>CM055067.1:16545893-16631533 GCA_029204045.2 Tillandsia leiboldiana | reverse complement strand
AACAAAACCTAGTACAGAGATAGAGTTTATCTGATCATCATGACATTTGAGAATTCAGATATGTAAGAGAATCATAGTCAAAAACCAACATATCTTCTAGCAATTAAAAACCAAATGTCACACAGTGTTAGTCCAACATCAACTTGTTAGTTAATTACATGCCCAAATAGTTAGTCGAATAGTTAGTCGAGACATGCAAACAATCACAAGATGAAAACCAAAGTTGAAGTTGAAGTGATACTTACCTTGATGTATACAAAATCTTCATCAGCAAGATTTTCACAATCATTGTTCATTAGCAAGATTTTCACAATCATTGTTCATTGTTCAAATCATTGTTCTAAACTCTCTCCCCCTTTTTGTCACAAATAAAGCCAAAGATTACAGAAGTGGAGAGAATGGTTAACAGTTTAAGTTAGAGAACTAAAAACTCAAATTAAAACTTAAAAACCTGCACAACAGAAGGATTTAAACATATGCATAATAAACAGAAATTAGAAGGATACGGATTATTCAGACTCGTCTGAACTGATACAGCCGAGGATTTGGAAATCTTCTTTATTCGCTTGTTCATTGCTGATTGATTTTTATTTACCTTCTTTATTTCTTCCTTTACCTCAATTAGTTCATTTGATATACGTTCTTGCTCGTTGGAGAGCCTTTGCTGTTCTTTATAGATTGAGGTAACAGATGCATCATCATCAGAAGTTGATTGTGGTGCTTCTTGTGCCGGAGGTGCTGGTTGAACTGGAGGAGCTGCTGCCGATGCAGAGGTTGTGCTTGTTGTCGTTGTTCTCGTTGCCGGTGAAGAGGTATGAAAGGTTCATCTGGCTTCGTCGAAAGAGACTTTACAATTGTTGTGTCATTGATCGTTCCTAAACTGTGCAGATAGGAACTCGCATTTGTGTCAGCTTTAAATTTGCGAAGAATGCGCATGATGATCATTGGAAAAGGTAGTCTCTCTGACGGATGAGCTTGCTCCACATATCGTGCCATCCTTGACCAGATGACGTAGGGAATGTTTAAGTTAGCTCCCATTGCTGCTGCGGGGTTTCCAAGTAGATAAAGGAATATCATTCTTTCCCACCGAAGAACCTTTGTGTTCATGTTTGGAATAATATTGTAACAAACAATAAGGTTTAAGATGCGGTACTCTGGTCGTAGTTCTTTCGAGGAAAACGGAGTTTCCTGTCGACCGAGTATTTGGAACACAGATTCCATCAACTACCACTCTCCAGGAGTAGGTGTTGAAGGCTTGATTCTTCAGGTAATGAGTGCCATCGGCTCGGGCGTCCATCCCTAGTACTTCACCAATTAGCTGAGGCGTTACTTTGATTCTGACATTCTTGACTAATGTTTGAAAATCCCGACGCCCGCTTTCCTGATCAACTAGATAGCAGGCATTCTGATAAAACATCCTCACTGAGTGAAGACAATACCCAGTGGTCTCCGGGAACTCGCAAATGGAAGCAAGACCTCTCTGGTCAAACAAAGTCCCAAACGTCTGAGAACGCTGCTTTAAGGCTTTTACATCAACATGCCTTTCTCCAATGCATTCTCTGTTTTCAAAATCCTTTATTCTAGCCGAGCTGACAAAGTCTTGAGGAGGTGCTTGCCTATCAGCTGGTTGCTCAATGGAGATTCCTTGTGCACTCCCTCTTTTGCGAGCAATACTTTTTCTTCTTGTCTTCCCAGAAGTTTCTTCCATTGGAGCTTTTCCTTTCTCAGCAGCAGTGGGCGGAGCCTTTGATGTTTCTGCAGGTGCTTTTCCCTTTGAAGCAGTCGGAACAGTCGTTGCTTCAACTTGCAGTTCATCCCAATTAATTGATTCCGTTTCAGATTCTGTATCGGAATCATCTTTAGCTTTCTTCGCTTTCTTAGCCTTCTTAGCCCTCTTGGGCTTGACGGTGTCTCTCGTATGAACCATAGCCGCAAGTAGAAAAACAATCCAAGTGATCACCATTGCTAATGGTTTCTTGAGAAAGGGAATCCTGCGTAGACCAACTCAAGAACACATGAAAAAAAAATGTTAATTTTCAAAGATTGAAAAATTGTACCCAAACAATCATAATCATGTAGAGAGACTAAGAATCAAATTAGTTTTGCAAAAGGACTTTTAAAAATAGATCAATTGCATGATTTTCGAAAATCCTTATTATATGCCCTAAAACCGAAATTTTAGAAATCGAAGCCTAAAAATCCGTTAATCAGGAGAATACCTAGCATATAATCAAAACTAATCTACCCAGAGTTCTTATTTCAAAAGAAATTTGATCAAAAACCATCCACAACAAAGTTGATCCAAGAAATTCATCACGTTTGAGGAGAAAAAGAGAAAAACGGTGAAAAACCGAGATTTTGATCAATAAAACTTACTTGGAGTTGAAGAACTTGAGTTTGAAAGCTTCCAGGAAGGATGAAATCTAGAGAGAGAGGCTCTGGAAACTTTGGAACAAAAGATTGGAGTAAAAGAAATCAAAAACCCCTTTCGTTCTTTATAAAACCTAGCCGCGATCCGGATCAGTTCATAACTGCGATCCGGATCGGCTACCCGCAGTGAGAAACTGCGTTCGGGATCCGGATCGGCAGATACAATCCGGATCGTCAGCCCGCAGAAGAATTCCTGCGTTCGGGATCCGGATCATCTAGCCCGATCCGGATCGGCCCCAACTTTTTCTTTAGAAAATTTCAGAGAAATTCAAGAAAAACCAGAAAAAGATTGTAACCGCAAATGTGTATCAACTTTAAACAAAAATCATCGTTTCATACAACAAGAATTATATTATGCCAAATCTATCAATAATATCCAAAAATGAAACGAAAATTTACAAAAATTAAATCCCTTAAAGTTGAACACCTTCAATTACATCTAACTTGATCTTATGAGTAATGCCTTTATCAAATCATCAATTCAGTAAAGAAAATGAAATACAAAGATCAATAGATGTTTGAAATCCCAAATATAATAGATAATGTATCTAGACAATCTGTTGAAGAGAGTGGCTCTTTGAGCATCTTTCTTTAAAAACCCACCTTATACCAACCTTGAAATTTGACAGAGTCAAGTATTTCAACATGCATTTTACTTAATCAAAAATTTGAACAACCATGCTTGGTATACATGTGGTAGCTGCACACAATACTCGGACGACCGAGGTGGTAGCTCTTTCCTCCATGTGGTGGTAGTTTTCACACTCCTCATTGGGATGTAACTCTTTCCACATCTTTTGAGCATTTTACCTTTTCTATGACTCCCCCTCAATTGGCTATCAATTATTTAAGATATAAAGTATTCAACCAAATATTGATCTCGATTTCATACTCGACTAAGTAGTCAAATAAGATAATGACTATACCAAGAGATCATAGAGAGAGAGAAATTGACTTTGATCACTTTAGAAGATGATTTAATTAACATAAATGATCATTGCAACAGTGAAATATTATGATGGCAAAAGCATAATAGATTTCTAAATGTGCGAAAAGATGCAATTAAAGTCAATTATGATCTATGCTCAATTAATGTCCTATGTACAAACATAAATAATGAACAAAACAAAAACAAATACAAAACCTATCCTAAGCAAAGATTTCAAAAAGAAGATTATTTCAAGGAAAGCATCCCAATTGCTTTTCGTAAATGAATAAAACGTTTTTGATCCAAAGGTTTTGTTAGAATGTCAGCTAATTGATCCTCAGTTGAAATATATGAGAGTTGAAGAGTATTTGATTCAACTAGCTCTCTAAGAAAATGATATCTAAGTTCAATATGTTTTGTTCTAGAGTGCAACACAGGGTTTTTAGAAATGTTAATAGCACTAGTGTTATCACAAAGTATTGTTACGGAAGATGCTGAAATGCGGAAGTCGCTCAATACGCTTTTCATCCAAATGAGTTGAGTTGAGCAACTTCCAGCTGAAATGTATTCCGCTTCGGCAGTCGAGAGTGCTATGCAGTTCTGCTTTTTACTGTGCCATGCAACAAGGCAATGGCCAAGATAGAAGCATGCACCACTCGTGCTTTTCCGATCATCCACTGATCCTGCCCAATCGGCATCTGAGTATCCAACAATATCCAAACTTGTTCCCATAGGATACCAAATTCCGAAATTAATTGATCCTTTGATATACCGGATGATCCTTTTCACCGCTTTCAGGTGAACCTCCTTTGGTGCTGATTGATATCTCGCGCAAATCCCAACACCAAAAGATATATCCGGGCGACTAGCCGTGAGGTAAAGTAGACTTCCAATCATACTTCGATACAGTTTCTCGTCTACATTCTCACTATGTGATTCACTTCCAAGTCCCTTGTGGCTAGTTCCCATTGGAGTCGGAAAATCTTTACAATTTTCTAGATCAAACTTTTAGACCAACTCCATTGCATACTTGGATTGACTCAAGTGAATACCTTAATCATTTTGTTTAATTTGCAATCCAAGGAAATAAGTCAATTCGCCCATCATGGACATCTCAAATTCGCTTTCCATGGTCTCCGCAAATTTAGAAGCATCATTATCTCTTGTTGCGCCAAATACAATGTCATCGACATAGATTTGTGCTACAATGAAATTGCTTTGATAATGCTTCACAAAGAGAGTCCTATCAGCTCCCCCTCGAGTATAGCCCTTCTCCAAAAGGTGCTTTGTTAACCTTTCGTACCATGCTCGCGGTGCTTGTTTCAGACCGTAAAGAGCCTTTCTCAAACGAAAAACATGGTTAGGTTGTTTATGATCTACAAAACCTTTCGGTTGAGCCACATAAACTTCCTCATTTAAAAACCCATTTAGAAATGCGCTCTTAACGTCCATTTGAAATAATTTGATTTTAAAATGACAAGCAATAGCGAATAGTATACGAATGGACTCGAGTCTAGCTACAGGGGCGAAGGTTTCATCAAAGTCTATACCTTCTACTTGAGAGTAGCCTTGAGCAACTAATCGTGCCTTGTTCCTGATGATAGTACCATCCTCATTTTTCTTGTTCTTGAAGATCCATTTGGTACCTATCACATTGTGTTGCTTTGGAGGCTTCGTTAATTCCCAGACTTTGTTTCGCTCAAATTGATGGAGCTCTTCCTGCATTGCTTTAATCCAGTAGTCATCCTGAAGAGCTTCATCTATGTTCTTTGGTTCGATTAAAGATACGTAGCAAGCGAATCCACAAACCAACTGCCTCCGAGTTCTGACTCCTTCTTGTGGATCTCCAATAATATTCGATTCCGGATGATCCTTGGAGATTCGTAACGTTTGTTGAAACGGAGTACTCGGAGATATATGAGATGATTCCTGCACATCAGATAAACTTGAAGAACCATTAGATGCATCATTAATATTGGAAGTATTATTATGAGAAGATGCACTAGCAGGAGAATCATCATCTAGAGAGATATCGAGGGTAGATTTTCCAGTTTCAAAGTGAAAAGCTTCATCTACTTTAACATTTATAGATTCTACGATCGTCTTAAATTCAATGTTAAATACTCGATATGCTCTGCTATTCGTAGAATAACCCAAAAAGATCCCTTCATCACTTCGAGAGTCGAACTTTCCAAGATTTTCACGGTCACGTAAAATGTAACATCGACTCCCGAAGACACGAAAATATTTGATATTGGGTTTTCTACTAAACCACAGCTCATATGGTGTATTTAAAGTTCCTGGGCGCAAGTAAACTCTATTTATGGCATAGACAGCGGTGTTCACAGCTTCAGCCCAAAAATGTAGCGGTAAATTCCGGCTATGAAGCATCACACGCGCCATCTCTTGAACAACCCTGTTCTTGCGCTCAACAACACCATTCTGCTGAGGTGTATAGGGTGCCGAGAATTCATGTTTAATTCCATTTGAAGTGCAAAAATCAATGAATTTTGAATTTATGAATTCTCCACCTCTATCACTTCTAACACGAATGATCTTTTCATTCTTTTCAATCATAATACGATGGCAAATCTCATGAAAAGAGTCAAACGTATCGGCTTTCTCTTTTAAAAATGCTACCCAAGAAAACCGAGAGAAATCATCAACCAATAAAAAAATGTACCATTTACCTCCCAAAGATGGTTGACGGGTCGGCCAAAAGAAAAAGAAGAAAGGAAAATAGTCTACATAAACTACACAAGATTTAATCGTAAAACGATTAAAGACAAGGAGGGGTTTCACCTTTGCATACCCAAACCTTTTGAGTTTTGGAGTATGTTGGCAATGGTTGAGAAGTTTTCCTTGATGAAGACGTCTTGCAAGATTGGTCTTTTTCTTTTGTCATCGTCTTGTTTGAAGTACTACCAATGTCCTTTTCTTTAGGAGAATCCTTCTTTGAATTCCATGGAGTGAACTTATTGGTAGCTGTTGCAAGATGTGGTTGATTTGATCCTTGAGCTCCAATCTTGCAATTTCTTCCAATGTGCCCTGCAAAATTACAACGAAAGCATACCTTTGTGCTTGATGATTCTGAAGAGGATGAAGTAGGCTTGTTGTCGTTGGTTGTCATGATTTCCGGTGTCGGAGAAGGAGATACCGACTGAGGCACAAAGACTGTCCCAACCGAACTAAAATTGTCTTCAGTTCGATTGTATCCGAGGCCGAACTTGTTTGTTTGACCAAGACCAAGAAGTTTATCCAACTTACTCCTTCCTAAGGAAAATTGCTGTAAGTCATCCTTGAGTTGGCAAATGGTCTCTGTCATTTCCAATTTTTCCCGTCGGGCCTCGCCGTAGAGCTTCAAGAAATAGTTCGCTTTGTTCACCATATCTATATAGTTCTTCTCGAGTTGCTCATTGGACTCTTGAAGGGAAACATTTTCTTTTATCAGTTTATCCCTTTCCACTTCAAGATCGGTCGAGAGAGAAGTTACCCTTTTTACTTCTTCTTCGAGATCCTGCAATCTCCCTCTCAACCCCTTGTTTTGCTTAGCCGGTTTCTTTAAATCCCGTAAAGATCTGTGATAGGCTAGAGCAAAATCTTCACCTTCCAAATCATCCGATTCGTTGTCCGTAGCATTCTTTTCAACAGTGGAGTTGGACAACGACTCAGATGTACTTGCCATAAAGCACATGAAGGGTGAAGATACGGACGTGTGGAATGCGGTGGAGCTCTTTTCTTCATCACTCGAAGACGACTCATTTGACGTTGAGTTGTCATCCCAAGTGACGACTTGCATCGCCTTCTTCTTTGCCGGATACTTGTTAGGACATTCCGTTGCAATGTGGCCGTAGCCTCGACATTTGCAGCATTGTAGTTGTCCTTCTGAACTTTTCTTATCCTTTGAGAAGTTCTCTTGCTTTCTTGACTTGTAACCTGAAGTACCCTTGCCTTTGTTCGACTTTCCGAAGGATGGAGATTTGCTTGAATTACCCCTTCGAAAGTTGCGGCGAAACTTCCTTGTCAAGAGAGCGAGCTGCTTCTCAAATTCCACCATAGAAAGGTTCTCGTCATCGTCTGAGGAGGACGTATCCGCGTCTTCTTCCTTAGTTGTTTTCAACGCATAACCTGAAGACTTAGAAGTGGATGCCTTTCCAGAAGAATTGTTAGTAGTAAATGACATTTCATAAGTTTGTAATGAACCAACTAATTCTTCTACACGTATTTCGTCCGGGTGTTTAATAGTTTCAATGGCAGTAACCTTTGGGCGAAATCGTTCAGGAAGAGTTCTTAAGATCTTTCTTACAATCTTAAATTCTGGAATCTTCTCTCCCAGATTAGCACATGAGTTTACGATGTCTTGCAATCGTGTATAGTAGTCCGTGAAAGATTCATTTTCTGCCATTAAGATAGAGTCAAACTTGCTCGTAAGCATTTGCAGTTTCTGAATCTTCACGAGGTTAGTTCCCTCATGTGTAGCCTGAAGAACATCCCAGATTTCTTTCGCAGTCTCACATGCCGAGACGCGAGAGAATTCAGTTTGAGATAAGGCATTAAAGATAGCATTAATTCCCTTGCCATTGTAAGAAGATGAATCTAACTCTTCCTTGGTCCATTTCGACCTAGGTTTTAAGGTGTGAACATCACCAATAAATTCTGTTGGATTAGTCCATCCTAATTCAATCGATTGCCACACCCGTTCGTCAATGGAAATTAAAAAGGCTTTCATCCGTACTTTCCAGTACGCATAATTTGTTCCATCGAAGAACGGGGGTCGGTTGATGTTTCCACCTTCAACCATTGTTTACAACCCTATTCCCTCTCTGATACCACTTGTTGGGTTATATATAATAAGGATCTAAATAGGGGAAAAAACACCTAGCGGGGGGTGAATAGGTGTAAACGCATAAACACTCAAAAAATCGTTGCGATAAAAACCCAATGCGGAAATAAAAATAATACGCAAGATTTTTACGTGGAAAACTCCATCACCGGAGTAAAAAACCACGGGACCGATAACACGGCAGAAATCCACTAGAATTAAAACACGTACAAGGTGATTTACCGTACACACTTACGACTCAACCTTTTCCATACGCTCCTAGAGGATCTTCTCCGCTTGCTCCGCGACGCTTCTCGAATCCACGATCTGCGCCCAACGCCGAATCCACGGCGTCCAACGTCGAATCCACGACGTCCGACCGAATCCACGGTCTTCACCCAATAGCACCCTTCGAATCCACGAACGTGCCTCGCTCCGAATTCACGAGAGCGGTTGAACCTTGAATCCACAAGGACACGCGAATCCACGCGCCGATTTTTGGGGTAAATCGTTGTTTTGGGTGGTGATGATCCGCCGAATACTTAGATCAAAGATAGATCGGAAATACCATCTAAGTATTCATTAGTTTGATTCAACTCAAGATGTGAGTATGAAAACCTAGAATCAAACTAATCAATATAGATGAAGAAACATAGAGTATTCTCTAATGATTTCCTTTCTTCTCTATATGTGGATCTAGAGGCGTATATATGAAAATGACGGCTATTGTTATTTTCGGCCTCTTTTTGGATTAACCCTAGAAGAAGAGTCATAGGGTCTATTTATAGGTTAGAAACCCTAGGAAGGAGATAGAAATCAAAAACCTAACATTTCTGGAGATTTTACGGACGGCGATCCGGATCGGATTAACTGTGATCCGGATCGTCGCAACGAGTCAGGCAATTCCAGAAAAACGAAGGTTCGGGATCCGGATCGAAGTGCTTGATCCGGATCGTTCATACAGTTCACCAAACATCAACGTTCGGGATCCGGATTGCGAAGCCTGATCTGGATCGTTCAAGGAAGATGGTAAACTCAGTGTTCGGGATCCGGATCAAGAGAGGCTACGATCCGGATTGAACTAGTGCATGAACGAACCACCTTCGGGATCCGGATCGAACAACCTGATCCGGATCCTGAACATGTCCCAAGTCCAGTTTTTGATTTTTATGCAATGAAGGATTCTTCCAAGTGTTTCTACACTACAAGAAGTATTCGGATCACACAAAATCTTTAGTAAAACATACCTAATCCTTTTGAATTCTTCTTTCTTGAGATTGAGTTAAATGATTCAACTTTCTTCACCTTCAATCTTCAAGACTTGAGACTTTCACGAAACTACGCCAACTCAAATTCCGTAACAAAATGCCCTCCTGGCAACTCAGCCAGGGAAAATGCCCTCCTGGTAACTCAGCCAGGGAAAAATACCCTCCTGGTAACTCAGCCAGGGAAAATGCCCTCCTGGTAACACAGCCAGGGAAAATACCCACACAGCTGGGACCGCCGTCACTCCAAACGGCTCCCACAATAACACCCCAGTCGTAGGCGAGAAGAACCGACTGACGCGGCAAAAATCCGAAAATCCCGATAGACCGGTGCCTAGAACCCCAATCAAACAAGAACAGATTCTAGGCTCTTCTAGGCTTAGCCTATCGAAGTTTTCGATCCTTTACCGTTTAGGGATTCGGCCCCTCTCGGTTAAAGTGGGAAACTATCTCAATGCACAAACTCCAGGGTCTCGCTCTGCTCTGATAGTTCTGCCTCCCGCTGTGGGGTATTCATCAGGTGAGGGGTGTGTCCTCTTCACAACACGAAGTTTCCGGGGTATCGCAATCCGCTGCACAATAACAAACGTAAGGACACAACAACCACAAGACCCAATCCAGCGAGAGTGTAAGACATGTCATCCATTCCATAGCATTATGTTGTCGCAGCCAACATAATCGCTTGGGAAAGTAAACATGCCAAACACTCATCCCGTCTCTTGGGAGAGGTAAAAACTCAATCAAGACTCTCGCTATAAGTCACGACTCTCACGTAGTCATCCTAATGTCCAACCACAAGCCTAGGGTTTCTAAGTCCACCACGACCAACAACCTAGGCTCTGATACCACTCTAATCTGTCATGCCCCGGGGTCGAAACTGCGACTCGGGCTCGCCAACAGATCCGCCATCTGTACGGAAACTGCCGTACAGACGAAGCGTCTAACCTGCAGAAAGAATCAACTACAGTATACAGATATCAGATCGGAAAGTAAACTACTAAAAACTGAAAACCAAACACTGTACAACTAAAAATAATACAATACCCATCTCCCAAATACGATCGTATACAAAGTCCTCTGATACAAAACTCAAAAGGGAGGTATCTCCAATAAAATACATCGGTGTACAAGCTCTCAATACAAATATCCTCACTACATCAGTCTCTCAAACTGTAAAATAAAGTACAACTCTATACCTCACAACAAAGGTCTCTCAACAGAGGAAAAAGAAGTAAACTAATCTACTGAAGCTCTCCTCTGAAGGGGTACCGCTACACTCCAATGACGGGTAGGGAAGTAGCTCGCGACTCCCTCGCCTCGGTCAGAAGGATCAGCAACTGGAGCAACAGGAACAGGAGAAGAAGTTCCTGGGGAAAAAGACACCACGACGGGTGTGAGAACTACTTCCCACAGTAGTTCTCAGTGGGTGCCGTCAACAAGCCCAACGGTCTGCCCACTAAGTCTACTAGAGGTAAAAGATAACAGTGCAATGAAATCTGAACAAGAAAAGCTGGAGCTACTCTACAGCTACCATACCTCTATCTAGATACTCAAAAAGTGGAACAGATGAAAGTAAAAGAGACCACTCGCACCCAAGGTGCTCAATGGACCCAATCGAACTGACTGCCTCATAGGGTCCAGTCAAGCCTGCGCCTGTCGACTAGGAACGCGCCTGCCCACTACCACACATCCCCATGAGGACGGGATTTACGTGGGGCGTCCTGCCCGACTAACTCACCCCTCGCGCAAAACTGCCTCAACAGGCCCATCGTATCCACAGCGGCATCTCAGGGACGCGACTCTAACTGAGGAAAACGGCGCGGCATAGAGTATCACAAATTGGCATAAGCAGGATATAGTCAAAAACCACGCTCACTCCCAGAACGGTAGGACTCAAGATCCCCAAATATCTTGTACAACAGTCGGAGCACTCTCTACGACTCAGCTGATCAGCTCACACGGAACACGAGACACTAGCCTCTCCAACAGCTCGCAGCACAAGGCACACTGGCTGGAGGTACTCCACAGCCAGGAACGACCCACAACTCAAGCTAACAATACTGGTCGGGCAACACTCAACGACCTGGGATCACCGTTAACCCCAACGGTTCCCAACAACACTGGCCGGAAGATACTCGACGGCCCGGGACTACCGCCTGCTCAACGGCTCCCTCCCACGACAGCGCAACAGGGAAACAAGACCTCTCGGGACTACCGTTTACCCAAACGGCTCCCGGCACAGATAAGCAACCCGCTACAACTGCCAGACTCCACTCTGCCCCCAAGCAAGAGCGCAAAAGCATCCCACACTAAAAGCAAGTCCCGACCTCTCGGCCCACTACCCGGGCGAGGATAACACTATGTCCAGGAATGAAAGAACAGTGTGGATGTCTAAGCATAAAATAACCCTAGCCCAAATGAGGGTTTTCTACTGGTTTGGTTACACATGCAACATATGACGGGGGTGCTAGGTCAAGTTCCAAGATAACTATGTTAACAGATGATAAAAGGAATAACCATTCCAACAATCTAGCATGCTACACAAGGAAATAAACTATCATGCATAGTCCTACATCAATAGAATTAATGTACAGTCCATAAAACTTGGAGATAAGGCCACCCACCTCAATAAGCCACCAATTGCTCGTAGACACTTGCAATTGGCCTCCACGTGATTCGCACGCAAAACGATGTCCGCTGCCTGAGTTCGCACGCAAAACGGAGCACGGTGCCGGAATCCGCACGCCAAACGGAGTTCGCACACAAAACGATGCACGATGCCAGAATCCGCACGCAAAACGGAGTCCGCACGCAAAATGGTGCACGGTGCCAGGATCCGCACGCAAAACGGAGTCTGCACGCAAAACGGTGCACGGTGCCGGAGTCCGCACGCAAAACGGTGCACGGTGCCAGGATCCGCACGCAAAATGGAGTCCGCACGCAAAACGGTGCACGGTGCCGGAGTCCGCACGCAAAACGATGCGCGGTGCCAGAATCCGCACGCAAAACAGAGTCCGCACGCAAAACGGTGCACGGTGCCGGTGTCCGCACGCAAAACGGAGCACGGTGCCAGAATCCGAACGCAAAACAGAGTCCGCACGCAAAATGGTGCACGGTGTCGGAGTCCGCACGCAAAACGGTGCACGGTGCCAGAATCCGCACGCAAAATAGAGTCCGCACACAAAACGGTGCACGGTGCCCAACACAGAAAAGAGCAAGAGAATCAATTACAGTCTAATAGAACGCTCCAAAAACTGTACAAAAAATACAGAAAAACCAACACACGGGACCTACCCGTTTGCGCCGCCGTCGCCGAAACGCTCCGCCGGGCGACCTCGCACGCAAAACGAGGTCCACGACGCGCCGCCGCACCTCACGCAACCTCCTCCCTCACTCCCTCTCGCGCTCGGTTGCAGGAGAAAGAAAAAGAGGAGCAGCCTTGGCGGTGCGGGGGAGAAAGAAGAAGAAAAGAAAAGAGAAGGAGAGGGGCGGTCCACGGTGCCGGTCCACGGAGCCGGTTCACGGCACGGACCAATGGGGAGCCCCAACGGGCCGGTCCACAGCGCATGGGCGCGCGCGCCCACGCGGCACGTGGCGCGCGGTAACGCGCCCGCCACACGGGCGCGTTACACCGCGCCCGCGCCAGGCGCGGGACACGCGCCCGTTACACGGGCGCGCGTGCCCCCCGCGCCCGCGCGGGGGCCAACGGGGGCGAGGATAACACTATGTCCAGGAATGAAAGAACAGTGTGGATGTCTAAGCATAAAATAACCCTAGCCCAAATGAGGGTTTTCTACTGGTCTGGTTACACATGCAACATATGACGGGGGTGCTAGGTCAAGTTCCAAGATAACTATGTTAACAGATGATAAAAGGAATAACCATTCCAACAATCTAGCATGCTACACAAGGAAATAAACTATCATGCATAGTCCTACATCAATAGAATTATTGTACAGTCCATAAAACTTGGAGATAAGGCCACCCACCTCAATAAGCCACCAATTGCTCGTAGACACTTGCAATTGGCCTCCACGTGATTCGCACGCAAAACGATGTCCGCTGCCGGAGTCCGCACGCAAAACGGAGCACGGTGCCGGAATCCGCACGCCATACGGAGTTCGCACACAAAACGATGCACGGTGCCAGAATCCGCACCCAAAACGGAGTCCGCACGCAAAATAGTGCACGGTGCCAGGATCCGCACGCAAAACGGAGTCTGCACGCAAAACGGTGCTCGGTGCCGGAGTCCGCACGCAAAACGGTGCACGGTGCCAGGATCCGCACGCAAAACGGAGTCCGCACTCAAAACGGTGCACGGTGCCGGAGTCCGCACGCAAAACGGTGCACGGTACCAGAATCCACACGCAAAACAGAGTCCGCACGCAAAACGGTGCACGGTGCCGGAGTCCGCACGCAAAACGGTGCACGGTGCCAGAATCCGCACGCAAAACAGAGTCCGCAGGCAAAACGGTGCACGGTGTCGGAGTCCGCACGCAAAACGGTGCACGGTGCCAGAATCCGCACGCAAAACAGAGTCCGCACGCAAAACGGTGCACGGTGCCCAACACAGAAAAGAGCAAGAGGGTCAATTACAGTCTAATAGAACGCTCCAAAAACTGTACAAAAAATACAGAAAAACCAACACACAGGACCTACCCGTTTGCGCCGCCGTCGCCGAAACGCTCCGCCGGGCGACCTCGCACGCAAAACGAGGTCCACGACGCGCCGCCGCAGCTCACGCAACCTCCTCCCTCACTCCCTCTCGCGCTCGGTTGCAGGAGAAAGAAAAAGAGGAGCAGCCTTGGCGGTGCGGGGGAGAAAGAAGAAGAAAAGAAAAGAGAAGGAGAGGGGCGGTCCACGGTGCCGGTCCACGGAGCCGGTTCACGGCACGGACCAATGGGGAGCCCCAACGGGCCGGTCCACAGCGCATGGGCGCGCGCGCCCGGTCCACGCGCGCGCCCACGCGCCACGTGGCGCGCAGTAACGCGCCCGCCACACGGGCGCGTTACACTGCGCCCGCGCCAGGCGCGGGACACGCGCCCGTTACACGGGCGCGCGTGCCCCCCGCGCCCGCGCGGGGGCCAACGGGGGCCCGCCACGTGGCGGCCCCCGCGCGTCCCGGTCAGAAGGCGCCTGCGCCACATCCCGTCCGCACACCGCCTCGAACCACGCGCCTTGCCCCGCGCGTCGCGTTCGCCTCGGGATCCGTGCCACGCGCCACGCCTCGAGATTCGTGCCGCGTCGCCTCGAAAAACCCGCACGTCACCTGGGCTCCAAATCAAACAAGTAAATAGTCCATTCCTAGCGACTTCGCGCGCTGAATCCAAAAACGATGTCCATTTCTCCAAATTCTCATCCGAAAATTTGCCGAATGCCCACTCGATCCGATTTTCGCGCCGGGTCCAAATCTGAAGTCCGATTTGCTAAATTTCAACTCTAAAAATTCCCGAAGGCGACCGGAGAGGTAATATTTTGTCCAAACTTCTCCCGGAGTCCAATTTTGACATCCGAATCGCGCGAAACCACCTCTAAACACCCGACGGGTCATCCAAATTCCCACGGGGTCTCCTTTTAAGCCCGAAGTCCAACACTTGTGTCCAAATTGCGCGTAAACACCACCGACACATCACGCAGGCCTCCAGTGATGCAACTAAATCCCAAATTGCATCAGAAATCCATTTCTTGGGCCCGACACGCGCACAACCACCCCCAACGGCCACTAAAAGCTGCCCAACAACCAGCAACTCCTACGCGGGGGATTCCGGGACCTCACATCCTCCCCCACTAAAAGAAAGTTTCATCCTCGAAACTAGATCAAGCCCATCAGGAGTCAAGAATACCACGGCTAGGTATCTAACAATACGCCTCCAGCTCCCTAAACCCCACTCGCTCCTCGTGATTACTCCGCAACAACATCAACAAGTACGGTATGACCCGATGTGCAATTCTCTCATCTCTCGAGCCAGAAAGTGCTACGGGCGTCCCTCGTACTCCAACAATCACAGATCTCAAGGGGCAAGTCAATCACGGCGAGGAAACATCACATCACTACTGAGCTGAGACGTGAAAAACTAAAGGGCTCCACTAAAAGGCTGGGGGAAACTGAAATAACCACAAGTGTAACACGCACCAAACCACAACATGGTGCCAACCTCAACAAGACGACCCGAGTATACCCGCATATTAATCCAATAAGGAAGGGAATCCAATACGCCGGGGTCGTCACTCGGTTACCTCCCGATCCGAAACCACTCGAGTGGACAACACAACTGCAGGCTACCCTCAAAAGGGATCCTCAAAAGGCACAATCTGGTGCCACAGTTGGTCGCTCAACATGCTATCATAACCCCAACGGACCCACGGGTCGAAGTCGATCCCTCAACTAATAGAGAACACCCTGACGGGGACCAAACCGTCGGTGAACGGGATCGAAAACTGGCTCACAAGGCGATCATAAAGCTGATGCCCAAACTCGCGGTCAAAGTCCGAAACATCCACAGACCTCTCACCGTTGTGTACCTACAACGTGGCATCACTGCCGTGCACCAACGGCGTGGCATCACTGCCGTGCACCCGCGGCGTGGCATCACTGCCGTGCATCAACGGCGTGGCATCACCACCGTGTATCAACGGTGTGGCACCACCACCGTGTATCAACGGCGTGGCATCACCACCGTGTATCAACGGCGTGGCATCACCACCGTGTATCAACGGCGTGGCATCACCACCGTGTATCAACGGCGTGGTATCACCACCGTGTATCAACGGTGTGGCATCACCACCGTGTATCAACGGCATGGCATCACCACCGTGTATCAACGGCGTGGCATCACCACCGTGCATCAACGGCGTGGCATCACCACCGTGTATCAACGGCGTGGTATCACTCAAGCATCAAGGCCTCAGATCCTCATAGTACTATACCCAACACTACCTCGAAATCCCGGAGCTGAGGAAGAGCCAAAAGATCAACAGGCAAAAACCAGGGCCCCAACTGCACTGGGCAGGACCAATAACACCCATCTATGTGCAACACGTAATCAGGTATCTGAACCTCACGAGCACAAGCTAAGGGTCCTATCTCTAGCCCATACAACAAAGCAAATGCCCTACAGAAGAAATGAATGCGATGCTCCGGTAACAAATAACGCTCAAGTGCGTGAAGGGGAGATAAGATTAGTATCTGCCACCACGTGGCTAGCTGCCCCCGAATCCTCATCCTGTGCGACATAGACGCTCTCGCTCGGGGGTGGTCGTCCGTCGGACTGCCGCGAAGAAGTGGCCCTAACTATCTGGCCATAACCTGTCGAAACTCCGCCTGTCTGGAAGAGCGGAGGAGGAGGAGCCGAAGCTGCCAACGCGACTGATGACCCCGCTTTAGGACAAGACCATGATCTGTGCCCTGCCTGTGGTCACACTACGGCGCAAAATGCAGCCCACCACAAAAAACACAGTCATCCCGCTGCTGCTGATACACCGGCTGTGGAGAACCTCCTGGTCTCTGTCTCCTCTGAGACTCACGACCCTCAGACTGGGATCGTGGCGGCCACGGGGGTCTCGATCTATTCGACTGTCCAAACACAGGCGGCACTGGATGCCTCTCCCCGGAGTTGGTCCCTGGCGCTCCGTCCCTCTCTGACATGATCACTGATCCTCGGTCAACCCGCTAAGCATGCTCAATCGCTGCATCTAACGTTGGCACCCGCCGAGAATACACCAAGTGATAGATATTCCACTGCAGTCCTTTCTCAACTAGCTCAACATCCTGGATCTCATCCAGGAGACTTGGGGTACACCACTCAACAATCGCAAAACTCGCGAACATACTCCAGAAGAGGTCGACTCCCCTGCTGCAGGAGTCTAAGATCCCCTTCCAGTTTCTGCTTACACTGTCAGGAAAATTGGCCCTGAGCAGCAAAGCACGAATCTGGTTCGAAGTCAACAACTGAGCTCCAGGTAGTCCAACAGGACGAACTCGACGCCACCAAATCTCGGCGTCCTGTCATACCATCTCAATCTCAGTAAAGCAACCACCTGGTAACTCGACCAGGGCATGTACCCACCTGGTAACCCGGCCAGGGGTATGTACCCATCTGGTAGCTCGGCCAGTGGAAGGTGTCCTCCTGGTAACTCGGCCAGGGCATGTGTCCTCCTCGTAACTCAGCCAGGGCATGTGCCCACCAGGTAACTCGGCCAGAGGGAAAATGCCCTCCTGGTAACTCAGCCAGGGAAAATACCCTCCTGGTAACACAGCCAGGGAAAAATGCCCTCCTGGTAACTCAGCCAGGGAAAATGCCCTCCTGGTAACTCAGCCAGGGAAAATGCCCTCCTGGTAACTCAGCCAGGGAAAAATGCCCTCCTGGTAACTCAGCCAGGGAAAAATGCCCTCCTGGTAACTCAGCCAGGGAAAATGCCCTCCTGGTAACTCAGCCAGGGAAAAATGCCCTCCTAGTAACTCAGCCAGGGAAAATGCCCTCCTGGTAACTCAGCTAGGGAAAAATGCCCTCTTGGTAACTCAGCCAGGGAAAATGCCCACCTGGTAACTCAGCCAGGGAAAAATGCCCTCCTGGTAACTCAGCCAGGGAAAAATGCCCTCCTGGTAACTCAGCCAGGGAAAATGGCCTCCGGGTAACTCAGCCAGGGAAAAATGCCCTCTTGGTAACTCAGCCAGGGAAAAATGCCCTCCTGGTAACTCAGCCAGGGAAAATGCCCTCCTGGTAACTCAGCCAGGGAAAAATACCCTCCTGGTAACTCAGCCAGGGAAAATGCCCTCCTGGTAACACAGCCAGGGAAAATACCCACACAGCTGGGACCGCCGTCACTCAAAACGGCTCCCATAATAACACCCCACTCGTAGGCGAGAATAACCGACTGACGCGGCAAAAATCCAAAAATCTCGATAGACCGGTGCCTAGAACCCTAATCAAACAAGAACAGATTCTAGGCTCTTCTAGGCTTAGCCTATCGAAGTTTTCGACCCTTTACCGTTCTGGGATTCGGCCCCTCTCGGTTAAAGTGGGAAACTATCTCAACGCACAAACTCCAGGGTCTCGCTCTGCTCTGATAGTTCTGCCTCCCGCTGTGGGGTATTCATCAGGTGAGGGGTGTGTCCTCTTCACAACACGACCTCTCCGGGGTATCGCAATCCGCTGCACAATAACAAACGTCAGGACACAACAACCACAAGACCCAATCCAGCGAGAGTCTAAGACATGTCATCCATTCCATAGCATTATATTGTCGCAGCCAACATAATCGCTTGGGAAAGTAAACATGCCAAACACTCATCCCGTCTCTTGGGAGAGGTAAAAACTCAATCAAGACTCTCGCTATAAGTCACGACTCTCACGTAGTCATCCTAATGTCCAACCACAAGCCTAGGGTTTCTAAGTCCACCACGACCTACAACCTAGGCTCTGATACCACTCTAATCTGTCACGCCCCGGGGTCGAAACTGCGACCCGGGCTCGCCAACAGATCCGCCATCTGTACGGAAACTGCCGTACAGACGAAGCGTCTAACCTGCAAAAAGAATCAACTACAGTATACAGATATCAGAGCGGAAAGTAAACTACTAAAAACTGAAAACCAAACACTGTACAACTGAAAATAATACAATATCCATCTCCCAAATACGATCGTATACAAAGTCCTCTGATACAAAACTCAAAAGGGAGGTATCTCCAATAAAATACATCGGTGTACAAGCTCTCAATACAAATATCCTCACTACATCAGTCTCTCAAACTGTAAAATAAAGTACAACTCTATACCTCACAACAAAGGTCTCTCAACAGAGGAAAAAGATGTAAACTAATCTACTGAAGCTCTCCTCTGAAGGGGTACCGCTACACTCCAATGACGGGTAGGGAACTAGCTCGCGACTCCCTCGCCTCGGTCAGAAGGATCAGCAACTGGAGCAACAGGAACAGGAGAAGAAGTTCCTGGGGAAAAAGACACCACGACGGGTGTGAGAACTACTTCCCACAGTAGTTCTCAGTGGGTGCCGTCAACAAGCACAACGGTCTGCCCACTAAGTCTGCTAGAGGTAAAAGATAACAGTGCAATGAAATCTGAACAAGAAAAGCTGGAGCTACTCTACAGCTACCATACCTCTATCTAGATACTCAAAAAGTGGAACAGATGAAAGTAAAAGAGACCACTCGCACCCAAGGTGCTCAATGGACCCAATCGAACTGACTGCCTCATAGGGTCCAGTCAAGCCTGCGCCTGTCGACTAGGAACGCGCCTGCCCACTACCACACATCCCCATGAGGACGGGATTTACGTGGGGCGTCCTGCCCGACTAACTCACCCCTCGCGCAAAACTGCCTCAACAGGCCCATCGTATCCACAGCGGCATCTCATGGACGCGACTCTAACTGAGGAAAACGGCGCGGCATAGAGTATCACAAATTGGCATAAGCAGGCTATAGTCAAAAACCACGCTCACTCCCAGAACGGTAGGACTCAAGATCCCCAAATATCTCGTACAACAGTCGGAGCACTCTCTACGACTCAGCTGATCAGCTCACACGGAACACGAGACACTAGCCTCTCCAACAGCTCGCAGCACAAGGCACACTGGCTGGAGGTACTCCACAGCCAGGAACGACCCACAACTCAAGCTAACAATACTGGTCGGGCAACACTCAACGACCTGGGATCACCGTTAACCCCAACGGTTCCCAACAACACTGGCCGGAAGATACTCGACGGCCCGGGACTACCGCCTGCTCAACGGCTCCCTCCCACGACAGCGCAACAGGGAAACAAGACCTCTCGGGACTACCGTTTACCCAAACGGCTCCCGGCACAGATAAGCAACCCGCTACAACTGCCAGACTCCACTCTGCCCCCAAGCAAGAGCGCAAAAGCATCCCACACTAAAAGCAAGTCCCGACCTCTCGGCCCACTACCCGGGCGAGGATAACACTATGTCCAGGAATGAAAGAACAGTGTGGATGTCTAAGCATAAAATAACACTAGCCCAAATGAGGGTTTTCTACTGGTCTGGTTACACATGCAACATATGACGGGGGTGCTAGGTCAAGTTCCAAGATAACTATGTTAACAGATGATAAAAGGAATAACCATTCCAACAATCTAGCATGCTACACAAGGAAATAAACTATCATGCATAGTCCTACATCAATAGAATTAATGTACAGTCCATAAAAATTGGAGATAAGGCCACCCACCTCAATAAGCCACCAATTGCTCGTAGACACTTGCAATTGGCCTCCACGCGATTCGCACGCAAAACGATGTTCGTTGCCGGAGTCCGCACGCAAAACGGAGCACGGTGCCGGAATCCGCACGCCAAACGGAGTTCGCACACAAAACGATGCACGGTGCCAGAATCCGCACGCAAAACAGAGTCCGCACGCAAAACGGTGCACGGTGCCAGGATCCGCACGAAAATGGAGTTCGCACGCAAAACGGTGCATGGTGCCGGAGTCCGCACGCAAAACGGTGCACGGTGCCAGGATCCGCAGGAAAAACGGAGTCCGCACGCAAAACAGTGCACGGTGTCAGAGTCCGCACGCAAAACGGTGCACGGTGCCAGAATCCGCACGCAAAACAGAGTCTGCACGCAAAACCGTGCACGGTGTCGGAGTCCGCACGCAAAATGTTGCACGGTGCCAGAATCCGCACGCAAAATAGAGTCCGCACGCAAAACGGTGCACGGTGCCAGAATCCGCACGTAAAACAGAGTCCGCACGCAAAACGGTGCACGGTGCCCAACACAGAAAAGAGTAAGAGGGTCAATTACAGTCTAAAAGAACGCTCCAAAAACTGTACAAAAAATACAGAAAAACCAACACACGGGACCTACCCATTTGCGCCGCCGTTGACGAAACGCTCCGCCGGGCGACCTCGCACGCAAAACGAGGTCCACGACGCGCCGCCGCACCTCACGCAACCTCCTCCCTCACTCCCTTTCGCTCTCGGTTGCAGGAGAAAGAAAAAGAGGAGCAGCCATGGCGGTGCGGGGGAGAAAGAAGAAGAAAAGAAAAGAGAAGGAGAGGGGCGGTCCACGGTGCCGGTCCACGGAGCCGGTTCACGGCACGGACCAATGGGGAGCCCCAACGGGCCGGTCCACAGCGCATGGGCGCGCGCGCCCACGCGCCAGTGGCGCGCGGTAACGCGCCCGCCACACGGGCGCGTTACACCGCGCCCGCGCCAGGCGCGGGACACGCGCCCGTTACACGGGCGCGCGTGCCCCCCGCGCCCGCGCGGGGGCCAACGGGGGCCCGCCACGTGGCGGCCCCCGCGCATCCCGCGCAGAAGGCGCCTGCGCCCCATCCCATCCGCACGCCGCCTCGAACCGCGCGCCTTGACCCCTGCGTCGCGTTCGCCTAGGGATCCGTGCCAGCGCCACGCCTCGAGATTCGTGCCCCGTCGCCTCGAAAAACGCGCACGTCACCTGGGCTCCAAATCAAACAAGTAAATAGTCCATTCCTAGCGATTTCGCGCGCTGAATCCAAAAACAATGTCCATTTCTCCAAATTCTCATCCGAAAATTTGCCGAATGCCCACTCGATCCGATTTTCGCACCGGGTCCAAATCTGAAGTCCGATTTGCTAAATTTCAACTCTAAAAATTCTCGAAGGCGACCGGAGAGGTAATCTTTTATCCAAACTTCGCCCGGAGTCCAATTTTGACATCCGAATCGCGCGAAACCACTTCTAAACACCCGACGGGTCATCCAAATTCCCACGGGGTCTCCTTTTAAGCCCGAAGTCCAACACTTGTGTCCAAATTGCGCGCAAACACCACCGACACATCACGCAGGCCTCCAGTGATGCAACTAAATCCCAAATTGCATCACAAATCCATTTCTTGGGCCCGACACGCGCACAACCACCCCCAACGGCCACTAAAAGCTGCCCAACAACCAGCAACTCCTATGCGGGGGATTCCGGGACCACACACCTTATTCCGACACCTGTAGGCCGAGATACAAATAGAACATCGCGGTAAGCCAAACTATCCACAATCGCAAATCTGTAGGAAATCAGTCCCAAAGAACCTTAATTATCACCTTCAAAGAGTCCTCCAAAAATTCCAAAAAAAATACGAGCGCGTTTCTCTCGAAGTTTAGATGTCGATCGAGTCCTTGTACGTCGAAATCCAATAACCGAGTGTAGAGATAAAAATCCGACAAGCATCCGCTGTCCAGAAAACCACCAGCAGAAAAGGGGTTCAAAGATGCCTGGTAAACCATGCCAAGAACTCAAAATGAGGCGAAGTGATCGACACAAAAATCGAAGACGTACCTCTCGTGAACGCGCTGCTATAAAAATTAGCTCAAAAGTCTATTGCGGTAGTCCAGGGGCTCTCTCGGACTGAAAAGCGACGGTAGAAGACAAAATCGAAGGAGCGTCAAAGTGCGCCGCGTCGCTGAAAATGCCGATGTCGCGGCCTCCAAAAATCTATAAATCCACCACGAGATGCAGCACAAGATGAAGAACAAGATTGCTTTAGGGCTCACCACCAGCAGCCCTCCGAAAAAGGGCCAAAAGAGCAGCCAAAGGGGGCTATTTATAGCCGAAACAGAACATTTCCCATAATTCCCTCTGTGTCCCCATATTCGGGCGCCCGGAAGGATTCGGGTGCCCGGAAGGATTCGGGTTGCTACAGTCCTCCAAAACATACCCCGAACCATCAGTGCCCGAATCAACCTGGTTGCGACACGTTGCCCCGAACAGCAAACAGCGGGCCTGGCCATCCCGCTCGAGACACGTGGCCGAGACCCCGCGCCCGCGTCAGCGCCTCGATCGGCCCATTCCAGCTCCGATTTAGGATTTTTCTAGCCTGTTTCTCACAGAGGGTTCTACAGCAAAATTCCTCCTCTTCGTGTGCTGCATCTTGTGGAGGATTCCCGAGATTTTTGGAGGCCTCGGTATCAGCATTTTCTGCGACGCGGCGCACTTCGACACTCCTTCGATTTTGGCTTTTACCGTCGCTTTTCAGTCCGCGAGACCCCATGGATCACCCCGATGGAGTTTTGAGCTGATTTTTGCAACAGCACGTTCACGAGAGGTACATCCTTGATTTCCGTGTTGATCACTTTGCTCTGTTTTGAGATTTTGGTGGTATTCTCGAGGTATTTTTGTGACCCTTTGTATTGCTATGAGGTACGGGACAGCGGTGGAGTTTTGTTGGGATTTCTCGGCCTACATGCATTGGATCGGGGCGTGTGACTCGATCGGCATCTACGCTTCGAGAGGAACGCGACCGTATTTTTATCGGAATTTTTGGAGGACTCTTCGAAGGTGATAATTAAGCTTCTTTGGTACTGTTTTCCGCAGATTTGTGGTTGTGTGGATACTTTGGCATACCGCGAAGTTATATTTGTATCTTGGCCTACAGGTGTCGGAACGAGGTGTATAAATACTCGATTTGGATCTACTCATCGTGAGGATCGCAACCGTGATTTTTCTAAATTTTTGGAGAATTGCACGCAGGTGAAAAGGCCCCTTCTTTGTGCTGGTTGGTAAAAATAGCAAGTGTTGTTTGGGTGTTGTTGGGGGTATTGATTGTGTTGTTGGTTGTGTTGTTGGTTGAGCATAGGCTTGCGCGATCGTGTACCGAGAGTGCCGTTTCGGCGGATTTTGTTAGCGAGTGACTGCGCACTTCACCGACTTCGGCTTTGCCTGCGGAAAGCATTTCTGGTGGGTTGCTTTGTCCCCAGAACCGGTGGACGGTTCTCTAATTCTATCTGATAGAATGCATGCATGTTTAGGGTACAATATATGTGATTGAGGGGTAAGCTTAGGAATGATGATTGTATAAAAAAATTGCAAGATTAATATTTATGTTAGATATTATTGAGGACTTGCAAGATTTGGATATTCATGATGATGAATAGTAAAAGCTTACCTAAGGGAATTTTCCCTATGTGATTGTTAACATGCATGACTAAATGTATAATCTCTAGAATCGAGATGTAAGCTTGAGGAATGGCCTAGATCATGTAGATTGGCATACTATAGTAGTGATCTTTTAGCATGCCATGTCGCACATAGTCTTTTATGAGATATGATTACTCGATGGGGTAGGATGCTTTATCTATGTGCGGGTATCATTCTGATGATTTATGATGGACCATGGATTATGGACGGGTGTAGCGGATTAGTGGATTTGGCATGTGGTGCTACTATCTGTTTTACTCCCTTTTATGTTACTTGAGGACATTTGCATACTTGTATGGACATCTAGATAGGCCATCTTTTACTGCTACACTATCATGTTGGAACTTGACTTAGGAGAAACCATGTTTGCTTCTTTTCTCCTTATTCGTTAGTCTGGTGATTCATGTTGCTCGGGTTTGAGCAGGAGTTTGGAATAGTGTAGTCGAGACTTCGAGTCTGGGACAGATTGGATTTGATTGTGGGTTGTGGGGTGTTGCGGCAACCGCGGATATTGGGCGGTTGACCGGATGTTGGTTGTTGTACCAGATTATGGGGTATTGCGGCGACCGCGGATATTGGGCGGTTGACCGGATGTTTACTGTTGCATCAGATTGGGGATCGGGTTTCCTTTAGTGGATGGAGTTTCCCACTTATTGAGTACTGTTGCATTAGTTTGGGGATCGGGTTTACTGTAGTGGATGGATTTTCCCACTTCGATCAGAGTCATGATCCTGTCCTGCTATATTGAGATACTTGACAGAGATACTTGACATGCGTTACTTTTTACTCGAGCGGGTCGCTCCCCTCGAGCGCCACTCCAGAGTAGGCGATTTACACAGCGGCCAGTGAGTACCGGACAGATGAGTGCCTGTCAGTGAGTGCCGATCTGTTACCAGATACTTGAGACAGTTTGAGCAGGCAGTACCAGTTTTACTGGTCAATTGATTGGGTTTATTACAGGCAGATACTTTTATTGTTGCACTCGTGCCTAGGGGCTGAGTGGAGTCTAGTAGCTGTGTTGAGACCGGTGCTAGTGTTGTTGGGGACCGTTTGGGGTTGACGGTGGTCCCGGGGTCGTTGTGAGTATTTCGACCGTTGTGCGAGATGTCGAGGATCTTGAGTCTATCCGTTCTGAGAGAGAGCGTGGATTTTGACTGTAGCCTGCATGTGCCACTATTCGATAGCGAGTTAGTCCAATTGGACACCCTACGTTGATACACTAGGGAGGCGTAGGCTTGACTGGACCAGATGTGGCAGTCAGCTCGATTGGGTCGATTGTGCACTTCATGTGCGAGTGGTTGCATACCTTTCATTGGTTTTCCCCATTTGAGCATTTAGATAGAGGCATGGTAGCTGTAGAGTATCTCCAGCATTCTTGTTCAGTTTATACTGCGTGGTTATCTTATGCCTCTAGTAGACTTAGTGGGCAGATCATCGGGCCTGGTGGCCGTACACACTGACAACTCCCATTTTGGTGTAGTTCTCACACCCGTTGGGGGTTTTCCCCCTCCCTTTTCTTTCCTCTCCTTTGTTTTGCAGAGTCTTAGCGGGTGTTGCTGATTCTGCGGTTGCTGTTCGAGGCGAGGGAGTCGCGAGCTAAATCCCTACCTATCTTTGGAGAGTAGTTGTACCCCTTCATTGGAGATCCATAGTGCAGTCAATAGATTATTTTATTTCCGCTTTTGAGAGATTATTGTATTATGAGGATCTGACTTGTACTGAGAGCCTGTACACTGATGTATTATTTCGGTTTACCTCCCTGTTGAGTTTCGGGTTATTATATTTGAGGATATTTTATGATTATCACTTATGGGAGATGCATATTGTATCATTATTTTCAGTTGTACAGATGGTTGGTTTTTAGTTTTACAGCAGTTTTATTTTATAGCTCTGATATCTGTTTAGCTGTAGTCTTTTTCTTGCAGGTTGGACGCTTCGCCTATGTAGGGTTTTGTACAGGCGGCGGATCTGTTGGCGAGCCCGGGTCGCAGTTTCGACCCCGGGGCGTGACAGATTAGAGTGGTATCAGAGCCTAGGTTGTAGGTCATGGTGGACTTAGAAACCCTAGGCTTATGGTTTGACCCTCGGATGACTTCGTGAGAGTCGTGATTTATAGCGAGAGTCCTGATTGAGTTTTATACCTCTCCCAAGGGACGGGATGAGTAATTGGCATGTTTATTCTCCTAAGTGATTATGTTGGCTGCAGACAACATAATGCTGTGGAATGGGTGACATGCTTTAGACTTTCGCTAGATCGGGTCGAGTGGTTGTGGTGCGTTGTTTTGCGGTTTTGTCGTGGTGAGCGGTGTCTGCCCGACGCTGGGTTTTGACCCGTGAGCATCCTGTGGCAGCAGTTGAGCTTGAGCGGTTGGATTTGGGCCGATACCTAGATTGAGGTCAGAGAGCTCCGGACCCAGATGACAGGATTGTTAGAGGCATAGCAGCGGCGGAGTGAGCAGCTGGTTTTAGTGACACAGTTGTCGGAGCTCTGAGTAGCCCCCTCCGTGCCAACGTTGGTGCCGAGGCACCGAGGTAGGGTGGACAGTTGACAGCAAATGAGCTGTGGGACATGATCGATCTATTGAGCCAGTTTTGGCAGATGAACCATCCCGATTCGTAGGATTGAGCTTGGAGCCTTTGGAGGCAGAATCGTGGTTGGTGGTGATGGAGAGACTATTTGAGAGCCTCCTTGTGCCAGAGAGTTTTTGCAGTTACTGAACTGCGCGCTCCATGTTCAGAGGGACGAGGCGCATAGGATATGTGTGACGGGGAGTGGATTGCGCCAGGATACCTTTCAGCTCATTCGGTCCCTCCATTACGGATTTAGGACGCCCCGATGGAGTAGGCGTTGTGTATGGAGCGTGGCATTGCAGTTCCTTTGGGTTGGGATCTGCCGCTAGAGGGAGTTCTGGATAGAGGCGCTTGGCGCTAGGTGATTGAGGACAGATCAGCCGGCAGAGGCCTTCCCGATTTCCTTCCCAGGATAGTGGATTTCTGAGACGCTTGAGGTCGGGTGGACCCCGATGGCAGCTTCAGCATCGGTATCAGCAGCAGCGGTAGCATGGATATGTTATCTGCTGAGGGCCGCATTCGTCGCCTCAGAGTGAGCAAAGGCAGAAGTCGTGCTCCCTATTTGATTGGTCTAGATATTTTCTGGCAGACTGAGCGACGACCACCTGCATTGAGCGGATGAGTCTGTGCCGCCAGGTTGGAGGGCGCCATGGCAGTGGATTGAGTGGTCGCAGGTGTGATTTCATCATAGCAGTCGGAGTGGAGCGGTTTTCATCCCTGCATGGACTAGAGGCAGAGTCGTTACCACGTGCACTAGAGGTACAGGTTACTGTTGGTGTTGTGCATGTGGAGGAGGCTTGTGGATTATGTCCAGTGCAGTTGAGGCCACGAGGTATAACGGCAGACTTTTGGTATTTGTGTCAGTTTGGTGTTTTGACCCAGTGCTTGGGATTGGTTGGCACAGTACCACATGATGTTTGACTGCAGAGAGAGAGGGCTATGACCTTTTGCGAGGCAGATAAGAGGAGACTTGTTTGTTGAGACAATTAGAGCGCACAGGTTACAGCGACAGTGTGAGAGGTGCTTACGGCGGCACCGGGACTCAAGGATATCCCTGTTGCCCGTGAGATCCCGGGTGTGAGTCCACCTGAGCTGATGATGATGCCGCCAGTTAGGGAGATAGAGATTGAGATTGACGTGGTTTTGGGAACCGCGCCAACCTCGACAGCACCTCATTGGATATCGCCAGTAGAGCTGAGAGAGCCGACAGCGCGGCCATAGGATCTGATGGATCGAGGGGTCTGTTTGACCCAGTGCTTGTAGTAGTATCATGACTTTTCCTGTCCTCTTTTTATTCCCTTTTTAATAAATTAGTTTATTAGGGGAAATAAGTTATCAAGTTTTCATGGGTAGACCATCGTGGTTTGCAGATATTTTTCCATGATAGAGCCCGAGAAATGGTGAACGGCGGAGCGATCGGATCCGAAATCCGACTTATGGATCTCCCGGATTGAGTCTTTTGTGTTAACGGGTATGATGGGATAAGTCGAACCCGTTAAGACTTTGGTGCATCAATATCCGCGCCGACTGGTTTAGAACTTGGCTTAGGTGGCACTCTTATCTAGAGGTTTGTTAGAGTATCCCGTTTATCGCATTTAGGGGTTTTTTTTACTTATGAGAAAAAGGAAACCCTAATCGGAGAGAAAAGAGAGAAAAAGGAAAGCGGAACCCGAATCTTCTTCGATCAACGTGCCGGAAACTGGGAACAAGACGTTACCGTCTGTGGGGGAGCGGGTCCGGATCCTCACCACCGCGAGGAACGGGAACGGATCATCTTCTTTAATAGATCAAGGTAAGCGGCGTTAGTTTTTGGTTTTCGTCATTCTTGATTGGGTTTTTCTTGGGCTTATGTCACGCCCCGAGTCCGCCAATTTGTACGGTTCGGGTACGCCAACAGACCCGCCAATCGGGTAAGACCTTTTCCTACCCGAAAGGAACAGTAACATCCATAATAACACAACAAGTGTATGCGGAAGCTCAATATCAGAGTACTAAAAATCACTACAAATTTAAAACTTTCATTCAATAACAAATAGTTAATGCGGAAATGAAAGCATACAAGAGTGAACCATGCATTACTTCATTACACTTTACATCTCTGAACTTGTAAATAAAATTATTACAATTCCTTTACATAAATTCCTCACCATACAAAGTTCACTCAAGAAATATATAAAAGGGATACCTCTGCTAGACCCTCTAGGTCTCTATGCTGCTGGGCCCTTGCCCCTGTCGTATGCCTCGCCGTCTGCATCTGAACCGTCTCGTCCGCTGTATCCATACCCGAACCTGTGGGGGGCGGGGGGGGGGGGGGGGGGGGGGGGGGGGGGGGGGGTCACCCAAGGGGTGTGAGAACTCCGACAGAGTTCCCAGTGGGTTCAACCACCGAGAAAAAGTGTCCTACACCACTTGGTCCAATGGAAGCAATAATAATAGTGCTAGGAAACTAAAATCCTCAATATCAAAATGTGGCTACGCAATATAATATATCACTGCACTATACTATCTGTGTCTAATCATCAACCATCACTACTCTGTCTAGCCACACTAGGCAACTAACCACCAACTCGGCCACTATGCCGCTGTATACAGGGTCAAACTAACCCGGCCACCTTGGCCACTCTATTTCTCTTTATTCTTTAATTCTGGTCCTTTAGTTCAAGTTAACCCCTCAGAAATTTCTTATCCAACGGGCCCCAGCCCGGTAGTCCTGCTACCATAAGATAAGATTTCTATGGTTGCCGATAACACCCGCAAGTGTTACCCCGTCCTACGGGAGAAACGTGCCAGATGGGTCACTGCCCTGGAGCGGGATACACCTGCGCCTCCAACAAGGGTCACGTTTCCTCCCCGAAGGTACGCCCGTTTTATCTTTATATTTTTCTTTCTTTTCTTTTCTTTTTCTTTCTCTTTTTACTTTAGTTCTTAGCCTCCTTGCCTTTGAACACTTTTCTTTCTCATTCGAGCTTATAGCTCCAATTTTGCCATTGGCAAATCTCTTTCTTTGAGCATTTAGCTCCTTGCTTTCACTTTTAGCCTTTCGAAAGTACCTCGTCCGACGGGTCACTGCCCAGGGAGTCCTGCTCCACAATGACGAGTCAAATTCGAAGGCGCCATTTACATTCTTGTTATGCTCTTTTAGCCGCTTTTAGCTTGCTATTAAACTTTACCCTTTTTGCATTAATTACCTCTTATCCTAGGTCTCGCCGTCAGGATAACTAGAGAGTCTCTTGGACTCTTATCATTTCTCTTTCTTTTAACTCAAATTGAAGTTAAAGTGATTGTCCATTTGCCCAGACACCCTATGACCCACTCTAGGGTTGTATTATTTAGCTTTTTGACTTTGTGATTACACAAACTTTTCCTTAGAGTTTGACTCTAAGTTGATCACTTTGCTATCAGTTTAATTCTTTAAACTTTGTGGCCACATACTCTTTTCTTTGCCGAACCTGGAGTTACATTATCTCTATTTACCTGTTGCACTTTGCATTAAGAGTTATCTTGACCCTAATCCATTTCCTGTGAGTATAAACTCCACTCGTTCACCTTAGGTTTTCTTACCTAAGTTTCATATCATGTTTAACCTAGAGTTCCTTGACTCTATGTTAACCAGTCTATTCTCAACCCACTAACTTACCTTAGGTTTCCTTTACCTAAGTCTTATATCACGCTCATCCTAGAGTCCTTGACTCTATGTTGATCACTCTATCCAATGTCCTTAGGTTATCTCCTAAGATAATGCCACTCATTCAATCCTAGGATATACCCCTAAGTTTGATGCCACTCATTAACCCTGAGTCTAGGTTTTCTCCTAGTCTTACTACCAGCATGTCCTTTTCCTTATGCTTTCACGTGATTCCTAGGGCTATACCCTAACATGATCACCGATAACAAATAATTGATTCCCCTTTTTACACATGCAATTATTTCCATCTCAATCATCAATAAAGTTTAACATCTACGCAGGCAATTATCATCCATATTTAGCAATTCAGAAAAATCCACTTTTCTATCTGCATCCTTCTACACATGCAAGTTTATCTCTTATTCTAATAATTAGAAAAGTTTACTTCTCTTCTATATCCATCTACACATGCAAAATTCAATCATAATTACCCAACGCCTCTAACAGGCTACTATCATGCTTCAAGATCAAAAGCAGAGGAAAAAGTGGAGAAGTCACCCATTTTCGGTAGAATCCCCCACCTCGGTGTATTCTTTTGGTCCTTGAAGGAGACAATTTCAACTCCTTGGATCCGTGAGGCTTCCCTACATTGTAAGGAAGGCAAAAGATAAGCAATTGCTTTTACATGATTCACTAAAATTCATAAGGCGGTAAAACTAACCCCTTTTTTGACAACTTAAAGGGAAAAATTCCTATTTGGTCATTTTCCCCATCAAAAGGCTAAATTTTTATCGGTTCATAAAAATGAGAGGAGAATAGTCATCCCATGGCATGTTGCCAAAAAGAAACTTGCTCAACTCGATCCGGGGTCAAAATGCTCTCAAGAATTTGAGAAAAGCTCAATTTGAACAATTTCCCAAAATTTACCGATTTTGCATATTGGCAAAAAATCGAGGATTCGCTTTCAGAATTGGAGAGAAGCTCAATTTGAGGTATTCCCCCGACTTATCGATTTTGCGCGTTGGCAAAATTAGGACATTGCATTTTTCTTATTGGGGAAAAGGAAAGAAGAGAAAAATTTTCTTTCTTTCCTTCTTTTCTTCTTTTCTTTCCTTTCTTTCTTTTCTTTTTTTTTTTGTAAGTGTTCCTGCTGCTGGGCAGCAGCATGTATAGCTGCTGCCCACGCAGCAGTTCCAGCAGCTGCTGCTACCTTATGCAGCAGCAGCAGGGCCAGCAGCTGCTGCTGCCTTGAGCAGCAGCAGCAGGGCCAGCAGCTGCTGCTGCCCCCAAGGCAGCTGCTCAAGCAGCTGCCTGGGCAGCTGCTCAATGCTGCTGCGCAGGCAGCAGGACCAGCAGCTGCCCCCATGGCAGCTGCTCAAGCATCCCACGATGGCTGCTGCTGGCAGAAAGAGAGAGAGAGAGAGAGAGAGAGAGAGAGAGAGAGAAAGAGAGTTTAACTTACCTTCTTCCTCCTTCTTCTTCCCCTTTTTCTTCTCCTTTCCTTCTTCTTCCTCCTTTCCTTCTCCTCTTTCGTTTCGTCTTTCAGCTGAGAGAGAGGGAGAGAAAATGAGAGAGAGAGAAAGTGAATTTCAAAAGAGAGGAGATAGTAGAGTATTTACTCTCTGCAGGGGTAGGTGGGGAAAGGGGTGATTTTACTAAAAAGCCCCCAACTTAACCCCAATTTTACTCAAATACCCTTTAAAAATGCTGCAGTTTTCCTGCAGTGAGCAAATTTGAGTACCCTCTTTTCACTGCGCTTTGCCGTCGGCTGGGAGATCGAAAATAAAATTTTTCTTCTTCCCTTTATTCTACAAATTTTTCTTAAACTTCCCACGATTTTGTTTAAATTTTTGGACTACCCTAAGCCCTCGAAAGAGAGCCCCGAAAAAGCTTCGCGATCAACTGCACTGTCAAAAACTGCAGTTTCAGAATTCACGAAGCATTTTTCTTCGCTTCGTTCTCCAATTTTCCTTAATCGCTCACCTAGGTTTTTCACCCCTTTTAATCAGAAAACTTTTGTGAGACACCCCACAATTTCTTTTAAATTTTTGGGCTACTCTAAGTCTCCGAAACAGGGCTCCAAAAATGCTTCGTGATCACAAATTTTAGAAATTCCAGAATTTGCCAAGTCCTCGGGGTTCAAGTCACTTTTCGACCCGATGCCCTTCGCGTCAGCCCGAAGCGCACCGAACTCGACTGTAATCATATTTAAAACACGTTACAAGTCTTCTCGCCGAATTTTGCCATTTTGCGAACTCGGCGAACACGAGTCCAAATTTTGCAAACTTGAGGCTTCGCTTCTCAACCACAACTCACTTTTCGACTCAACGGCTTTTTCGTCGATTCGAAATACTTCCAACCCACTTGTAATTACATTTGAAATGTGTTACAAGCATTTTTGCTGAGTTTCGCCACTTTCCAGAAATCGGCGAACTTAAGCTTTAGAATTTAGAACTTCAAATTCTCAACTTACAACTCACTTTTCGACTCAACGGCCTCTGCGTCGATTCGAAATGCTTCCAACTCACTTGTAATTACATTTGAAATATGTTACAAGTATTTTTGCTGAGTTTGGCCATTTCTGGGTCACCAAAAGCCTCGCTGTATCAAAAATCACTGGCGGACCCCGTTCTCACAATCCGGGCATCCGATCAACGCGAAACTTTTACTGTGGCCTTAAAACATATTTACGGAGCTCCCGTAATTTTCTCGGAATTTTCTGACACTGTGAATTTTTCACTAAAAATCTGGGCCCCCCTTTCTCCAATAAAATTCTAGATCTCTTTATTTTATCCCGATTTGGGCCCAACTCGCTTCCAAATATTCTTTACTTCCCCAACTTTCATAAAAATGGTATTTCATACCATTTTTATTTATATTTATTTATATACCATAGATCTGGTACATTACAGCTTAAAGGGTTTCGCCGTTCGTCGCTTCGCCGCCGCCGCCGCCGCACCTCTTGCCGCGCGGGGCCGCACCACCTACGGTGCGGCGCGCCGCGCACGGGCCGCCGCCGCGCGGGGCCGCACCACATACGGTTCGGCATGCCGCGCGGGGTCGCACCGCACGCGGTGCGGAGCCGCGTAGGCGCTGCCCGCAGGCAGCGCGCGCCGCGCGGGCTGGTGCCGTGCGGGGCGCTGCCCGCAGGCAGCGGACGCGCCCGCGCGGGTTGGTGCCGCACAGGCAGCGCGCGCACCGCGCGGGGCGCTGCCGCAGACAGCGCGTGTCCGCGCAAGGCTGCTCCGCAGCGCGCGCCTCGCGGGGCTGTTGCCCGCGCAGGGTTGCTCCACAACGCGCGCCGCGCTGGGAAATCGCCCGCGCAGGGTTGCTAAGCTCGGCCGCCCGGTCTCTTTGTCCACCCGTGCGTCTCTTAGTTTGTTTCTCTACTCGGGTGGTCTGGGTTTTTATGTTAGGTGTTACTGATGTTTTTGTTGGGGACTTTTAGGGGTCCGAGAATCGTGCAAGGGCACAGGACGGTTTCTGGTGTTCTGTTCAACGCAATTCAAGGTGGGTACCCTTTTCGTGCGTCCTTTTTAAAGTGAGGTCTCATCATGTTCTATGTAAGAGTAAAGTAGATGTGCCGATGGTTTTCAACTAACCCCCTTTTCGCATGAGTATCCCTTTATTACTATCTGTTGCGACTGGTGTTGCGGTGCTCTATATCACACACCGACTTCGGTCTTTATGCTCATGGCTGCTTACGCGCACACCAGCGGTTTGGCCACCGCATTGGTGTACTTTTCCGGAGATGTGGTACGTTGACCCGTGTACCCCACAAGGTGATGTGGTGGGGACCCCTTACGGTTACTTAAGGTGCTGCACAAGTACCGTAGAGGGGTTAAAAGCACCAAGGTGAGAGCAAGGTGATTATGTTCGCTGGGGGTCTTTAGCCCTTTTGGCAGGTGCTCCGTTCTGACTTCCACGGGTACTATGGATTCATCAAGGAGAGTTTTGGATGCTCTGGTTTATCGGTTTGCTTTCCTTTCAGTACTTATAGCATCTTACATGTTTTACATCTACCTCTTACTCTTCGGTCACTGACTTCCCACACTGTGACAGGTTCGGCCAGGGATGGGATCCGGGACGACGGTGAGGCCGCGACTCGAGGTTTTTAGCCCCCGATTAGGGGCTGGTGACCTTTCTTTTACTTACGCTTTGATTATTTCGGTTAGTTATCTTATGTGCGTGTGATACATTATTGTGGATGTTGGGTTTGAACTGTGTTTTCTCGTGGATGAATATTTTTTTCTTACTAGTTGTTGATTCGGCCACTCTTTTCAAATCAAGTAAAAGATTGCGAAAATGTTTAATACAATTTAGGTCTCATGTGGGACCGTTTTACAACCCGTGGATTTATCCTTTCAAAATGTGGTGGCCTTACCGGATATGGTGCATGTTATTGTTTCCTCCTTTTATCTCCTTGACTAGTGTGGTTAAAGTATAAATCGTGATTGTGACGCCGTACATATACAAAGGAGACTCTGTCCGTTTGTGGAGTAACTTTGTATGTGTGGCGGGTTTGGGCGCGTGCCAGAGGGTGGAAATGTTTCAAAAAAAAAAAAAATACACCTTTTTTCGCTTATTTTAAACCCCCAGGGCGTGACAGATTTTATGGTATCAGAGAAAAATAACTTTTACCACGGTAGTCGTTGACCAACATCCACAGAAGTACATTACCACTAGCAACTGACCAATGAGATAGTCAAGGAATAGGTGCGTAGAGCGCGTCGGTTTGTTCGCATGTCACGCCCCGGGGGTCGAAACTGCGACCCGGGCTCGCCAACAGATCCGCCACCTATGCGAAACCCCGCATAGGCGAAGCGTCCAACCTGCAAAGTACCATCTAACAACTAAACAGATATCAGAGCTGAAGAAAAACTGCTGTAATAAAAACCTGAATCACTGTACAACTGAAAAATACAAGTACAATATCCATCTCCCATAAATAATGATACAATAATCCGGTCCACCGAAACTGTAATACAAGTAAAAGCCACCTATACAACATCTATAAATCCAAAAAGGGAGATAAACTAAAGTAATAAAATACAACTGTGTACAGCGAAACCCACAATCCGGGTTGGTACATCTATTCCACTGTAGAAATCAACACTGGTAGGGATCTCTATCGTGACTCCCTCGCCTCGAACTGTCAACCGAAGATCTGCAACTCCCGCAGCAGACACTGCAAAACAAAGGGAGGAAAGGGGAAAAACAACAATGGGGGTGAGAACCACTAGTAAAACCAGTAGCCTCCCCCTGTGGGTAAAGCCTCAAACCCCGACGTACCCACAAGGTCTACCAGAGGCAAAATGAAAGGAAGAGTGGTAAGCAATAGAGACAGCTGGAAAAAGGAAACTACCACTACTATGCCTCTAAAATACCAAGCTAAAAGAATAGCTAAATGTATGCATCAGAATATAAATGCCTGCCTGAATAAACCCAATCTATACACCAGTAAACACTGGTACTGCCTGCTATGCCTGCCAAATTGGGTATGCCGGCCAATGCATAACACCGATAGGGGATAAGAGTCTCAAGGACTCGAAGTCTGTATATCGCACACTCCGGAGTGGCACTCGAGGGGAGCGACCCACACGAGTAAAGTGCCTGAGTAATAAGTATCATGGTAGTATAAGTCAGCAGGACTGGATCACGACTCTGATCAAAGTGGGAAAACCCATCCACTAAAGAAAGCCCGATCCCCCCAATCTGATGCAAAAATAACCACCCGGTCGACCGCCCAAAGTCCGCGGTCGCCGCAATACCCTGCCATCAAGCCCAGCCTGTCCCATATCCCAAGAATTTGACTACACTATACCAAACCCCCTGCTCGCACCTGATCTACAAATACCCAGAGTCTAAAATGAAAAGGAGAAAAGTATAAAGCATGGTTTCTCCTAAGTCAAATTCCAACATGATAGTGTAGCAGAAAAAGGTGGCCTATCTAGATGACCATACAAGCATGCAAATGTCCCAAGATGATAAAAAGAAAACAGGCGTCGATGTTTTTACATTTATTAGAGCATGCTATTCCAATATATAGATGATTGCATAAGAACATTAAGTGTAACATAGCCTATGCCTGCCAATACCACATACACGATGCTCACAAAGTATAAAATAAGGAAGTGCCACACCTAATCAAAATCACATAAGATGGTACAACGCTTGTCAAACCTCACATTCATACATGAATATGCTTAGGATCATTTAACATTACTTAAATATAGACATTCAATCATGTATCACCAATGAATAGTTTAAGGCTCCACAACCTTCATTGATCTCACACAGGGTGAACATAGGATCTACCAACACGTCCAATCTCATTTGGAGGTAATTGGAGTCATGAACAATGCTTAGTCTCATAATGAATAGGCCTCAACTCACAATGATATCCACCATAACATGAATGAATTGGAAATCAAAAGTATAGGTCATCCTCACATCAACTAGATCAATAACCAACATCAACACCCATTTTCACATAAGCTAGATCAAAGATCAATCAACTATTCATTCTCTCATAGATAGACTAAGAATCAACATCTATGCCCAATATCACATATTGTAGGATAAGGATCAACAACTATAATTCATATCACCAAGTGGAGACATTATTCTCATATAGATAAGTCAATAATAATTTATCATATAACCTCTCATGACATAGGTTCAAGAATCATCAACAAGATCACCCTCGCTTACTCTTGATAGCCATTCACACCCATATGACATTCACATAAAGTCATACTAACCCTTCTCACATAGCAACCATGTCCTTCACATAAATCAACCAAAATCATTTACATATAACTATCACAATCATTCTCACATAATAATGTTAACCATTCATCACAAGGCATGTAGGTTAAAGATTAATTTTCCCAAATACTCTCACATAGCCATAACTTTAAGGATGATCGCTTACAATCGCTTCATATGAGATAATGCAACATCAATCAAACTATTCATTCACTCGTGTATACACAGAGGATCAAACAACATAATCTAAACATGGATATCCAAGCATAGTATACCAAGGAGAATAGAACAACCATCAACTATGCCACGAAGGAAACCAATAGCCCGAGTGGGTAAATCGTCGTTTTCGGCAAAGCACAACGACCCACCTGAAACTTGGCGATCCGATGCCCGATCTGGCCGAATTTTGGCGTGAGTAATCCTTATCCTCCCAGGAGTCCGATGCCGCGAAAATCATCCAAATCCGCATCACGGATTGGGCGCAATCACTGAAACAATGCACGCTGTCCAATTAAATTCCAGAATTTCAGCAATTGAAACTAAGTTATAGAAGATGTAAGTGCAGCCCCAAAATACCTCAAGATGAAGTTCCTAGCAGTAAAACAAAGATTTCCAGCTCCATACAAACATCTTTAAGTCCTCAAAATCCACCATTAATTTCCCTTAACATTCAAACACAACAAATGTCACAATGCTGTCCAAAACTGCTAACATAAACTTGCTAGCATTTTCAAGCTTAAATAGAGGCTTTTCCAAAGGGAATCATCCACAGATCACAAAATAGAATTTTCTCACCTTGAAGTTAAGAAGAAGTCCCAACTTGAATTTCTGAAAAAGACCTTATATTCAGAAAGTTATCTGTATTCCAAAGTGCATTGCTCAAATCAAAACTAAAATAGGGACTGCAGTAAACCTTATAACAGCACTGGAAAGATTATTAAAGTTACCAAACCAATTGAGCTCCAAATCCTGCAAGAGAGGTACCATTGGATTCCTTGTTGCGAGTACATACAAATTGAGCTAAAGAACTCCAATTTTCATGCTCGTATGAAGGAGAAAACCCATAAACACTTTGAACTATCCACCAAGTTCCATCTATGCACGAATGCAGCAAGGTGTTCCAAAGATTATACATAAACCCCAACAAAAGCTCAGATCTAGGGAAAATGATAAATACCAATATTGTAGATCTTCGAGTCCTGGAAATGTCTATGCAAAAAGCATCCAAAAATTCCATTCCTACAATTCAGAAAAGCCAAAACACTGAGGACTATTTAGGATTCCAGACTGAAATGAAGGGTCCCCAAGATGGCCCTAAAACTCTATAAAAACATGAGATCTGAGGAGAGAGTTGAATACAAAGATTGTAGCCTTACCTCTTGTGAAAACGTAGAACCAAACATGAGCTCAAAAGTCCAAGAAATGAGTCCTGAGGAATTTTCGCACTGAAACGCGACGGGAAGGTCCACCAACAGCAACAATGGTGGTGCTTGCCTCATGGAGAAGATGATGGTGATGAAGCCTCTTTAGTCCATCTCTTTGCTGATGAAGATGAAGGAGGGTTGCAGATGAGTGTTCTGTAGAAGTCCGTAAAGTTGGAAGCTCCAAAAGAGGGAGAAGGAGGAGGTAGAAGCTCTTAAATAGAAGAAGAAGAAGAAGAAGAAGAGAAGAAAAAAAAGAGGGGGGATGATACTGTGCTTAAGCACAGTATCGGGCTCGGCCCGGCGGCGGCCCAACCCGCGCCCCAGGCGGGGGGCACGTGGTGCCTATCCGGGCGCCCCGCCCCCGGACGGATGGCCCGGATGGGGCCACGTCGCCCGCGGCGCCCGCCACTGGCGCGGCGACACGCGTCCCGCACAGGGACGCGCGCTGTGCCAGCGGGCACGCATGGGCGTGCCGCGTGGCCCGAGCGACCCTCTCCAGCGCCGACATGTGGCGCATTTCCCAGCCGTTGCACCTGGTGCACGCGCACTTCTATGGACCGGCAGCCTGATGAAGATCTAATAAGCTCCAAAAATGCCACTTTTTGCTGTTTTCGCGCGCTGAGTCCAATTCTGACCTCCAAAATTCCAAATAATGCAACAAAATAGCCATTTCACTCATTTTTCCGTGCTGAATCCAAATACAGTATCCGTTTTGCAAGAATCCACTTCTATTTTTCGACGAAACTCCCCATGAAGCAATCTTGATCCATTTCTCGCACTGAGTCCGTTTCTTGGGTCCGATTTGCGCGCAATCAACACTATCCACAGAAATAGGCCTCCATAAGCTGTCAATCACACTGTAATGACCACGAAGATCCGGGTCTTCACATCGCAGGTCATGGTGTTAGACCAGTTAAGTCTAGGGTTGACTTGGTTTCTATGTATGCACAGATAATAGCCCGGACTTGGTCTTCAATCAACGGCGCACAAATGGATGTGTTGGCTTCGACAGCTACGGAGAACCGGCTACTTCGACAACAGTTGCACGACATGGCCGGGCAACTGTTAACGCTCACAGAACGCATGTACTCATTGACACAAGATACCGGTGTGACTGATCGTGTTCCCTTTGGTATGAGGGACGAACCCCACATGGCCCGTTTTGTCGTGGACGACTTGAGGAGCGACACCTTTCAGGTAATGCCAGTAGTAGGGTTGCCCACTTTTCGAGAGATGGTCGACGTGGCCGTTTGGGTGGAGCGAGAACTGGCCGACGCTCGTGCCCCGCGGGAGGACCATGAGCCCAATCAGGGCCAGAAGCGACCCCATCCTTATCCTGGGGAGGGCCTCTCCAAGGGAAGCCGACCACCCAAACATCCGAAGACAAAGCAAGGGACCAAGAGTATGCCGATAAGAGAACCGGAACCGGGGGAGAAGCCTTGCATGTAGTGATCCGGCCTTTCGGGGTATTTTTGACTTACATGTAGTCATTTAAGCCTCTAAGTGAAATAAAATTATTCAATTCTTAAAAGTTGGCCATTGTGAGGTGCTAGTATTTTTCTGCGATAGAGCGCGGAAAAAGAAAGCCGACGGTGCGATCGGATCTGAAATCCGATATCGGGATCCCCCGGAACGGGATTCAAAGTGATACGGTGATTAGTCGTGCATCGGAATCCGTGCAAAATATCTTGCACCCGTTAGAGATAAGGTGGGTTATCTCGTAGGGGATAATTAATTAGTTAATTAATTATCCCAGACGGAAAATTAATAATTCTCTTACGTACGAATTAAAGAGAAATTAATTAAAGATAAAGTACGACTATATAAGGGATCCCGATTATCGGAAAGAAAAGAAAAGAAGAAAACAAAAACCCTAATCGGTGAGAAGAGAAAAAGAAAAGAAAAGACGGAACCCTAGCCGGAAGAAAGGGAAAGGAGAAAGAGAAGGGGCCCGATCTTCCCGGACACCGAACCGAAGGCAAGAACGCGACCGGACAACCTTCCCGTCGATCTTCGGTTAGTAAAATAATTGTTTTAAATTATTTGGGATTTTTCCGTCGTCTCTTTTGTTTGAGTTCTTGGTTTCTTGTTTTCTCCGTCGTATCCGTCACCGTCGCCGACATCGTCTTCTTGATAGGGCACGGAACGGACGGCGGAGGCGCGCGGTGCCGCTAGGGCATCGCGCGGAGGAGGGTCACGGATGGCACCCATGCAGACCCGCAACCGCGCGGGCACCGCATGGGCGCCGAGCGGCCGCCGTGCGGACCCGCAACCGTGCGGGCACCGCGCGGGCGCCGCGCGGCTGCCGGGCGGACCCGCAACTGTGCGGGCGGCACCCGCGCGGGCCCGCAACCATGCGGGCACCGCGCGGGCGCCGCGCCGCCGCCGCGCGGTTGCCGCGCGGGCACCGCGCGGGCGCCGCGCGGTTGCCGCGCGGACCCGCAACCATGCGGGCGCCGCGCGGCTGCCGCGCGGGCGCCGCGCGGCTGCCGCGCGGGAGGCACCCGCGCGGACCCGCACCCGTGCGGGCACCGCGCGGGCGGCACCCGCACGAACCCGCAACCGCGCGGGCGCCGTGCGGGGCCGCACCCGCGCGGGCACCGTGCGGCCGTCGCACGGGCAACACCGCGCGAGGCACCGCGCCGCGTGGGCGTCGCCCGCGGAGACACGCCGCGCGGTTCTGAACCACGCGGGGCTCCGGCGGACGACGACGGCGGCGCGGGAATTCCGGATCGTCAACCCGGACGGTGTTGGACTTTTCCGTCGAAAAGAGTAAATTGGGTCTTGTGTTTTCGGATGTTAGTACACGTTTTTTACTATAGTTATCCTTGCGGACTTTTCTTTATGTCCAAGTGCGCAGCGGGGGTGCGCGAAAGATTCAGGTGTTCCGATTTCTCTTCAAATAGGTGGGTACGGTTGCGATAAGTGCAACAAGTGCAGTAAGTGCATCTATCGTCATTAAAGTGCTCTTAATTTATCTAACAAAGTAGATGGACAGTTTAACCTTTCGCATAATTGTGTTTTTATCTAACAATTGAGGCGGCTACGGTCGAGGTGCTCATGACACGCCGATCTCGGCAAATCTGTTTTCGGATGCTGCACGTACACAGGCGGATTGGCCTCCGCATGGGTGTACTTTTCCGGAAGAGTGGTCTCTTATGATCCGTGTTCCTCACAAAGGTGTGGGTGCCGTGAGGACCTCTTCGCGCCCGCTGAAAATAGCACACCAGCACCGCGAAGAGGTTAAAAGCATCAAAGAGGTGTTTGCGCACGAGGGGAGACTTTAGTCTCTCCGACAAATAATCTGGGGTTGGTGCCCAATTAAATTGATAAATCTGGGGTTGGGGCCCAGCTTAATATGTGCAGGGTTTTAGCGAAATGGTTCCGGTGTATTCGGTTTGCTTCTTATTCCTTATTGATAATAGACATCTACTTTGTTTGTCACTGACATTACCCACTCCGTGACAGGTGTTACGAGGTGCGTTAGCCGGGAGGGCGGTGAGACTGCGTCGCGAGGGCCGTAGTCAGAACACTTGGTTTTTATTATCTCATTTCTCTTACGCTTAATTTAGTTAATTTGCTTGTGGGTCGTAATATTCGTGGACATGGATTACTTAGCGCTGTGGATGAGGTGTACTTTTATATTCGTTTCTTTTGGTGATGTTTTCTTATGCGGCACGTTTTTATGATAAACCGAATGATTTCGAAAAGGTTTTCTCAAAACGAAGTGCCGTGTGGGCACGGGTTTTGCAACCGCTGGCTTTATCCTTTCTAAACACTAATGCCGCTTTAATATTTCGCTTGATGTTGTATGTCTATTGTATGGTTGATGGTTGGTGTTTGATGTATGTTGTTGTAAATGAGACGCCGTGCATATACAAAGGAGACTCTGTCCGTGGGCAGGGAGAATTTGTGTATGTGGCGGTCTGGCACGCACCGGGGATGAGGTTTAAATTACCTTGTTAAGAAGAAAAAAAAAAGATACACACGATTTTCCGCTTTGATAGACTCAAAAACCCCCGGGGGCGTGACATTGCATCATCTGCGGAGGAGCACACCAGGTGATCGATTGTTCCTGGAGGCATGACCATTGCTTCGGATGCGGCAAGCCAGGACACTTCCGCTCATTCTGCCCCCTGAAACTGGCGACTACTCCTTCAGCATTTCGGCACAAGGAGAGAGGTACCGCCACAGCCCCACAGGAGCTTCTATACGACGGCCAACCCAAAGCCGATCATGGCGACTCCGGACCCAGTCTCTCCGCGCCGTGCGCCGTTGGCCCAAGGGCTGCGGTCGGAAACCCCGCGACGACCCGGCAGAGAACGCACTGCCCCGGAAAGAGTAGTAGCAGGTAATACTCCATTGTAGTTTCTCTTGGAATTAAGATCTCGTTGATACCGGAGCATCCCACACCTTCCCATCTTATTTCTTTCACCCTTACCCATAGTTACTAGAAGAAACCCTCCATCGTAGAAATAGGTTCGTTCGGACTACTGGGCAATCCCTCGAGGCAAGTAGCTATGTTCCTTCTCGGCCAGTGAGGTTGGGCAGGTTCTTATGCTCTATGAACTGGTGGGGATCCCGCTTAGGGATCTCGGTGTGGCGCTCTGGATCGACTGTCACAGCAAATTTGTAAGCGGTGTTTGACTGCCTGAAGTTCCAAGTGCGCCTCCGGGAACCGGGCTTGCTGGAACTTGTGAACTTAACTTGTAAGAACGTTTTCTGCTCGCCTTTCTTATATTGGTGGAGGGTAGTGGAGTAGCGTCCATAATTTCGGTAGATCTGACCTCTCGACCTAGAGCCTTACTTTACGACGTTCTTGTTGCCGGTGATTGGTGGGTGTGTCGGCGGCACTATCGGTCATGGGTATTTGGGGAGGGGATACCCTAACTCGATCAGTTGGGAGATCCCCTTTAGTATCGACCCGACGCCCTCTGACCCCACGACGAGAGGAAAGGGCACCGCTGCTAACCGTGAGGGGAGTTATGCTACGGCAAGGAGCGTACCCACCTGAGCTTGGGTCGCGAGTGATGTGGGGGTAGACCATTGTCTAAGCTGTGCCTCATAGGTCTGTGGGCTTTAGGTTACAGCCGAATCTTGCAACCTGGGTAAGGTATAGGTGAGGTTGGAGTTTCCCCCTTGAGGTTAAAAGGAGATCACCTGGAAGGGGGTGGGAATCAGATCACGGGGAAGATGATACCGGTTACCCATGGAAAAAGGGGCGTGTTTGGGGCTAGTTCGGGTTGTGGTAAGTATAGGCCGACGGGAAGGGAAGGCGCGGCCGCAATCAGGAGGGAAAGTCTACTCGATGACCCACCAGGAGACGGACCCACCGGAGGGCGTAGCAGCAGGTATTACTCTAGTCTCAGATTACCGTGCTAGAACCCTTTTTGACCTCTGGAGGACCCTTAGAAGCGAATAGTTCTGTACCTTCCTGCCCGATAAGGTTGGGAAGGCTACGTTGTCCTTGGGATTTAGTGGTAATCCCGCTTAAGGAGTTCAATGTGGTTCTCGATATGGTTTGGCTCACTAAGTACCAGGCAGTGATTGATTGCGAGAAGCGCCAGGTGCGACTGCAGGAACCTGGCTTTCCGGATCACGTGTACTTGGCATGTAAAAGCGCCTCCTTCTCTTCTATTATTTCTACGTCGCGGGCTAGGAAACTGATGGAGGGTGGATGTGTAGCATACATGGCCTCGGTGGACTTAGCGACTCGCCCCTCGGCACTGCTCTCGGATATCCCTATTGTAAGGGATTTTTCAGACGTTTTTCCGACCGAACTGTCCGGGATGCCCCCCCAGCGAGAAACCGAATTCGCCATCGAGCTTCTTCCGGGTACGCAACCTATCACCAAGGCACCGTATCGAATAGCATTCGCAGAATTAAGGGAGCTCAAGGTACAACTAGAAGATCTTTTGGATAAGGGGTTTAGCAGGCCAAGTGTGTCGCCTTGGGGCGCACCCGTTCTCTTCGTGCGGAAAAAGGGACGGGAGTTTACGTCTGTGCTTTGACTATCGAGAGATAAATAAGGTTACCATAAAAAAAAAAAAAAAGAAAAAAAAAAAAAAAAAAAAAAAAAAAAAAAAAAAAACAAGTACCCCTTGCCTCGGATTGATGACCTGTTCGACCAACTACAAAGAGCGACAGTGTTCTCGAAGATAGATTTGCAGTCCGACTATCATCAGCTTAGAGTTCGAGGTGAGGATATACCTAAAACAGCCTTTCGAAGTCAATATGGTTATTACGAGTTTACGGTTATGCCGTTTGGACTTACGAACGCCCCAACGGTGTTCATGGATATGATGAATAGGATATTATAGGCGCTTCGTGGAAGGTTTCTCAAAAATTGCCACCCCTCTGAATCGTCTAACCCGGAAGAGGGGAGAGATTTGTGTGGACGACTCAATGCTAGGAGAGCTTCGAGGAACTCAAGGACAGGCTAACACGGGCACCCGTGCTTACATTACCGACACCCGGTGAAGACTTCGAGGTTTATTGTGATGCATCACGGAACGGTCTTGGAAGTGTGCTGATGCAACAGGGAAAAATTAGCCTACGCGACAAGACGACTCAAGAAGTATGAGCGAAACTACCCTACACATGACTTAGAACTTGCAGCAGTCGTTTTGCTTTGGAACTGTGGAGACATTTCCTATGCGGCCCGCTTTGGTGGCATGAAGATGTATAAAGACCTTAAGCAGACCTTTTGGTGGCCTAAACTGAAAGGGGGCGTGACGTGGTTTGTGGCGCGCTATTTGGTTTGCCAACAAGTAAAAGCTGAACATCAGCGCCCGGCCGGGATACTGCAACCTCTACTAGTGCCGGAATGGAAATGGGAGCGGATCACCATGGATTTCGTCACTAGTTTTCCCCGATCGCCACAAGGTTATGACGCGATCCGGGATGTAGTGGACCATTTGACGAAGTTGGCTCATTTCCTACCTATCCATACGACGTGGACTCGAGACCGTTTGGCGCAAGCCTACATCAACAAGGCTGTGAGATTGCACGGGATGCTGGCATCAATTACTTCAGACAGAGACACTCGGTTTGTGTCAAACTTTTGGCAGAGTTTGCAGCGGGCTCTGGGGACCAAACTACACTTTAGCACAGCTTTCCACCCCCAGAGTGACGGACATTCGGAACGGGTGATCCAAATTCTTGAAGATATGCTCCGCGCAGGCGTGCTCGATTTGGGTGAGGGATGGGCACGCTACCTACCTCTTGTGAAGTTTGCTTACAACAACAGTTACCAGGCCAGCATTCAGATGGCGCCGTACGAAGCATTGTACGGGCGTCGATGTCGATCCCCAATTTGTTGGGATGATTTAGGGGAACGGAAGTTCCTGGGACCAGACATAGTAGAGGAGACCGAGGCAAAGGTGCGCCTCATCAGACAGCGGTTGTTGACCGCCCAGAGTCGGCGGAAGAGTTTGCAAACCGAAGACGTCGTGACTTGGAGTTTCAGGTTGGGGAGCACGTTTTGCTCCGGGTCTCGCCATCCAAGGGGATCAAACGGTTCGGCTTGCGGGGCAAATTGAGCCCGCGATTCGTTGGACATTTTGAAATCTTGGAGCGCATTGGCCCGGTAGCTTATCGTTTAGCTTTGCTGCCAAACCTCGATCGGGTGCACAACGTTTTCCATGTTTCGATGCTTCGAAAATACCTCCCCGATCCGTCGCATGTTCTTGGTGCTTATGCTTTTGAGCTTCGAGAGGACTTGAGCTTTGATGAGACACCGATGCGAATTTTGGCATGGGAAGACAAAAAGTTACGCAACCGGGTGATCCCCTATGTGAAGGTGCTGTGGAGTAATCATGAAGAGCGTGAAACGACTTGGGAGTTAGAATCAAAGATGAGAGAGTGTTTTCCTGATTTATTTAGCACGGGTTGTTGTTAAGTTTCGAGGATGAAACTTTTTTTAAGGGGTGTGTGATGTAGTATCATGACTTTTCCTGTCCTCTTTTTATTCCCTTTTTAATAAATTAGTTTATTAGGAGAAATAAGTTATCAAGTTTTTCTGGGTAGACCGTCGTGGTTTGCGGATATTTTTCCATGATAGAGCCCGAGAAATGGTGAACGACAGAGCGATCGGATCCGAAATCCGACTTACAGATCTTCCGGATTGAGTCTTTTATGTTAACAGGTATGATGGGATAAGTCGAACCCGTTAAGGCTTTGGTGCATCAATATCCGCGCCGACTGGTTTAGAACTTGGCTTAGGTGGCACTCTTATCTAGAGGTTTGTTAGAGTATCTCGTTTATCGCATTTAGGGATTTTTTGTACGTATGAGAAAAAGGAAACCCTAATCGGAGAGAAAAGAGAGAAAAAGGAAAGCGGAACCTGAATCTTCTTCGATCAACGTGCCGGAAGCCGGGAACGAGACGTTACCGTCAGTGGGGGAGCGGGTCCGGAACCTCACCACCGTGAGAACCGGGAACGGATCATCTTCTCCAATAGATCAAGGTAAGCGGTGTTAGTTTTTGGTTTTCGTTGTTCTTGATTGGGTTTTTCTTGGGCTTAAAGAGTTTCGCCGTTCATCGCGTCGCCGCCGTCGCCGCACCTCTTGCCGCGCGGGGCAGCACTGGTGCCGCGCGGGGCCGCACTGGTGCCGCGCGGGGCGCTGCGCGCAGACAGCGCCTGTCCACGCGGGGCTGGTGCCCGCGCAGGGTTGTCAAGCTCCGCCGCCCGGTCTCTGTGTCCACCCGTGCGTCTCTTAGTTTGTTTCTCTACTCAGGTGGTCTGGGATTTTATGTTAGGTGTTACTGATGTTTTTGTTGGGGACTTTTAGGGGTCCGGGAATCGTGCAAGGGCGCAGGACGGTTTCTGGTGTTCTGTTCAACGCGATTCAAGGTGGGTACCCTATTCGTGCGTCCTTTTTAAAGTGAGGTCTCATCATGTTCTATGTAAGAGTAAAGTAGATGTGCTGATGGTTTTCAACTAACCCCCTTTTCGCATGAGTATCCCTTTATTACTATCTGTTACGACTGGTGTCGCGGTGCTCTATATCACACACCGACTTCGGTCTTTATGCTCATGGCTGCTTACGCGCACACCAGCGGTTTGGCCACCGCATTTGTGTACTTTTCCGAAAAGGTGGTACGTTGACCCGTGTACCCCACAAGGTGACGTGGTGGGGACCCCTTACGGTTACTTAAGGTGCTGCACAAGTACCGTAGAGGGGTTAAAAGCACCAAGGTGAGAGCAAGGTGATTATGTTCGCTGGGGGTCTTTAGACCTTTTGGCAGGTGTTCCATTCTGACTTCCACGGGTACTGTGGATTAATGAGGGGGAGTTTTGGATGCTCTGGTTTATCGGTTTGCTTTCCTTTCAGTACTTATAGCATCTTACATGTTTTACATCTACCTCTTACTCTTCGGTCACTGACTTCCCACACTGTGACAGGTTCGGCCAGGGATGGGATCCGGGACGACGGTGAGGCCGCGACTTGAGGTTTTTAGCCCCCGATTAGGGGCTGGTGACCTTTCTTTTACTTACGCTTTGATTATTTCGGTTAGTTATCTTATGTGCGTGTGATACATTATTGTGGATGTTGGGTTTGAACTGTGTTTTCTCGTGGATGAATGTTTTTCCCTTACTAGTTGTTGATTCGGCCACTCTTTTCAAATCAAGTTAAAGATTGCGAAAATGTTTAATAAAATTTAGGTGTCATGTGGGCACCGTTTTACAACCCGTGGATTTATCCTTTCAAAATGTGGTGTCCTTACCGGATATGGTGCATGTTATTGTTTCCTCCTTTTATCTCCTTGACTGGTGTGGTTAAAGTATAAATCGTGATTGTGACGTCGTACATATACAAAGGAGACTCTGTCCGTTTGTGGAGTAACTTTATATGTGTGGCGGGTCTGGGCACGTGCCGGAGGGTGGAAATGTTTCAAAAAAAAATATAATACACGTTTTTCTGCTTATTTTAAACTCCCGAGGCGTGACAGTGCCACGCCGTTGATACACGGTGGTGATGCCACGTCGTTGATACACGACTGTGAGGGTTGTACTGTGGTTTGAGTGTAGGCAGGTCCGGGTTTTGTTTAGGACCTTTTGATGGAGTTATACTCCGGTAGTGGTTTGTTCATGATGCAAGTATCTATCTGGGAGCGTACAGCTTAGTACCTTGCCAAAACAGAGTTCTAGACATGGTAGGGGTATTATGAGCTCACAGTGAGGCCAATTGGATTGACTAATACCCTGCCGCCTTTAGGATTGATGAATTGTGTGTTCCAGTTGTACTTGGACGGATTGATAGTGGTGTTCCCCAAGGATATTTTGATTTACTCCCAGAGTAACTTGGAGTAAGAGGAGCACTTATGGATGTGCTACAATGCCTGTGTGGAAGAAATTGTATGCCAAGTTGTTGAGGTGCAACTTTTAGCTTCGGGAACATACCTTGTTGGGTCACATTATTCTAGCCATAGGAGCGGCGGTGGAAATCCGGTCAAAATGGATGCTATTCGAAGATTGGCCGAGATCGACATTTATTATTGAGACGAGGAGCTTCTTGGACTGGGCAGTGCCAGGGGAGCTTGACGAATGGACGATGAGAATGATATCAGCGTCGATTTTAGCTTTGTCAGCGGTGGGAGATGGATTTGCGAGTAATAGTGATACCTCCTATAGTGGCTGTGGAGTTACCGTTGGGTTATTGTTGGACATCCAGTATCACCATGACAGGGCCACTGTGGTGGCAGATACCTGGAGCAGGAGAGCTATTTGGGGTTGAGTTTGATGATTCCACAGCTGGCGCTGTGTAGAGTTGTTGTGGCGAACAGGGCTTGTGGTTGAGTCCCTGGGGGTCCCTTTTGATGGTAGACTGCGGTGGAGCAGTCCACTCGGATGGTCAGGATTCGGGAGTGACCGAGTGAGGACCCCAGCTTGTTAGGGCTTCTTTCCTTCTTGGATGATCGTGTGGGTGTGTTTCGGGTCGCCCTGGTTGAGTTGACACTACGGGGTGGTGTTGGTGCATGTTGCACTCGTTGTTCTTTCCTTTTTTTTTCCCCCGGCCTTTTTATTGGAGTCCCTGAGGTTTTTTTTCTACGTCTCAGCTCAGGAGTGTTATGCTTTTAGATCCCTCGCCCGTGATTGATTCGCTCCATTTGAGATCTGTGAGTGTTTGGAGTACGAGGGACGCCCGTTGCGAATTCCGGCTGGTGAGATGATAGAATTACGCAACCGAGCCATGCCGTACCGGTTATTGTTGATGATGAGGAGTATGTTACGGCTTTATTGTCGGCATATTTCGTGATTTGAGTCGGAGTCTTGAAGTGATCAAATTGTCAAATCAGTAATCGAAGACTCGAAGAAGATTCAACAAGAGCTCAAGTTGACACTCAGGTATGATTAAATTAATCATGGTGATTTAAGTATATTTACAATCTTTGGAATCATGTTTCTATTGAAACCCGGTTTAGAAAGGTTTTGGGAACTTGGATTTTAACTCATAACTTATTTTAAGTTTGGATTCCGGTACATGGTTTGTTTTGTTAAACTTATCTTTGAAAATTTCTGTATTTTACATTGAGTACCGGAACCCCACTTTGAGTTCCTCAAAACCCGACACAAGATTTTCTGGAATTTACATTGAGTACCGAAACCCAACTTGGAGTACCGGAACGCAATAAGAAAATCTGTCTGTTGCGTCATTGAGTACCGGAACCTACTATTTATTACCGATACGCAATGTCATGTCGTGATAAGAATACTAAACCGACTCTGATTGATTTCCAAAGGTTATAAATAGATACTTAGGGTTTCTCAAGAACTATCAACTAATTCAGAAACACTTGAGAGCAACCCTAGAGGCTAGGTTTTTATCGTTCATCTTTTAGCCTCTTTTAGGTCAATTCGACGGTTCTTCAATGAGATGCTTTTTATCGAATTGATCTAATCTTTGCTTAGAGATTTCATCCATGGTTCTCTAATGATATTCTAAGCAAAGGATCACCATCGAAGCCTTTACTGAGTTTGCGTCAAGGAGTTGATGTGGCATCGTGGATTCGATGTGTTGAAGGCGTTTCGTGGATTCGAAACGTGTTGCTCGTGGATTCGAGTGGCGTTCGTGGATTCGGACGTGTGCATTGGACCTGCAGTCGGTGAGCGCAAGATCCGAAGAAGTTGAAGGTGGGGTTGGAGTCCGTGTAGTCGGTAATCACCTTGTTATCTTTCAAATTCTTAGTGGCTTGTTATTGCGTGTTGGTCCCGTGGTTTTTACTCCTGTGATGGAGTTTTCCACGTAAATCTCGATGTGCTGTTTTTATTTTCCGCATTTATTTTTAAATTGCACTGAGATTGGAATTTTGTATATTGCACCTATTCACCCCCCCTCTAGGTGTTTGATAGAACCTATTTAGATCCTTGGGGATCCTTAAAACCTACAATTGGTATCAGAGCAGGTTTTAGGTTTTTCTATCATGTCGGGTGAAGGTGGTAATATTAATAGACCTCCTCTTTTCGACGGGACCAATTATGCCTATTGGAAATGTTACGGAATTTGAGTTGGCGTATTTCGTGAATTCGGCTAAGTCTTGAAGATTGAAGGTAAAGGAAGTTGGATCATATAACTCAATCTCAAGAAAGAAGAATTCAAAAGGATCAGGTATGTTTAACTTAATATCTTTGGTGATCCGAATACTTCTTATAGCGTAGAAATACTTGGATGGATTTGTTATTGCATAAATATCAAAAACTGGACATGGGACTTATTCAGGATCCGGATCATATTGTTCAATCCGGATCCCGAAGGTGGTTCGTTCATACACCAGTTCAATCCGGATCGTAGCTTCCCTTGATCCGGATCCCGAACATTGAGTTTACCATTTTATTTAAACGATCCGGATCAGGCTACTGCAATCCGGATCCCGAACGTTGATGTTTGGTGAACTGTATGAACGATCCGGATCAAGCACTTCGATCCGGATCCCGAACCTTCGTTTTTCTGGAATCTGTTTTTCTCGCTACTGCAATCCGGATCGCCGATTTCCGATCCGGATCGTCGTCATGTAAAAACTCCAGAAAAGGTTAGTTTTTGATCCTTATCTTTTTCCAAGGGTTTCTAACCTATAAATAAACCCTATGATTCTTTTTCTATGGTTAGTCCAAAAAGAGGCCGTAAATCCAAATAGCCGTCATCTTTTATACGACCTCAGATCCACATATAGAGAAGAAAGGAAATAACTAGATTAATTCTATGTTTCTTCATCTATATTGATTAGTTTGATTCTAGGTTTTCATACTCACAGTTTGAGTTGAATCAAACTAATGAATACTTAGATGGTATTTCCTACCTATCTTTGATCTTAAGTATTCGGCGGATCATCACCACCCAAAAAACAACGATTTACCCCAAAATCGGCGCGTGGACTCGCGTGGCCTTGTGGATTCAAGGTGCAACCGCTCTCGTAGATTCGGAGCGAGGTACGTTCGTGGATTCGAAGCGTGCTACTGGGTGAAGACCGTGGATTCGGTCGGACGTCGTGGACTCGACGTTGGACGCCGTGGATTCGGCGTTGGACGCACATCGTGGATTCGAGAAGCGTCTGGAGCGAGCGGAGAAGATCAACTAGGAGCGTATGGAAAAGGTTGAGTCGTCTGTGAGTACGGTATATCACCTTGTACGTGTTTAATTCTAGTGGATTTCACCGTGTTATCGGTCCCGTGGTTTTTTACTCCGGTTTGGAGTTTTCCACGTAAAAATCTCTGCGTGTTATTTATTGTTCTGCATTGGGTTTTTATATCGCAAAGATTTTTGAGTGTTTATGGTTTACACCTATTCACCCCCCCTCTAGGTGTTTTTTCTCCTATTTAGATCCTATTATTCACATAACCCAACAAGTGGTATCAGAGCGGGAATAGGGTTGTAAACAATGGTTGAAGGTGGAAACATCAACAGACCCCCGTTCTTCGATGGAACAAATTATGCGTACTGGAAAGTACGGATGAAAGCCTTTTTAATTTCCATCGACGAACGGGTGTGGCAATCAATTGAATTAGGATGGTCTAATCCAACTGAATTTATTGGTGATGTTCGCACCATCAAACCTAGGTCGAAATGGACCAAGGAAGAGATTGATATATCTTCTTACAATGGCAAGGGAATAAATGCTTTATTTAATGCCTTATCACAAACAGAGTTCTCTCGCGTCTCGGCATGTGAGACTGCGAAAGAAATCTGGGATGTTCTTCAAGTTACGCATGAGGGAACTAACCTTGTGAAGATTCAGAAACTGCAAATGCTTACGAGCAAGTTTGACTCTATTTTCATGGCAGAAAATGAATCGTTCACTGACTATTACACACGATTGCAAGACATCGTAAACTCATGTGCTAACTTGGGAGAGAAGATTCCAGAATTTAAAATTGTAAGAAAGATCTTAAGAACTCTTCCTGAAAGATTTCGTTCCAAGGTCACAGCTATTGAAACTATTAAACACCCGGACGAAATCCGTGTAGAAGAATTAGTTGGTTCTTTACAAACTTATGAAATGACATTTCCTACTAACTATTCTTCGGGAAAGGCATCCTCTTCTAAGTCTTCAGGTTATGCTTTGAAAACAACGAAAGAAGAAGACGCGGATTCATCCTCCTCAGGCGATGACGAGAATTTATCTATGGAGGACTTTGAGAAGCAGCTTGCTCTCTTGACAAGGAAGTTTCGCCGAAATTTTCGAAGGGGTAATTCAAGCAAAACTCCATCCTTCGGAAAGTGGAAGAAAGGCAAGGGTTCGTCAAGTTACAAGTCAAGAAAGCAAGAAGGCTTTTCTAAGGATAAGAAAAGCACAGAAGGACAAGTCCAATGCTTCAAGTGCCGAGGGTACGGCCATATCTCAATGGAATGTCCAACTAAGAATCCGTCTAAGAAGAAGGCGATGCAAGCCGTCACTTGGGATGACACCTCATCGTCAAATGAGTCATCGTCAAGTGATGAAGAAGACAACGCAACTGCGTTCCACGCGTCCACATCTTCACCCTTCATGTGCTTAATGGCAAGTACATCCGACTCGCTGTCCAACTCCACTGTTGAAAAGAATGCAACGGACAATGAATCGGATGATTCGGAAGGTGAAGATTTTGCTCTAGCCTACCACAGACTTTTACGGGATTCAAAGAAACTGGCTAAGCAAAATAAGGGGTTGAGAGGGAGATTGCAGGATCTCGAAGAAGAACTAAAAAGGGTAACTTCTCTCTCGACCGATCTTGAAGTGGAAAGGGATAATCTGATAAAAGCAAATGTTTCCCTTCAAGAGTCCAATGAGCAATTCGAGAAGGATTATATAGATATGGTGAACAAAGCGAATTACTTCTTGAAGCTCAACGGCGAGGCTCGACAGGAAAAATTGGAAATGACTGAGACCATTCTCCAACTCAAGGATGACTTGCAGCGATTTTCATCAGGAAGGAGTAAGTTGGATAAGCTTCTTGGTCTTGGTCAATCAAACAAGTTCGGCCTCGGATACAATCGAACTGAAGACAATTTTAGTTCGGTTGGGACAGTTTTCGTGCCTCAGTCGGTATCTCCTCCTCCGACACCGGAATTCACGACAAGCAACGACAACAAGCCTACTTCACCCTCCTCGGGATCGTCAAGCACTAAGGTATGTTTTCGTTGTAATTTTGTAGGGCACATAAGGAGAAATTGCAAGATGGGAGCCAAACGGTCAACTCAAGCACTTCTTGCAACGACTACCAAAAGGGTGATTCCTCGGAAATCAAATGCAAATTATTCGAAAGAAAAAAGCCTCGGTAGTTCATCAAACAAGACGACGACGTCAAGGAAAAGCGACGGATCAAACAAAACGCTTTCACCAAAGGTATCAACCTCACAATCATTTCTGACGTACACCAAAACTCGAAAGGTTTGGGTACGCAAAGGTGAAATCTTCCCTTTTCTTGTAACAAATATTTCCTTGCATGCATATGATAATTCGTCTTGGTATCTGGATAGCGGCTGTTCCCGTCACATGACCGGTGACAAAAACTGTTTTCAAAATTTTGAGAAAATCTCCGGAGGACTTGTAGTTTTCGGAGACGGTCAGTCTTCCAAAATTGTTGGAAAAGGAACAGTAGCTATTCCAGATGGCCCGATTCTGAATAATGTATTATTTGTTGATGGGCTTAAGACTAACCTCATTAGTATCAGTCAACTTTGCGACAATGGTTTTTCTGTTAATTTTTCATCTGTTGAATGCATTGTAACTGATAAGGATCATGTTTTCTTTTTAAAAGGGGTTAGATCTGAAAACAATTGTTATGTTGTTCCAAATAAAATTTCTGAAAATTGTAACTTAGCCTCTTTGAATAATGAAACACTTTGGCATGAAAGGCTAGGACACATAAATTTTAAGGAACTTGCTAGAATTTCGAACAAAGACGTGGTAAAGGGGGTTCCTAAACTTTCACTTGAACAAAATATTGTGTGTGGTGGTTGTCTTAAGGGAAAACAATCAAGGGCTGCACACAAAAACCTGAACCACGTCGGTACCAAACGGCCCTTGGAATTATTGCATATGGATCTTATGGGGCCGACACGTCAACCATCCTTGGGAGGTAAATGGTATATTTTCTTATTGGTTGATGATTTCTCTCGGTATTCATGGGTAGCATTTTTAAAAGAGAAAGCTGATACTTTTGATTCTTTTCACGAGATTTGCCTTCGTATTATGATTGAAAATAATGAAAAGATCATTCGTGTTAGAAGTGATAGAGGTGGAGAATTCATAAATTCTAAATTCATTGACTTTTGCACTTCCAACGGCATTAAGCATGAATTCTCAGCACCCTATACACCTCAACAGAATGGTGTTGTCGAGCGCAAAAATAGGGTTGTTCAAGAGATGGCACGTGTTATGCTTCATAGCCGGAATTTACCGCTACATTTTTGGGCTGAAGCTGTGAACACTGCAATCTATGTTATTAATCGAGTTTATTTGCGCCCGGGAACGTTAAATACACCATATGAACTATGGTGTGGTAGAAAACCCAACATCAAATATTTTCGCATCTTCGGGAGTCGGTGTTACATTTTACGTGACCGTGAAAATCTTGGAAAGTTTGACTCTCGAAGTGACGAAGGGATTTTCTTGGGGTATTCTACGAATAGTAGAGCATATCGGGTATTTAACTTGGAATCTAAGACGATCGTAGAATCTATAAATGTTAAAGTAGATGAAGCTTTCCACTTTGCATCTGATAAATCTACCCCTGATATCTCTCTTGATGATGATACTCCTGTAAGTGCATCTTCTCATGATAATACTTCCAATATTAATGATGCATTGTCACGCCCCCGGGGGTTTTTGAGTCTATCAAAGCGAAAAATCGCGTGTATCTTTTTTTTTTCTTCTTAACAAGGTAATTTAAACCTCATCCCCGGTGCGTGCCAGACCGCCACATACACAAATTCTCCCTGCCCACGGACAGAGTCTCCTTTGTATATGCACGGCGTCTCATTTACAACAACATACATCAAACACCAACCATCAACCATACAATAGACATACATCATCAAGCGGAATGTTAAAGCGGCATCAGTGTTTAGAAAGGATAAAGCCAGCGGTTGCAAAACCCGTGCCCACACGGCACTTCGTTTTGAGAAAACCTTTTCGAAGTCATTGGGTTTATCATGAAAACGTGCCGCATAAGAAAACATCACCAAAAGAACCGAAATATAAAAGTACACCTCATCCACAGCGCTAAGTAATACATGTCCACGAATATTACGACCCACAAGCAAATTAACTAAATTAAGCGTAAGAGAAATGAGATAATAAAAACCAAGTGTTCTGACTACGGCCCTCGCAACGCAGTCTCACCGCCCTCCCGGCTAACGCACCTCGTAACACCTGTCACGGAGTGGGTAATGTCATTGACAAACAAAGTAGATGTCTATTATCAATAAGGAATAAGAAGCAAACCGAATACACCGGAACCATTTCGCTAAAACCCTGCACATATTAAGCTGGGCCCCAACCCCAGATTTATCAATTAAATTGGGCACCAACCCCAGATTATTTGTCGGAGAGACTAAAGTCTCCCCTCGTGCGCAAACACCTCTTTGATGCATTTAACCCCTTCACGGTGCTGGTGTGCTCTTCCCAGCGGGCGCGAAGGGGTCCTCACGGCTCCCACCCCTTTGTGAGGAACACGGGTCATAAGAGACCACTCTTCCGGAAAAGTACACCCATGCGGAGGCCAATCCGCCTGTGTGCGTGCAGCATCCGAAAACAGATTTGCCGAGATCGGCGTGTCATGAGCACCGCGACCGTAGCCGCTTCAATTGTTAGATAAAAACACAATTATGCGAAAGGTTAAACTGTCCATCTACTTTGTTAGATAAATTAAGAGCACTTTAATGACGATAGATGCACTTACTGCACTTGTTGCACTTATCGCAACCGTACCCACCTGGAATGAAGATATACGACCGCTCCCAAGACCCTCTTAAGCAATCGGAACTTCACGCGGCCTAACGGAACAACCAAAGGCACAAATTAGCACCTCACCCTAATCAGGTAACATCAGTGGTCCCAACCACTGTAACAATGAACCCACCAAAACCGAAATCACTGCACCTAGAGGATCGCGACGTCAATCAAAAACCCAACAAATCAAAACCGTCAAGTAACACCGCACAATTAGCTCAAACCGGTAACATCGAAGACTAACAACAACCGGACCGCGACTATTTCGTCGCGAACTCCGTCGGAACCCAAAACCGCTAACGGAAATCCAACAAAACTCAATCCTCAACCGGTAGCCCACTCGGGACGTCAATGGTTAAAACCAAGAAGGCCCCGACGGCGGAAATGATGAGAAAAGAGACCCGACGGCGCGCCCCCGACGATTTCGTCGAGGCGCGGAGTGTGACACCCCCGGAATTTGGATTAGTCCTCTATATAAATGATATAATAGGACTAAATCTCTAACCCGGCTATAGCATTTTGGATGGTAGCAAAATCCAAGAGGAACATGAGAGTTAAGCGTGCTAGAGCTAGAGTAGTTCTAGGATGGGTGACCCCCTGGGAAGTGGGGTGTCACAGTTGGTATCATAGCCATTCACCAGCCGGAAATGTGAGATGAGTCTCGGCTGAGCCAGGGTTATATAGCGGGTAGAGCGAGGCTCCCCGGCTAATGACCGTTGTGAGTGGAGTGCAGCTCCTCACAAGGTCGGCTAAGGCTAGCGAGACTAGTCTCACATCGCCTGGTGCTTGTGAGTGTGCTTGAGCCTGACGTGGACATCAGGGCTTAAAGGGGGGAAGAATGTGACACCCCCGGAATTTGGATTAGTCCTCTATATAAATGATATAATAGGACTAAATCTCTAACCCGGCTATAGCATTTTGGATGGTAGCAAAATCCAAGAGGAACATGAGAGTTAAGCGTGCTAGAGCTAGAGAGTTAAGCGTGCTAGAGCTAGAGTAGTTCTAGGATGGGTGACCCCCTGGGAAGTGGGGTGTCACACGGAGCTTCGGTGAAATTAGCACCCGACATAATAAAACAGTGACCAAAAAGATCCCAAGTTGCCATGCCAAGAAAACCGCGGAGATTGTGATCCCAACGACGAAGACGGCGCTCAAAACGGTGGAAAAACGGACCCAAACGGAGCCACCGAACTTTGGGCTGTCGGGTGGTGCACAGGGCAGGCGCGGACCGGGTTTACAGCGTCGGCGGCTGCGCGGAATGCGCCGGGTGCAGGCAGGAAGCGTGCACCGCGCATTCTGGGCCGGGCCGGTGCACGACACGAGCGCGCACCGGGCTCATGGCCGCACGGGCCTGCGGCACACACCGGGTGCACGCTGTTGCGTGCACCGCGCCTGAGCGGGCCGGGCCGGCGCACGAAGGCGTGCGCCGGGTCTGCGGTTTCTGCACCGTGGGGTGTGCGCCGGGTGCACGCTCTGGCCCGTGGACCGCGGGCTAAGAAACCCGTACGGGGTGAACAGTAATGCCCCTTTTTTGGTTTTCTTCTCCGTTTTCGCTCCCGTGCGACTCCGGCGACGACCCCACGAACATGGTAACGACGGCGGCGGCCTCCCGTTTAACAACGGCGGCGGCGGCCTCCCGTTAACCCTCTATGTTCCAACGAAACATCCCCAAAAATTCCCGAATAAATACACGATAATTCTAATGACTAAACCAACGATCGACGAACAACCAAAACGTCGATCGGAGGTCCGATAACAAGAAACCGATTAAAAACCACCAATTAAAATCCGATAAAAATCCTCGATCACACCCGGTCAAGAACGAGAATAAAACATGGATCAAAACCCGACGAAAATCCGCGATCGATGTTCCGATTAAAATCACCTGACAAGGACACGATAAACCCCCGATTAATTTAACAACCGCAACGATGTTCACTAACCTTAATTTATCAGAATTAAAGAACCGATCTTGTTTCCTTTCGGCGTTGGAGACCAAGATCCGCTCCCCGTAGACGATGGCGTCTCGTTCTCCGATCTCCGGCACGTGAATCAGGGCGATCGGGTTCCTCCGCTTCCTCATTCTTTTCCTCTTTTCTCCTCCGGTTAGGGTTCCGTCTTTTCTTTTCTTTTTCTCTTCTCACCGATTAGGGTTTTTATTTTTCTTTTCTTTTCTTTCCGATAATCGGGATCCCTTATATAGTCGTATTAAATCTTTAATTAATTTCCTCTTTAATTCGTACGTAAGAGGAATCTATTTTCCGTCATCGGATAATTAATTAACTAATTAATTATCCCCTACGAGATAAACCACCTTATCTCTAACGGGTGCAAGATATTTTGCACGAATTCCGATGCACGACTAATCACCGTATCACTTTGAATTCCGTTCCGGGAAATCCCGATATCGGATTTCAGATCCGATCGCACCGTTGGCTTTCTTTTTCCGCGCTCTATCGCAGAAAAATACCAGCACCTCACAATGGCCAACTTTTAAGAATTGAATGATTTTATTTCACTTAAAGGCCTAAATGACTATATGTAAGTCAAAAATACCCCGAAAGGCCGGATCACTACATGCATCTAATGGTTCTTCAAGTTTATCTGATGTGCAGGAATCATCTCATGTACCTCCGAGTACTCCACTACAACAAATGTTACGCATCTCCAAGGATCATCCTGAATCAAACATCATTGGAGACCCACAAGAAGGAGTCAAAACTCGGAGACAGTTGGTTTGTGGATTCGCCTGTTATGTTTCCACGATCGAACCAAAGAACGTCGATGAAGCTCTTCAGGATGACTACTCGATTGAAGCAATGCAGGAAGAGCTCCATCAGTTTGAACGCAACAAAATCTGGGAATTAACGACGCCTCCGAAGCAACACAATCTGATTGGTACTAAATGGATTTTCAAGAACAAGAAAAATGAGGATGGTACCATCATCAGGAACAAAGCACGTTTAGTTGCTCAAGGCTACTCTCAAATAGAAGGTATAGACTTTGATGAAACGTTCGCCCCTGTAGCTAGACTCGAGTCCATTCGTATCTTATTCGCTATTGCTTGTCACTTTAAAATAAAACTCTTTCAAATGGACGTTAAGAGCGCATTTTTAAATGGGTTTTTAAATGAGGAAGTTTATGTGGCTCAACCGAAAGGTTTTGTACACTGTAAACTACCTAATCATGTTTTTCGTTTGAAAAAGGCTCTTTACGGTTTAAAACAAGCACCGCGAGCATGGTACGAAAGGTTGACAAAGCACCTTTTGGAGAAGGGCTATACTCGAGGGGGAGCAGATCGGACTCTCTTTGTGAAGCATTATCAAAATAACTTCATTGTTGCACAAATCTATGTCAATGACATTGTGTTTGGAGCGACAAAGGATAATGATGCTTCTAAATTCGCAGAAACCATGGAAAGCGAATTTGAGATGTCTATGATGGGCGAACTGACATACTTTCTTGGATTGCAAGTGAAACAAAATGATGAAGGCATTCATCTGTGTCAATCCAAGTATGCAAAGGAGTTGGTAAAGAAATTCGGATTAGAAGATTCTAAAGATTTTCCTACTCCTATGGGAACTAGCAATAAGGGATTAGGAAGTGAATCTCTTAGTGATAATGTAGACGAGAAACTCTATCGCAGCATGATTGGAAGTCTACTTTACCTCACAGCTAGTCGCCCGGATATATCCTTTAGTGTTGGGATTTGCGCGAGATATCAATCAGCACCAAAGGAGGTTTACCTGAAAACGATGAAACGGATCATCCGGTACGTCAAAGGAACTGTAAACTTCGGAATTTGGTATCCTATGGGAACAAGTTTAGATATTATTGGATACTCAGATGCCGATTGGGCAGGATCTGTGGATGATCGGAAAAGTACGAGTGGTGCATGTTTTTATCTTGGCCATTGTCTTATTGCATGGCATAGTAAAAAGCAAAACTGCATTGCACTCTCGACTGCCGAAGCGGAATACATCTCAGCGGGTAGTTGTTCAACTCAACTTATTTGGATGAAAAGCGTGTTGAGCGACTTCCGGATTTCAGCAACTTCGGTAACTGTTTTATGTGACAACACAAGTGCTATAAACATTTCATAAAAAACCTGTGTTGCACTCTAGAACAAAACACATTGAACTTAGATATCATTTTCTTAGAGAGCTAGTTGAATCAAATTTTCTTCAAATTTCCTACATTTCAACTGAAATTAATTAGCTGACATTTTAACAAAGCCTTGGATCAAAAACGTTTTATTCATTTGCGTAAAGCAATTGGAATGCTTTCCTTGAAATAACCTCTTTTTGAAACTCTTGTTTAGGTTAGGTTTTGTTTTTGTGTTTTTGTTCATTATCTATGCTTAGACATAGAACATTAATTGAGCATTAGTTTTATTGACTTTAACTGCATCCTTTTATATATTTAGAAATCTATTATGCCTTAGATATCATAATATTTCATTTGATGCAATGATCATTTATGTCAATTAACTCATCTTTGTTTTGATCAAAGTCAATTTCTCTCTCGATGATCTCTTGGTATAGTTTTTATCTTATTTAACTGTTTAGTCGAGTATGAAATCGATATCAATATTTGGCTAAATACTTTATATCTTAGATAATTGATAGCCAATTGAGGGGGAGTCAAAGAAAAAGTATTATGCTCAAAAGATGTGGAAAGAGTTACATCCCAATGAGGAGTGTGAAAACTACCACCACATGGAGGAAAGAGCTACCACCTCGGTCGTCCGAGTATTGTGTGCAGCTACCACATGTATACCAAGCAAGGTTTTTCAAGTTTGATTAATTAAAATGCATGTTGAAATACTTGACTCTGTCAAAATTTCAAGGTTGGTATAAGGTGGGATTTTTAATGAAAGATGCTCAAAGAGCCACTCTCTTCAATAAATTGACTAGATATATTATCTAACTTATCGGGGATGTTAGACATCTATTGATCTTTGTATTTCATTTTCTTTACCGAATTGATGATTTGATAAAGGCATTACTCATAAGATCAAGTTAGATGTAATTGAAGTTGTTCAACTTTAAGGGATTTAATTTTTATAAATTTTCGTTTCATTTGTTGGATGTTATTGATAGATTTGGTATAATCTATTTCTTGTTGTATGAAACGATGATTTTCATTTAAAGTTGATACACAAAAGTGCTTACAATCTTTTTCTGGTTTTTCTAGAATTTCTCTGAAATTTTCTAAAGAAAAAGTTGGAGCCAATCCGGATTGGACCTGCCGATCCGGATCCCGAACGCAGTTTTTCACTGCGGGTAGCCGATCCGGATCGTAATCACGAACTGATCCGGATCACGGCTAGGGTTTTATATAGAACAAAAGGGTTTTTGATTTCTTTTACTCCAATCTTTTGTTCCAAAGTTTCCAGAGTTTCTCTCTCTAGATTTCATCCATCTTGGAAGCTTTCAAACTCAAGTTCTTCAGTTCCAAGTAAGTTTTATTGATCAAAATCTCGGGTTTTCACAGTTTTTCTTATTCCTCCTCAAAACGTGATGAATTTCTTGTATCAATTTCATTTGTGGATGGTTTTTGATCAAATTTCCTTTGAAATAAGAACTCTGGGTAGATTAGTTTTGATTATGTGCTAGGTATTCTCAAGATAAACGGATTTTTGGTCTTCGATTTCAAAAATTTCGGTTTTAGGGCATATAATGGGAATTTTCCAAAATCATGCAATTGATCTATTTTTAAATTTCCTTTTGCAAAACTAATTTGATTCCTAGTCTCTCTACACGATAATGATTGTTTGGGTACAATTTTTCTAATTTTTGAAAACTTACAAAATTTTCGTGTTCTTGAGTTGCTCTTCACAGGATTTCAATCCTCTTAAGGCACGCACAGCTATGGAATTCTCATGGATCATCTTGCTGTTAGTCACTATGGTGCATACTCGAGCAACCAACAAACTGAAAAGAGCCAAGAAACTTCAACGAAAAGGAGAATTTGATCTGATTAGTGACTCGTGTTGGGTTATATGAAATATAGATCTAAATAGGGGAAAAAACACCTAGAGGGGGGTGAATAGGTGTAAACAATAAACACTCAAAAAATCATTGCGCAATAAAACCCAATGCGGAAAAATAAAAGAACACGCAAGATTTTTACGTGGAAAAACTCCCAACCGGAGTAAAAAACCACGGGACCGATAACACGGTGAAATCCACTAGAATTGAAACACGTAAAAGGTGATTTAACGTACTCACAGATGACTCAACCTTTTACCATACGCTCCTAGTTGATCTTCTCCGCTCGTTCCGCAACGCGTCTCGAATCCACGATCTGCGTCCAACGCCGAATCCACGGCGTCCAACGTCGAGTCCACGACGTCCGACCGAATCCACGGTCTTCACCCAGTAGCACGCTTCGAATCCACGAACGTACCTCGCTCCGAATCCACGAGAGCGGTTGAACCTTGAATCCACAAGGACACGCGAGTCCACGCGCCGATTTTGGGGAAATCGTTGTTTTTGGGTGGTGATGATCCGCCGAATACTTAGATTAGAAATAGATCGGAAATACCATCTAAGTATTCATTGATTTGATTCTACTCAAAATCTGAGTATGAAAACCTAGAATCAAATCAATCAACTATAGATGAAGAAACATAGAATTAAATCTAGTATTTCCTTTCTTCACTATATGTGGATCTAGGGCCGTATAAGATGATATTTGATTATGACGGCTCTGTGATGATCCGGAATTCTACAGGGCTTTTACTGTGTAACCGGCAGCTTCTGGAGGCCTACGGGGCATGTCGGCGGTGTTCGTGCGCCAATTTGGACACAAGTGATTGACTCCGGGCTTAAAGTGGATCACGTGGGTAATCAGGGAACCCCGTCGGATGTTTATAGGTGTTTTCGCGCAAATCGGATATCAGATTTGGACTCGGCACGAAATTCGGATTGAAAATGCCTTTTCGGGAGCCTCCGGCGATTTATTGGATGGGAATTTGGCGAAGCGGACGTCAAATTCGGGTTCAGCGCGCGAAAACGGTCAAGATGGACTATCTGCAGGATTTTTCTGAGCTTCGGGTACTGTTCACCGCCGGAACAGTAACTCCGGCGATCGCCGGCGGCGGCGGCGGCGGCGGGCAGCGTCGGCGGGCGGCGGCGCGGCCTCGGGCAGGCGGAACGGCGGCGGCACAGGGCGCGGGCAGCGCGCGGGCGCGCGGGCAGGCGCGCGGTCCACGCGGCCGTCGTGCACCAAGGCGGGGGCACGTGGCACCACCCCATAGGCCGGCTCACAGCTCACGGTCTACGGAGCATGATGGTTGGGTTTTGGTTCACGGTGCACCGGAGTGGACACGTGGCAGGTTACCATTGGTTCGGCTTACGGAGGCTCGTGCACCGGGTGCAGCGGTCAGTGGCAGGGACACGTGGCGCTTCCCTATTGGCTGGTCAACTGTGCGGGCAGGAGGGGCAGCTGGCGCGGGCAGGCGCGCAGGCGCGACGGTACTGTTGTCGGGGACGCGTGTCGACTCCCGGGGTTGGCCGCGTGGCGCAGCGGGAGTGGAGGATTTGGGCTGTCGCCTGTTCGGGCGACACGTGGCGGGCGCTGAGGCGGGTCGGACGGACCGCGGATCCCGTCCGACGGCGCGCCTTGGGCCGGGCCGCACTGTGCGCGCCCGAAAGTCTTGGGCCGGGCCGCACTGTGCGCGCCCGGAAACTTCCGGGCGCCCGAAAATTGGGACCCGGATGGCATTTTGCTATTTGTTTGGGAGGCCTATTTAAACAGCCCGAGCTCCTTTCTTCTCACTTTTTCCACCATTTCCGAGCCTCCTCTCACCAAGGTGTCTTCAGCAAAGTTGTTCCCCTTCGAGTTCTACATCTTCTGGAGGATTTCCAAGATTTGTGGTGGCACACACTCCGAGGTTTGGATTTTACGGCGCGGCGCGACGCTCGTTCCCTTGTGATTCCCTTCGTCGCATTTCAGTGCACGGACTCTCCCGAGCTACCCCGGCACTCTTTTTCAGCGATTCTTGCGCCATCGTCTTCACGACAGGTAGGGCTACGTTTTCCGTGTTTGCTGGTTTTTCCCATCCCGAGGTTTTCATGGGTTTTTCGGATCATCTTGTGACCTCTTTTGCTGTGATGGAGTTTTGGACAGCGGTTCGGTATTTCGGCGATATCTCCGCAACCAGACATCGGATTGAGGTGATTCAAAAGGCAATTTGCATCTACGCATCGCAAGGAGTCTCTCTGAATTTTCTTGGATTTTCTGGAATTTTCCCCGAAGGTGAGAAACCCCTTTTTACAGAACTTTGTAGCACAGTTTTGGGTGGAAGTATTGTTCGGGGTAGTTCTCTTGTCGATTTTGGATCTCAGCGTAGAAAACTCGTGTGGGAACGTGCAGGTACTCGTTTCGACCGGTTCGTCGCGAGGATCGTGACGGTATTTTTCCTGGAATTTCTCGAGCAGATCTCGCAGGTGAAAAAAGGCAAAACTGTGGACTGATTGTATTTGGGACAGATTTTGGTGTGAGCATGGTGGATTAATTGTGCTTGTTCTTTTGGGGTATTTTTGTGCAGCACCGTGGTGATCGTTGAGACCGGGCGCGGACTTCGCTGTTGGGATCGGGGTTTAGCGCTCGAGGTGGGTGGTTGCTTTACTCCTCTTTTCTGATATACCCACTAGGAATATTAGAGTGATCCCCTTTATTGGACATGTTGAATGGTCACCTAATGGACATGCATGCTTAACTAGATAATTGTGAGCCTATCATATGGAAAACATTATATTGGAAACTTGACATGTTGGAACTTATACATGCTTCATGGACATCGTTTTAGCATTTAACCTTGCATAAGGGGGGGATGTACTTTCATATTGTGATATTGTGAGGCGTCTTGTGGGAGGGTACCACTTGAGGATTTTTGGACAGGCATAGGTGGATGATTCATGTGAGGGTGATTAGCAGGTTATGGACATGTGCGGTTGGATTATGATTTAGCATGATGATTACACCCAGGTGGAGTTATTACTTGATACACATGATGAACCACTATTTGTCACTCCCCTTCTTTCTTCCATGAGGAGATAGGCTTGATTTCAGGGATATCTAGTTAGACCATTTCTGGTCGCTACACTATATGTTGGGACTGCCTTGGGAGGAACCCTATTGTCTCTTCTTCCCCCTATTCCTTAGGCAGGCGGCTATTTGTTGCTCGGGTTTGAGCAGGGATCGGCATAGTGTAGCCGGGGCTTGAATTTTAGCTTTTGGGGTATTGCGGCTATTGCGGATAGTAGGTGGTTGACCGGATGTCGGACCTGGGTCAGGATTGTCATTATGGGTGTGGTTATTAACCCTCCATCTTTTGATTACCCGCTAGGCATTTGAGTAGCTTCTTTGATTAAAAGGATAAATGCACTTTATGTGTGGCAATGGCAGGCTTATTGTGATTAAACAGATATTGTTAGAACTTGCTTGATTGGGGATTATGATTGTAGGACAGTAACATCATGTTAAAAGGTAAGGCTAATCAATAATTGTGGGCTTTGGGAATGTGGCATAGGCAGGCACAGGCTATCTCATATTTACTATTCTCATACTGTTCTATACATGCTCTAACATTATAAAGGTTATCGACATCTGTTTATTTTTATATCATCTTGGGACATTTGCATGCTTGTATGGTCACCTAGTTAGGCCACCTTTTTCTGCTACACTATCATGCTGGAATTGACTTAGGAGAAACCATGCTTTTCTCTTCTTTTATTTATATTCGGGGGATAGTGCGCTCGGGTTCGAGCAGGGACTGGGATAGTGTAGTCAGACAGTTGTGGGCTTTGGGACAGGCAGGCTGTGAGGGCCGGGCATTGCGGCAACCGCGGATCTTTGGCGGTTGACCGGACAGTGGTTATTGCATCAGATTGGGATAGAGGATTTGGATTTCTTTTAGTGGATGGGTTTTCCACCGTGATCAGAGTCATGATCCAGTCCTGCTGATTTGGTACTTGTTACCCAGGCATTATACTCGTGTGGGTCGCTCCCCTCGAGTGCCACTCCGGAGTGTGCGTTTTTACAGGCTTCGAGTCTTCGAGACTCCCTTTTCCTATCGGTGTTATGCGTAGGCGGGCATACCCGATTTGGCAGGCAGAGCAGGCAGTACCAGTGCTTACTGGTGTATCGATTGGGTCTAGACAGGCAGGCGTTGACATTCTGATGCATACATTCAGCTATTCTTTTAGCTCAGTTTTTAGAGGCATTCTAGTGGTAGCTTTTCATCAGGAGTCATACTCGTTGCATACCACCTTTATTCCTTTTGCCTCTGGTAGACCTAGTGGGCGTGTCAGAGTTGAGGTTTTACCCACTAGGGGAGGCTACTGGTTTACTAGTAGTCTCACCCCCATTCTTCTTTCCTCTTTTGCTTCTCCCTTGTTTTGCAGTGTTTTATGCGGGTGCTACTGGGCTTACAGTGGCGGGTCGAGGAGAGAGGACGGCCGAGTAGATAGATCTCGAGGCAGGATGAGCATGTTAGCTGGATTGTTGGTGTACCCATGTTTCCTCAGACGGTAGTACCTTTACTTTGGGACTGGCTTTTGCCAGCAGGTTGTATTTATTTTGGTGAGCTGGGAGAGACAGATGTATCATTTATACAGATGTATTGTATTTTATTTCCAGCTTCAGTCTGAGATGTATTAGTTTTAGTTCAGCTCTGTTTTTATTGCTCTTTTATTATATCTCTTTTATCTGAGCAGGTTACTGGCGCTTCGTGTACACGGAAAATACCGTGTGCACGGCGGATCTGTGGACGGGCCCGGGTTCTGGTTTACACCCGGGGCGTGACAGATTAAGTTGGTATCAGAGCTTAGGGATAGGTCGGTTGGGACTTAGGAAACCCTAGGCTTTTAGCAGACCCTAGGATGATAGGACGCGAGAGACGCGACACCTTGCGAAAGTCGGCGATTTAGTTTTACTCTTCCTGTGAGTGAAGAGGGATCGACATACTCTATTTCTGGGGGACAGTATGTTGGCTGCAGACAACATAAGGTTACAGAAATAGAAGGATGTCTTTGACTTTCGCTAGATTGGGTCGAGTGTTTGGGGTGTGCTGATTTGCGGTTTGTCGTGGCGAGCGGTGTCTCCCCGACGTTGGGCCTTGACCCGGGCGCACCTTGGTGCGGCAGTTGGGTCTGAGCTAGTTGTTTCAGGCCGGATACCGGATTAGAGTCAGAGGACTCGGGACCCTGATGACAGGATTGTCAGAGGCTTATCAGCGGCAGAGTGAGCGGGCATCTGGTTTTGAGTGACACAGTTGTCGGAGCAGCGGGCAGCTCGACAGTGCTTCTTTCTGAGACCACCCGGTTGCAGTATCCTCAGGGGCGGGGATTTTTGTAGTACTGAGGGAGTGAGTAGCCCTCCGTGCCAATGGTTAGTGCCGAGGCGCCGAGGCAGGGTGGATTGTTGACAGCGGATGAGCTATGGGACACCATTGATCAGTTAAGCCAGTTTTGGCAGATAAACCACCCCGATTCATAGGATTAAGTTTGGAGCCTCTTGGGGTAGAATCGTGGTTGGTGGTGATGGAAAGACTGCTTGAGAGCCTCTTGGTGTCAAAAGGATTTACGCAGTTACTGAACTACGCGCTCTATGATTTAGGGGACAAGGCGCATAGGATATGCTTGACTGTGAGTGGATTGCGCCAGGATGCCCTTCCGTGTATTCGGACCCTCTTTTGCAGGTTTTAGATTTTGGGGTGCTTTGATAGTGGAGGCATTGGGTATGGCGCGTAGCATTGCAGTTCCGTTGGATAGGGGTCTGCCGCCAGAGGCGAGTTCTGGATAGAGGCGCTTGGCGCTAGGTATTGGTGGACAGGTCGGCCGGCAAGGACATTTTCGTTTCCCTTCCAGGATGGTGGATATCCTTTTGGATGGATTATGTAAAGCTTACCCCAGGGGGATGTTACCCTTGGTGATCGATAACATGCATGTTTGGGGTACAACATATGTGATTGAGGGGCGAGCTTAGTAAGGGTAATTGTATAAGGAATTGCATGAATTGATGGTGCTTTGTCGTATGACGATGATATCCAGGTGGATTCCTGAGACGTCAGAGGTTGGGTGGACCCCGATGACAGCATCAGCCCATTTTTTCAGAGTGGTGCAGCGGTAGCGTGGATTGGCTGTCTGCGAGAGACCACATTCGTCGCCTCAGTGTGAGCAGGGACAGGGGTCGAGCTCCCTTTGTGATTGGTCTAGATATGTTTGGCAGGCTGAGCGACGACCACTTGCATCGAGAGGATGAATTTGTGCCGCCCGGTTGGAGGGCGCCACGGTAGTGGATCGAGTGTCGCCGGTGTGATTTCATCACAGCAGTCAGAGTTAGAGCATGTTGCAGTCCGGCATGGGCTAGAGGCAGAGTTGTTGCCCCGTGCACTAGAGGTACAGGTTACTGTTGGTTTTGTGCAGGTGGGGAAGGCTTGTGGATCATATCCAGTGCAGTAGAGGCCGTAAGTTATGCCGGCAGACTTATTGGTATTTGTGGCCGTTCGGTGTTTAGACCCAGTGCTTAGGACTGGTTGGCATAGTGCCACTGGATGTTTCACTGCTGAGAGAAAGGACCTTGTTTTCTGCGAGGCAGACAATAGAAGGCTTGTTTGTTGCGACTGTTTGGGTACTCAGGTTACAGCGATAGTGTGAGAGGTGCCTACGGCGGCACCGGGACGTAAGGATATTCTTGTTGCCGTGAGATCCCGGGTGTGATTCCACCTGAGCCGATGATGATGCCGCCGGTTAGGGAGATTGTGATTTCGATTGACGTGGTTCTGGGAACTGCGCCTACCTCGATAGCACCTCGTTAAATATCATTTGTAGAGCTGTGAGAGTTGTGGGCATAGGTGCGTGGACCTGATGGATAGAGGGTTTGTTGGACCTAGTGCCGCGTCGTTGATACACGACTGTGAGAGTTCTTTGTGAGTGGAGCCCAGGCAGGTCCGGGTATTATTTAGGACCTTTTGGATGGAGTTATACTCCGGCAGATGTTCGATTATGATGCCTGCATCAATTTGGAACTACAGCTGAGTATCTCGCCAAGATGACGTTCAGGACACGCTAGGGGCATTATGAGTACAGTGAGGCCAATGGAATGACTAATGCCTTATTGCCTTTAAGATTGAGGAATTCTGTGTTCCAGTTGGGCTTGAACGGATTGATAGCGGCATTTTTCAGGGATATCTTGGCTTTTACCCCTCCCTGAGTGATTTAGAGCTTGTGAAGCATTTATAGATGCTGTGGCAAGGTCTGTGAGGATAAGGTTTTATGCTAAATGGTTTTGGTACAAGTTTCATCTTTAAGAGCACATCTTCCTGGATTACGTATTTAGCCGCGGGGGCGGCGGTGGAAGTCCAGTCAAAATAGATGCTATTTGAGATGGGCCGAGATCGGCAGTTACTACTGAGGTGAGGAGCTTTTGGACCGGATGGTGCCAGCAGAATTTGACGAGCGGATGGTAAGATTGGTATCAGTGACGATTTTAGTTGGTCAACGGAGGAAGATGGACTTGCGAGTTATAGTGATGCCTCCCATAGTGGCTATGGAGCTACCATTGGATTTTGATGAGCATCCAGGATCACCCCGACCGGGCCACTGTGGTGGCGGATACCTAAAGCAGAAGAGCTAAATTGGGAGTTGAGTTTGATGGTCCCATAGCTGGCGCTGTGTGGGACCATGGTGGTATACTGGGCTTGAGATTGTGTCCCAGGGGATCCCTTTTGAGGATAGGCTGCGGCTGAGCAATCTACTCGTGTGGTCTGGTTTTGACAGTGACCGAGTGAGAACCCCTGCTTGTTAGGGCCCCTTTCCTGTGCGGGTGCTTGTGTGGATGTGTTTCGGGTTGCCCTGGTTGAGTCGGCTCTAGAGGGTGATTTTAGTGCGTGTTGCACTGGCTGTTCGTTCTTTTCCCCCAGGCTTTTGATGGAGTCCCTGAGGTTTTTCTGCGTCTTCGCTCAGGAGTGTTGTGTTTTGAACTCCTCGCCCGTGATTGACTCACTTCTTTGGAGCCCTGCGAGAGTTTGGAGTACGAGGGACGCTCGTTGCGAATTCCGGCTCGTGAGATGAGGGAATTGCGCGATCGGGCTATGCCGTACTGGTTGTTGCTGTTAGTGTTGCTGAGGAGTAATCACGGGGAGTGATAGGCGACTTGAGAGCGGGAGACGGCGGTGTTGAGTACTTACCCCTGGTTTCTGAGACTCGTTGAGAGTTGCTTTAGTTTTGAGGACGAAACTTTCTTTTAGTGGGGGAGGATGTGATGATCCGGAATTCTACAGGGCTTTTACTGTGTAACCGGCAGCTTCTGGAGGCCTACGGGGCATGTCGGCGGTGTTCGTGCGCCAATTTGGACACAAGTGATTGACTCCGGGCTTAAAGTGGATCACGTGGGTAATCAGGGAACCCCGTCGGATGTTTATAGGTGTTTTCGCGCAAATCGGATATCAGATTTGGACTCGGCACGAAATTCGGATTGAAAATGCCTTTTCGGGAGCCTCCGGCGATTTATTGGATGGGAATTTGGCGAAGCGGACGTCAAATTCGGGTTCAGCGCGCGAAAACGGTCAAGATGGACTATCTGCTGGATTTTTCTGAGCTTCGGGTACTGTTCACCGCCGGAACAGTAACTCCGGCGATCGCCGGCGGCGGCGGCGGCGGCGGGCAGCGTCGGTGGGCGGCGGCGCGGCCTCGGGCAGGCGGAACGGCGGCGGCACAGGGCGCGGGCAGCGCGCGGGCGCGCGGGCAGGCGCGCGGTCCACGCGGCCGTCGTGCACCAAGGCGGGGGCACGTGGCACCACCCCATAGGCCGGCTCACAGCTCACGGTCTACGGAGCATGATGGTTGGGTTTTGGTTCACGGTGCACCGGAGTGGACACGTGGCAGGTTACCATTGGTTCGGCTTACGGAGGCTCGTGCACCGGGTGCAGCGGTCAGTGGCAGGGACACGTGGCGCTTCCCTATTGGCTGGTCAACTGTGCGGGCAGGAGGGGCAGCTGGCGCGGGCAGGCGCGCAGGCGCGACGGTACTGTTGTCGGGGACGCGTGTCGACTCCCGGGGTTGGCCGCGTGGCGCAGTGGGAGTGGAGGATTTGGGCTGTCGCCTGTTCGGGCGACACGTGGCGGGCGCTGAGGCGGGTCGGACGGACCGCGGATCCCGTCCGACGGCGCGCCTTGGGCCGGGCCGCACTGTGCGCGCCCGAAAGTCTTGGGCCGGGCCGCACTGTGCGCGCCCGGAAACTTCCGGGCGCCCGAAAATTGGGACCCGGATGGCATTTTGCTATTTGTTTGGGAGGCCTATTTAAACAGCCCGAGCTCCTTTCTTCTCACTTTTTCCACCATTTCCGAGCCTCCTCTCACCAAGGTGTCTTCAGCAAAGTTGTTCCCCTTCGAGTTCTACATCTTCTGGAGGATTTCCAAGATTTGTGGTGGCACACACTCCGAGGTTTGGATTTTACGGCGCGGCGCGACGCTCGTTCCCTTGTGATTCCCTTCGTCGCATTTCAGTGCACGGACTCTCCCGAGCTACCCCGGCACTCTTTTTCAGCGATTCTTGCGCCATCGTCTTCACGACAGGTAGGGCTACGTTTTCCGTGTTTGCTGGTTTTTCCCATCCCGAGGTTTTCATGGGTTTTTCGGATCATCTTGTGACCTCTTTTGCTGTGATGGAGTTTTGGACAGCGGTTCGGTATTTCGGCGATATCTCCGCAACCAGACATCGGATTGAGGTGATTCAAAAGGCAATTTGCATCTACGCATCGCAAGGAGTCTCTCTGAATTTTCTTGGATTTTCTGGAATTTTCCCCGAAGGTGAGAAACCCCTTTTTACAGAACTTTGTAGCACAGTTTTGGGTGGAAGTATTGTTCGGGGTAGTTCTCTTGTCGATTTTGGATCTCAGCGTAGAAAACTCGTGTGGGAACGTGCAGGTACTCGTTTCGACCGGTTCGTCGCGAGGATCGTGACGGTATTTTTCCTGGAATTTCTCGAGCAGATCTCGCAGGTGAAAAAAGGCAAAACTGTGGACTGATTGTATTTGGGACAGATTTTGGTGTGAGCATGGTGGATTAATTGTGCTTGTTCTTTTGGGGTATTTTTGTGCAGCACCGTGGTGATCGTTGAGACCGGGCGCGGACTTCGCTGTTGGGATCGGGGTTTAGCGCTCGAGGTGGGTGGTTGCTTTACTCCTCTTTTCTGATATACCCACTAGGAATATTAGAGTGATCCCCTTTATTGGACATGTTGAATGGTCACCTAATGGACATGCATGCTTAACTAGATAATTGTGAGCCTATCATATGGAAAACATTATATTGGAAACTTGACATGTTGGAACTTATACATGCTTCATGGACATCGTTTTAGCATTTAACCTTGCATAAGGGGGGGATGTACTTTCATATTGTGATATTGTGAGGCGTCTTGTGGGAGGGTACCACTTGAGGATTTTTGGACAGGCATAGGTGGATGATTCATGTGAGGGTGATTAGCAGGTTATGGACATGTGCGGTTGGATTATGATTTAGCATGATGATTACACCCAGGTGGAGTTATTACTTGATACACATGATGAACCACTATTTGTCACTCCCCTTCTTTCTTCCATGAGGAGATAGGCTTGATTTCAGGGATATCTAGTTAGACCATTTCTGGTCGCTACACTATATGTTGGGACTGCCTTGGGAGGAACCCTATTGTCTCTTCTTCCCCCTATTCCTTAGGCAGGCGGCTATTTGTTGCTCGGGTTTGAGCAGGGATCGGCATAGTGTAGCCGGGGCTTGAATTTTAGCTTTTGGGGTATTGCGGCTATTGCGGATAGTAGGTGGTTGACCGGATGTCGGACCTGGGTCAGGATTGTCATTATGGGTGTGGTTGTTAACCCTCCATCTTTTGATTACCCGCTAGGCATTTGAGTAGCTTCTTTGATTAAAAGGATAAATGCACTTTATGTGTGGCAATGGCAGGCTTATTGTGATTAAACAGATATTGTTAGAACTTGCTTGATTGGGGATTATGATTGTAGGACAGTAACATCATGTTAAAAGGTAAGGCTAATCAATAATTGTGGGCTTTGGGAATGTGGCATAGGCAGGCACAGGCTATCTCATATTTACTATTCTCATACTGTTCTATACATGCTCTAACATTATAAAGGTTATCGACATCTGTTTATTTTTATATCATCTTGGGACATTTGCATGCTTGTATGGTCACCTAGTTAGGCCACCTTTTTCTGCTACACTATCATGCTGGAATTGACTTAGGAGAAACCATGCTTTTCTCTTCTTTTATTTATATTCGGGGGATAGTGCGCTCGGGTTCGAGCAGGGACTGGGATAGTGTAGTCAGACAGTTGTGGGCTTTGGGACAGGCAGGCTGTGAGGGCCGGGCATTGCGGCAACCGCGGATCTTTGGCGGTTGACCGGACAGTGGTTATTGCATCAGATTGGGATAGAGGATTTGGATTTCTTTTAGTGGATGGGTTTTCCACCGTGATCAGAGTCATGATCCAGTCCTGCTGATTTGGTACTTGTTACCCAGGCATTATACTCGTGTGGGTCGCTCCCCTCGAGTGCCACTCCGGAGTGTGCGTTTTTACAGGCTTCGAGTCTTCGAGACTCCCTTTTCCTATCGGTGTTATGCGTAGGCGGGCATACCCGATTTGGCAGGCAGAGCAGGCAGTACCAGTGCTTACTGGTGTATCGATTGGGTCTAGACAGGCAGGCGTTGACATTCTGATGCATACATTCAGCTATTCTTTTAGCTCAGTTTTTAGAGGCATTCTAGTGGTAGCTTTTCATCAGGAGTCATACTCGTTGCATACCACCTTTATTCCTTTTGCCTCTGGTAGACCTAGTGGGCGTGTCAGAGTTGAGGTTTTACCCACTAGGGGAGGCTACTGGTTTACTAGTAGTCTCACCCCCATTCTTCTTTCCTCTTTTGCTTCTCCCTTGTTTTGCAGTGTTTTATGCGGGTGCTACTGGGCTTACAGTGGCGGGTCGAGGAGAGAGGACGGCCGAGTAGATAGATCTCGAGGCAGGATGAGCATGTTAGCTGGATTGTTGGTGTACCCATGTTTCCTCAGACGGTAGTACCTTTACTTTGGGACTGGCTTTTGCCAGCAGGTTGTATTTATTTTGGTGAGCTGGGAGAGACAGATGTATCATTTATACAGATGTATTGTATTTTATTTCCAGCTTCAGTCTGAGATGTATTAGTTTTAGTTCAGCTCTGTTTTTATTGCTCTTTTATTATATCTCTTTTATCTGAGCAGGTTACTGGCGCTTCGTGTACACGGAAAATACCGTGTGCACGGCGGATCTGTGGACGGGCCCGGGTTCTGGTTTACACCCGGGGCGTGACAGGCTCTATGTGGATTATCTGGATTTCCCTAGAAAAATGAATCATAGGGTCTATTTATAGGTTAGAAACCCTAGGAAGGAGATAAGAATCAAAAACCTACCATTTCTGGAAATTTTACGGACGGCGATCCGGATCGGATTTCGGCGATCCGGATTGCAGTAGCAAGAAAGACGGTTTCCAGAAAAACGATGGTTCGGGATCCGGATCGAAATGGCTGATCCGGATCGTTCATACAGTTTCACCAAACATCAACGTTCGGGATCCGGATTGCAAATCCTGATCCGGATCGTGCATGTAAAAAGGTAAGACTAGTGTTTGGGATCCGGATCATGAGATGCTGCGATACGGATTGAACCAGTGTATGAACGAACACCCTTCGGGATCTGGATTGGAATATCTGATCCGGATCCTGAACATGTCCCATGTCCAGTTTTTGATTTTTATGCAATGAAAAATTCTTCCAGGTGTTTCTACACTACAAGAAGTATTCGGATCACCAAAAATCTTTAGTTAAACATACCTGATCCTTTTGAATTCTTCTTTCTTGAGATTGAGTTAAATGATCCAACCTTCTTCACCTTCAATCTTCAAGACTTGAACCTTTCACGAAATTACGCCAACTCAAATTCCGTAACAATCTCCCCTTTTGGCGGTTTCGTGACAAAACACAGATCCACTAAAGAAAATTCAAAAAGATATTTTTGTTGCTATCACCATACAACAAAAATTTACAATGGAGATCCAAAAATTTTAAAAACATGAGATAAACTCCTAAAACAGACTCTAGACTTAGACATCTGTACTCTCTGCACACAGAAATCATTCTTGACAAAAAGAATCGTTAGATACCTCAAGAATTGAAACATACAAAACCAAGTACAGAGATAGAGTTTATCTGATCATCATGACATTTGAGAATTCAGATATGTAAGAGAATCATAGTCAAAAACCAACATATCTTCTATGGATTCAAAAACCAAATGTCACAAAGTGTTAGTCCAACATCAACTTGTTAGTCATATTACATGCCCAAATAGTTAGTCGAATAGTTAGTAGGAACATGCAACAAATCACAAGATAAAAAACCAAAGTTGAAGTTGAAGTGATACTTACCTTGATGTTCACATATTCACACAGTTTTTCACATCATCATTGTTCAAGTTCTCTCTAAACTCTCTCCCCCTTTTTGTCACAAACTAAGCCAAAATTATAAAAATTTAAGGAGAGTTAAAAATTTCAAAATCAAGAAAAAACTGAGAACTAAAACAGAACATTAAAACCTAAAAACTGAAATCCTGCACAAAAAGATTAGAAAGAAAGTTAAGTCAGTCTGAATCAGAACTAGTGGGATTGGTACAATCCAACTTCTTCAAAATTGCTTGAAGCATTTTTGACATTGTGGAGCACTTTCTTTTCATCTTATGTTGCTCAGAGATAATCTGTTGGAGATTTGTAGACACACTGTCTTGCTCAGCAGACAATCTTCGCTGTTCTTGTCGAATTGAGGACCATACATTCGCTTTTGCTGTGTGTCTCCAGGACGTTGAAGGATGTAGTATAGATCCAGACGGTGCATCTTGACCTTCAGTCCATGGAGATTCTCTAGGTAGAGAGCGAGCTCTGGCGAGGGGTCTATCAATCTGAATTCCAGTTCCCCTCGACTTCTTTCGCCTAGTGTACTGCTTGGTTGTTGAGGAAGATTTCATCAGCTTCTTGTTCTTCAAATACAACCTATCTTCTTTGTCAACAGCTTGTTGTGCTTGTTTACAAATCTCTTCCCAGTCTTCTTCATCTGATTCTGAATTATTTTGACAAACTTTCCTTGTCTCTCCTTGATTTGGGTCATCTTGTTCTCTTTTTATAGAAGATGCACTAGGTCCTACCATTGCTACCAAAAGGAAGATTATCCAGGCGAACGCCATTGGTGCAAGTGCTTAATAGATTTAAAATCCTGTGAAGACCAACTCAAGAACACATGAAAAAATTATTAATTTTCAAAAATTTGAAAAATTGTACCCAAACAATCATAATCATGTAGAGAGACTAAAGATCAAATTAGTTTTGCAAAAGGAATTTTAAAAATAGATCAATTGCATGTTTTTCAAAAATTCCTATTATATGCCCTAAAACAGAATTTTCAGAAATCGAAGCCCAAAAATTAGTTAATCAGGAGAATACCTAGCATATAATCAAAACTAATCTACCCAGAGTTCTTATTTCAAAAGAGATTTGACCAAAAACCATTCACAAACGAAAAGGATAGAAAAATCTCATCACGTTTTGAAGAAAAAAGAGAAAACCTGTGAAAAATGAGATTTTGATCAATAAAACTTACTTGGATTCGAAGAACTTGAGTTAGGAAAGCTCCAAGGTGCAAGAATTCTAGAGAGAGAGGCTCTAGAGACTTGAGAACAAAAGATTAAGGTAAAAGAAATCAAAACCCTCTTGTTCTTATAAAAACCCTAGCCGTGATCCGGATCGGATCGAGATTTCGATCCGGATCGGCTAGCCGCAGGAAGAAGCCTGCGTTCGGGATCCGGATCACTTAACCCGATCCGGATCAGCTGCAACTTTTTCTTCAGAAAAATTTAGAAAAAATCCATAAAATCCAGAAAAAGTATGTAAGCATTTTAGCACATCAACTTTAAACAAAAATCATCATTTCATGTCAAGAGAAATAAATTATGTTAAATCTATCAATAACATTCAAATAATGACAAGATAATTTATAGAAATTAAAACTTTTAAAGTTGATCAAGATCAAACACATCCATCATGATCTTATGAGTACGGCGTTTATCAAATCATTAAAATGGTAAAGAAAATGAATTACCAAGATCAATAGATGTTTGAAATCCCAAATAAATTATATAATGTATCTAGTCAATCTGTTGAAGAGAGTGGCTCTTTGAGCATCTTTCTTTACAAAACCCACCTTATACCAACCTTGAAATTTGACGGAGTCAAGTATTTCAATCATGCATTTTATTTAATCAAAAATTACAAACCCATGCTTGGTATACATGTGGTAGCTGCACACAGTACTCGGACGACCGAGGTGGTAGCTTTTTCCTCCATGTGGTGGTAGTTTTCACACTCCTCATTGGGATGTAACTCTTTCCACATCTTTTGAGCATTTTACTTTTCTTTGACTCCCCCTCAATTGGCTATCAATTAATTTAAGATATAAAGTATTCAACCAAGGATTGATCTCGAATTCATACTCAACTAAATAGTCAAATAAGATAAAAACAATACCAAGAGATCATTGAGAGGGAAATTGACTTTGATCAATTAAAAATGGTTTAATTTAAATAAATGATCAATGCATCAACTGAATTATTATGATATCCAAAGCATAATAAATTTCTAATTATATGAAAGGATGCAAGTAAAGTCAATAATACACATGCTCAATTAATGTACTATGTATAAACATAGATAAAGAACAAAAACACAAAAACAAAATCTAACCTAAGCAAAAGTTTCAAAAAGAAGTTTATTTCAAGGAAAGCATTCCAATTGCTTTACGCAAATGAATAAAACGTTTTTGATCCAAAGGTTTTGTTAAAATGTCAGCTAATTGATCTTCAGTTGAAATATATGAAAGTTGAAGAGTATTTGATTCAACTAGCTCTCTAAGAAAATGATATCTAAGTTCAATGTGTTTTGTTCTAGAGTGCAACACAGGGTTTTTGGAAATGTTTATAGCACTAGTGTTGTCACAAAGAATTGTTACCGAAGATGCAGAAATCCGGAAGTCGCTCAACACATTTTTCATCCAAATGAGTTGGGTTGAACAACTACCCGCTGAAATGTATTCCGCTTCGGCAGTCGAGAGTGCTATGCAATTCTGCTTTTTACTGTGCCATGCAACAAGGCAATGGCCAAGATAGAAGCATGCACCACTCGTGCTTTTCCGATCATCCACTGATCCTGCCCAATCGGCATCTGAGTATCCAATAATATCCAAACTAGTTCCCATAGGATACCAAATTCTGAAATTAATTGATCCTTTGATGTACCGGATGATCCTTTTCACCGCTTTCAGGTGAACCTCCTTTGGTGCTGATTGATATCTCGCGCAAATCCCAACACTAAAGGATATATCCGGGCGACTAGCCGTGAGGTAAAGTAGACTTCCAATCATACTTCGATACAGTTTCTCGTCTACATTCTCACTATGTGATTCACTTCCAAGTCCCTTGTGGCTAGTTCCCATTGGAGTCGGAAAATCCTTCGAATTTTCTAAGTCAAACTTTTTAACCAACTCCATTGCATACTTGGATTGACACAAGTGAATACCTTCATCATTTTGTTTAATTTGCAATCAAAGAAAATAAGTCAATTCGCCCATCATGGACATCTCAAATTGGCTTTCCATGGTCTCCGCGAATTTAGAAGCATCATTATCTCTTGTTGCGCCAAATATAATGTCATCGACATAGATTTGTGCTACAATGAAATTGTTTTGATAATGCTTCACAAAGAGAGTCCTGTCAGCTCCCCCTCGAGTATAGCCCTTCTCCAAAAGGTGCTTTGTCAACCTTTCGTACCATGCTCGCGGTGCTTGTTTCAGACCGTAAAGAGCCTTTTTCAAACGAAAAACATGGTTAGGTTGTTTATGGTCTACAAAACCTTTCGGTTGAGCCACATAAACTTCCACATTTAAAAATATTGGGTTATATGTAATAAGGATCTAAATAGGGGAAAAAACACCTAGAGGGGGGTGAATAGGTGTAAACGTATAAACACTCAAAAATCATTGCGATAAAAACCCAATGCGGAAATAAAAATAATACGCAAGATTTTTACGTGAAAAACTCCATCACCGGAGTAAAAAACCACGGGACCGATAACACGGCATAAATCCACTAGAATTAAAACACGTACAAGGTGATTTACCGTACACACTTACGACTCAACCTTTTCCATACGCTCCTAGAGGATCTTCTCCGCTCGCTCCACGACGCTTCTCGAATCCACGATCTGCGCCCAACGCCGAATCCACGGCGTCCAACGTCGAATCCACGACGTCCGACCGAATCCACGGTCTTCACCCAATAGCACCCTTCGAATCCACGAACGTGCCTCGCTCCGAATCCACGAGAGCGGTTGAACCTTGAATCCACAAGGACACGCGAATCCACGCGCCGATTTTTGGGGTAAATCGTTGTTTTTTTGTGGTGATGATCCGCCGAATACTTAGATCAAAGATAGATCGGAAATACCATCTAAGTATTCATTAGTTTGATTCAACTCAAGATGTGAGTATGAAAACCTAGAATCAAACTAATCAATATAGATGAAGAAACATAGAGTATTCTCTAATGATTTCCTTTCTTCTCTATATGTGGATCTAGAGCCGTATAAGATGATATATGAAAATGACGGCTATTTGGATTTTCGGCCTCTTCTTGGATTAACCCTAGAAAAAGAGTCATAGGGTCTATTTATAGGTTAGAAACCCTAGGAAGGAGATAAGAATCAAAAACCTAACATTTCTGGAAATTTTACGGACGGCGATCCGGATCGGATTAGCTGTGATCCGGATCGTCGTAACGAGTCAGGCAATTCCAGAAAAATGAAGGTTCGGGATTCGGATCGAAGTGCTTGATCCGGATCGTTCATACAGTTCACCAAACATCAACGTTCGGGATCCGGATTGCGAAGCCTGATCCGGATCGTTCAAGGAAGATGGTAAACACAGTGTTCGGGATCCGGATCAAGAGAGGCTACGATCCGGATTGAACTGGTGTATGAACGAACCACCTTTGGGATCCGGATCGAACAACCTGATCCGGATCCTGAACACGTCCCAAGTCCAGTTTTTGATTTTTATGCAATGAAAGATTCTTCCAAGTGTTTCTACACTACAAGAAGTATTCGGATCACACAAAATCTTTAGTTAAACATACCTGATCCTTTTGAATTCTTCTTTCTTGAGATTGAGTTAAATGATCCAACTTTCTTCACCTTCAATCTTCAAGACTTGAGACTTTCACGAAACTACGCCAACTCAAATTCCGTAACAATCTCCCCCTTTGGCGGTTTCGTGACAAAACACAGATCCACTAAAGAAAATTCAAAAAGATATTTTTGTTGCTATCACCATACAACAAAAATTTACAATGGAGATCCGAAAATTTAAAAACATGAGATAAACTCCTAAAACAGACTCTAGACTTAGACATCTGTACTCTCTGCACAAAGAAATCATTCTTGACAAAAAGAGATCGTTAGATACCTCAAGAATATTTAGCATTCAAAACCTAACAGAGATAGAGTTTATGTGATCATCATGACATTGAGTAATTCAGATATGTAATAAGATCACAATCAAACATTGGCATATCTTCCAAATGTCATAAGTTTGCTTTGTTAGTAATCAACAACTTGTTAGTAATAATACATGTCCAAATAGTTAGTCGAATAGTTAGTAGGAACATGCAACAAATCACAAGATAAAAACCAAAGTTGTGATACTTACCTTTCACCAAAGTCAAAGTTGAAATGATACTTACCTTGATGTTCACACATTCACATCAATCATTGTTCAATCATTGTTCAAGTTCTCTCTAAACTCTCTCCCCCTTTTTGTCACAAACAAAGCCAAAGATTACAGAAGTGGAGAGAATGGTTAACAGTTCAAGTTGGAGAACTAAAGACTAAAATTAAAACTTAAAAACCTGCACAAAAGAAGGATTTAAACATATGCATAATAAACAGAAATTGGAAGGATACGGATTATTCAGACTCGTCTGAACTGATACAGCCGAGAATTTGGAATATCTTCTTTAATCGCTTGTTCATTGATGATTGATTCTTATTTACCTTCTTTATTTCTTCCTTTACCTCAATTAGTTCATTTGATATACGTTCTTGCTCGTTGGAGAGCCTTTGCTGTTCTTTATAGATTGAGGTAACAGATGCATCATCATCAGAAGTTGATTGCGGTGCTTGTTGTGCCGGAGGTGCTGGTTGGACTGGAGGAGCTGCTGCTGGTGCAGAGGTTGTTGCTTGTTGTTGTTGTGCTCGTTGCCGGTGAAGAGGTATGAAAGGTTCATCTGGCCTCGTCGAAAGAGACTTTACAATTGTTGTGTCATTGATCGTTCCTAGACTGTGCAGATAGGAACTCGCATTTGTGTCAGCTTTAAATTTGCGAAGAATGCGCATGATGATCATTGGATAAGGTAGTCTCTCTGACGGATGAGCTTGCTCCACATATCGTGCCATCCTTGACCAGATGACGTAGGGAATGTTTAAGTTAGCTCCCATTGCTGCTGTGGGGTTTCCAAGTAGATAAAGGAATATCATTCTTTCCCACCGAAGAACCTTTGTGTTCATGTTTGGAATAACATTGTAACAAACAATGAGGTTTAAGAGGCGGTACTCTGGTCGTAGTTCTTTCGAGAAAACGGAGTTTCCTGTCGACCGAGTATTTGGAACACAGATTCCATCAACTACCACTCTACAGGAGTAGGTGTTGAAGACTTGATTCTTCAGGTAATGAGTGCCATCGGCTCGGGCGTCCATCCCTAGTACTTCTCCAATTAGCTGAGGCGTTACTTTAATTCTGACATTCTTGACTAATGTTTGAAAATCCCGACGCCCGCTTTCCTGATCAACTAGATAGCAGGCATTCTGATAAAACATCCTCACTGAGTGAAGACAATACCCAGTGGTCTCCGGGAAATCACAAATGGAAGCAAGACCTATTTGGTCAAACAAAGTCCCAAACGTCCGAGAACGCTGCTTTAAGGCTTTTACATCAACATGCCTTTCTCCAATGCATTCTCTGTTTTCAAAATCCTTTATTCTAGCCGAGCTGACAAAGTCTTGTGGAGGTGCTTGCCTATCTGCTGGTTGCTCAATGGAGATTCCTTGTGCACTCCCTCTTTTGCGAGCAACACTTTTTCTTCTTGTCTTCCCAGAAGTTTCTTCCATTGGAGCTTTGCCTTTCTCAGCAGCAGTGGGCGGAGCCTTCGATGTTTCTGCAGGTCCTTTTCCTTTTGAAGCAGTCGGAACAGTCGTTGCTTCAACTTGCAGTTCATCCCAATTAATTGATTCCGTTTCAGATTCTGTATCGGAATCATCTTTAGCTTTCTTCGCTTTCTTAGCCTTCTTAGCCCTCTTGGGCTTGACAGTGTCTCTCGTATGTACCATAGCAGCAAGTAGGAAAATAATCCAAGTGATCACCATTTTGATTGCTAGTGAAAAATGTATCCTGTGAAGACCAACTCAAGAACACATGAAAAATTGTTAATTTTCAAAAATTTGAAAAATTGTACCCAAACAATCATAATCATGTAGAGAGACTAAGAATCAAATTAGTTTTGCAAAAGGACTTTTAAAAATAGATCAATTGCATGATTTTCGAAAATCCTCATTATATGCCCTAAAACCGAAATTTTAGAAATCGAAGCCTAAAAATCCGTTAATCAGGAGAACACCTAGCATATAATCAAAACTAATCTACCCAGAGTTCTTATTTCAAAAGAAATTTGATCAAAGACCATCCACAAACAAAGTTGATCCAAGAAATTCATCACGTTTGAGGAGGAAAAGAGAAAAACGGTGAAAAACCGAGATTTTGATCAATAAAACTTACTTGGAGTTGAAGAACTTGAGTTTGAAAGCTTCCAGGAAGGATGAAATCTAGAGAGAGAGGCTCTGGAAACTTTGGAACAAAAGATTGGAGTAAAAGAAATCAAAACCCTTTTGTTCTTTATAAAGCCCTAGCCGCGATCCGGATCAGTTCATGATTGCGATCCGGATCGGCTACCCGCAGTGAGAAACTGCGTTCGGGATCCGGATCGGCAGGTCCAATCCGGATCGTCAGCCCGCAGAAGAAAACCTGCGTTCGGGATCCGGATCATCTTGCCCGATCCGGATCGGCTCCAACTTTTTCTTTAGAAAATTTCAGAGAAATTCAAGAAAAACTAGAAAAAGATTGTAAGCACAAATGTGTATCAACTTTAAACAAAAATCATCGTTTCATACAACAAGAATTAGATTATGCCAAATCTATCAATAATATCCAAAAATGAAACGAAAATTTACAAAAATTAAATCCCTTAAAGTTGAACACCTTCAATTACATCTAACTTGATCTTATGAGTAATGCCTTTATCAAATCATCAATTCAGTAAAGAAAATGAAATACAAAGATCAATAGATGTTTGAAATCCCAAATATAATAGATAATATATCTAGACAATCTGTTGAAGAGAGTGGCTCTTTGAGCATCTTTCTTTAAAAAAACCCACCTTATACCAACCTTGAAATTTGACGGAGTCAAGTATTTCAACATGCATTATACTTAATCAAATTTGAACAACCATGCTTGGTATACATGTGGTAGCTTCACACAATACTCGGACGACCGAGGTGGTAGCTCTTTCCTCCATGTGGTGGTAGTTTTCACACTCCTCATTGGGATGTAACTCTTTTCCACATCTTTTGAGCATTTTACTTTTTCTATGACTCCCCCTCAATTGGCTATCAATTATTTAAGATATAAAGTATTCAACCAAATATTGATCTCGATTTCATACTCGACTAAGCAGTCAAATAAGATAATGACTATACCAAGAGATCATTGAGAGAGAGAAATTGACTTTGATCACTTAGAAGATGATTTAATTAACATAAATGATCATTGCAACAGTGAAATATTATGATGGCAAAAGCATAATAAATTTCTAAATGTGCGAAAAGATGCAATTAAAGTCAATTATGATCTATGCCTCAATTAATGTCCTATGTACAAACATAGATAATGAACAAAACAAAAAACAAATACAAAACCTATCCTAAGCAAAGGTTTCAAAAGAAGTTTATTTCAAGGAAAGCATTCCAATTACTTTTCGTAAATGAATAAAACGTTTTTGATCCAAAGGTTTTGTTAGAATGTCAGCTAATTGATCCTCAGTTGAAATATATGAAAGTGAAGAGTATTTGATTCAACTAGCTCTCTAAGAAAATGATATCTAAGTTCAATATGTTTGTTCTAGAGTGTAACACAGGGTTTTTAGAAATGTTAATTGCACTTGTGTTCACAAAGCGTTACCGAAG
>CM055067.1:16522499-16545793 GCA_029204045.2 Tillandsia leiboldiana | reverse complement strand
TCAAGGTAAAGTATGATCTCAACTTCAACTTTTGTTTCATCGGAGTTTGAAGTCTCGACTAATATCTCGACTAAACAGATTTGGCATGTAAATATTAACTAACAAGTTGATGTTGGACTAAAGTTGATGACATTGTGGTTTTTAGTTGCATAGAAGTATGTTGGTGTTTTTGACTCATGATATCTCTTACATACTGAATCCAAATGTCATTGAGGATTGAGGCATAAACTCTACCTCATATACTAGGTTTTCTATGCTAAATATTCTTGAGGTATTCTACGATTTCTTTTGTCAAGAATGATTTCTTGTCAGAGAGTACAAGATGTCTAAGTATAGAGTCTGTTTTAGGAGTTATCTCAGGTCTTACAATTTTGGATCTCCATTGTAAATTTTTGTCGTATGGTGATAGCAACAAAAATATCTTTTTGAATTTTCTTTAGTCGGATCTGTGTTTTGTCACGAAGACCGCAAAGGGGAGATCTTACGGAATTGAGTTGGCGTAGTTTCGTGAAAGTCTCAAGTCTTGAAGACTTGAAGGTGAAGAAAGTTGGATCATTTAACTCAATCTCAAGAAAGCAAGAATTCAAAAGGATCAGGTATGTTTATACTAAAGATTTTGTGTGATCCGAATACTTCTTGTAGTGTAGAAACACTTGAAGAATCTTTTCATTGCATAAAAATCGAAAAACTGGACTTGGGACATGTTCAGGATCCGGATCAGGTTGTTCGATCCAGATCCGGAAGGTGGTTCGTTCAACACCAGTCAATCGGATCGTAGTCTCGTGATCGGATCCGAACAGTGAGTTTACCATTTTCCTTGAACGATGGATCATGCTTCGCAATCCGGATCCCGAACGTTGATGTTTGGTAGAACTGTTGATGAACGATCCGGATCATGCACTTCGATCCGGATCCCGAAACCTTCGTTTTTCTGGAAATGGCTGACTCGTTACGACGATCCGGATCACAGCTAGTCCGATCCGGATCGCCGTCCGTAAAATTTCCAAAATGTTAGGTTTGATTCTTATCTCCTTCCTGTAGGGTTTCTAACCTATAAATAAACACCCATATGACTCTTTTCTAGGGTACATCCACATAGTCAAATAGCCGTCCATTTCTATATTCATTGATACGGCTCTAGATCCACATAGAAGAAGAAAGAAAGGAAATCATTAGAGAATACCTATGTTTCTCATCTATAGTGAGTAGTTGATTCTAGATTTCATACTCACATCTTGAGTTGAATCAAACTAATGAATACTTAGATGGTATTTCCGATCATCTTTGATCTAAGTATTCGGCGGATCATCACCACCAAACAACGATTTACCCCAAAAATCGTGCGCGTGGGGATTCGGTGTCCTTGGGATTCAAGGTACAACCGCTCTCGTGGTATCGGAGCGAGGGCACGTTCGTGGATCTTGAAGGGCGAGCTATTGGGTGAAGACCGTGGATTCGGATCGGACGTCGTGGATTCGACGTTGGACGAGGGGTTGTTCGGCGTTGGCGCCAGATCGTGGATTCGAGAAGCGTCACGGGAGCGAGCGTAGAAGATCCTCTAGGAGCGTTATGGAAAGGGTGAGTCGTAAGTGTGTACGGTAAGAATCACCTTGTACGTGTTTTAAATTCTAGAGGGATTTAGCCGTGTTATCGGTCCCGTGGTTTTTTACTCCGGTGATGGAGTTTTCCACGTAAAAAATCTGTATTATTTTTATTTCCGCATTGGGTTTTTATCACAACGATTTTTGAGGGACATTATACGTTTACACCTATTCACCCCCCTCTAGTGTTTTTGTCCCCATTTAGAGACGTATTACATTATATTAAAACCAACATTGTTACCACACCGGCACAAGAAGGAGCTTTTCACCTGCGTGCAGTTCTCCAGAAAAAATCCAAAAAAATCACGGTTGCGATCTTCGCGACGAGGTAGATCCAATCTAGTATTATACAACCTCGTATCCGACACTGTAGGCCATGATAAAAAATATAACTTCGCGGTATGCCGATAGTATCCACACAACCACAAATCTGCGGAAAACGGGACTAAAGAAGCTTATATATCACCTTCGAAGAGTCCTCCAAAAATTTCAGTAAAAATACGGGTCGTGTTCCTTCGGAGCGTAGATCGCTGATCGAGTCCTCACACGCACCCGATCCAATGCCCGTAGGCGAGAAATCCCAACAAACTCCACCGCTGTCCCGTACCTCGTAGAGTACAAAGGGTCACAAAATACCTCGGAAACACCACCAAACCTCGAAACGGAGGAAATGATCAACCACAGAAATCAGGAACGTACCTATCGTGAACGCGCTGTCGTGCAAACTTGGCTCAAAACTCCATCGGGGTGATCTAGGGGTCTCGCGGACTGAAAAGCGACGGTTTAGTAAAAGCCAAAATCGAAGGAAGTGCAGATGTCGCCGCGTCCAGAGAAACAATGCCGGATTACCGAGGCCTTCCAAAAATCTCGGGAATCCTCCACAAGATGCAGCCACAAAGAGGAGATTAGTTTTGTTGTAGAAACCCTCTGTGAGAACTGGCCAGAAAAACCCTGAATCGGAGCTGATGGGCCTATTTATAGGCCCAGGCGCAGAAGAAAACATCACAAGAATACCGAACTGTACGGGGATCGGGCGCTCGGACCACAATCGGGCGCCCCGAAGTCCGTGTCCCATGGGGCGTCCAGCCGCCGAATCCACCCCACAGGGTTCCTCCACGGCGACGGAGCGCCCGAAACTGCCCTCGCGGCCACGTCGCTCATAACAGGCAACAGCTCGGAACCCTCCACCCGCTTTGCGCCGCGTGGCCCCCCGCGGAAGCGACGCGTGGCGCACCCACGCGCGGGGAACCGCGCGTCAATTGCCCTCCTGCCAGCCCACGTGCGCGCTGCGCCCGCCGCCTGCGCCCCCTGCTACGCACGCATCCGAGGCGCTCCCCGCGGTCCTCCGTGGACTGAGACCACCGCACCAACCAACCGGCTGCCGCACCTGTGAACTGCGAGCCAACGCGCGGAGACGACACGTGGCAACGCCGCCCCGCGCACCGCACTCGCCCGCACGCCTGCCAGGCCCACGCCCGCTCCGCTCCCGTGGGCCGGGCCACTGCGCCGTGCCTCCTGCTCCGCCACGTGGCGTACGGCGCCAATCGAAAGCCGCCACATGGCACACCGTCGGTCTACCGGTCCACCGTGCACCTGAAAACAACTGAAATCTTCCGGGTGTCCGTTTTCCGGGCGTCCGGACTCAGAAAAATACAACCAAGCAGTCAATTTCAATCGTTTCTTCCGCGCTGAATCCAAATCTAATGTTCATCTCACGCGAAACCACTTCTAAAATTCGGCGGGGCAACCGAATAACACTCGTGATCCATTTTTCGAACTGAGTTCATCACTTGTGTCCAATTTGGCAATAAACCACCCGCCGCACACCACATAGTCCTCCATAAGCTGCTGAAGGAACAGTAATCCTTACGTAGGAATTCGGGGTCCTCACATCCTCCCCCAATAAAAGAAAGTTTCGTCCTCTAAACTGACACAACTCAAGAGGGAGTCCAATACGAAGGGTAGGTACTCATCATCACCGTCTCCAGCTCCCAAGTCACCACTCACTCCCCGTGATTACTCTATAGGTTTAAGGATCCCCAAGGATCTAAATATGTTCTATCAAACACCTAGAGGGGGGGTGATAGGTGCAATATACAAAATTCCAATCTCAGTGCAATTTAAAAATAAATGCGAAAAAAATAAAACAGCACACCGAGATTTACGTGGAAAACTCCATAACAGGAGAGTAAAAAGCACAGGACTAACACGCAATAACAATCCACTAAGAATTTGAAAGATAACAAGGTGATTACCGACTCCACGGACTCCAGACCCCACCTTCAACTTCTCCGGATCTTGCGCTCACCGACGGCAGGTCCAATGCACACGTTTTGAATCCTCACGAACGCCACTCAAATCCACGAGCAACACGTTTCGAATACACGAAACGCCTTCAAACATCGAATCCACGATGCCGCGCCAACTCCTTGACGCAAACTCAGTAAAGGCTTCGATGGTGATCCTTTGCTTAGAATATCATTAGAGAACCATGGATGAAATCTTAAGCAAAGATTAAATCAATTCGACAAAAAGCATCTCATTGAAGAACCGTCGAATTGACCTAAAAGAGGCTAAAAGATGAACGATAAAAACCTAGCCTCTAGGGTTGCTCTCAAGTGTTTCTGAATTAGTCGATAGTTCTTGAGAAACCCTAAGTATCTATTTATACATTTGGAAATCAATCAAAGTTGGTTTAGTATTCTTATCACGACATGACATTGCGTACGTACTAAATAGTAGGTTCCGGTACTCAATGACGCAACAGACAGATTATCTTATTGCGTTCCGGTACTCCAAGTTGGGTTCCGGTACTCAATGTAAATTCCAGAAAATCTTATGTCGGGTTTTGAGGAACTCAAAGTGGGGTTCCGGTACTCAATGTAAAATACAGAATTTTTGAAAGATAAGTTTAACAAAACAAACCATGTATTGGAATCCAACTTAAAATAAGTTATGAGTTAAAATCCAAGTTCCAAAACCTCTTCTAAACCGGGTTTCAATAGAAACATGATTCCAAAGATTGTAAATATACTTAAATCACCATGATTAATTTAATCATACCTGAGTGTCAACTTGAGCTCTTGTTGAATCTTCTTCGAGTCTTTGATTACTGATTTGACAATTTGATCACTTCAAGACTCCGACTCAAATCACGAAATATCCCAACAATAAAGCCATAACAATCTCCCCCTTTGGCAATTTTGTGACAAAATCCAAAATACATAAAACGCTCAAGTCACTCATCTTAAACCAAAAAATCAAAATTCAATGTCATCACCAAAACATTGACTTTCTTTGCGTGAAAGATCCAATAATAAAATACATTTGAACCAGTCCTAAAACAAACTCTATGACTTAGGACTTAGAGTCTTAAAGTGATGTAAATCCTGCAAAACAAAAACTCCAAACAAATCAAAAAGTCAGTTGTCAGAAATTAAATGTAAATCCTACATTTGATTTGTCCTTTTGGTTCTTTTTATTTTCGGCTCATTTTTTATCCTTTTTTATCCTTTTTGATCCTTTTTGATCATCTCCCCCTATCTTGATCATTTCATCTTCGACATTTCTCTTCTCCCCCTTTTTGTCATAAATTGTCAAACAGTAAAAATACTAGACAAAAGGAAAATACTAGGAGGATTAGTTCTTTAGTTACATGGCCATAAAAGTTCTTGTTCATCAACAAGCGAAAGAAAAATGAAAAACAAGAACAAGAAAAGTAAAGAGTCACTCATCGTCATGTCCATCATCATCATTGTCATCATGTGAAGTGGGTCCATGTGAAGTACTTGGCCCGGTCGCTCCAGGAACTACATCATCATGCTTGCAGCCGAGGATATCAAAAATCTTTTTTAATCCGTCCTCAAGCTTCTTGAACCCTTGTTCCATTCTTTTCTTTAGTAAGCGTACATCCCGATGCAATGATTGTAGCGTCACTTCCTCATCTAATCTAGAAGAGTGTAGTGGTCCAGATTTTCCCATGCAACCTTTCCGATGAATCCACTATGTAGGACACCTAGTGTTGGTGTCTGGCCCATGGTGCATCAAAGGGATGCCACAGATGGACCCTGTGAGACATTGTTAGCTGATTGGCCTTCGGCTACATTCGCCGAATTTTAGAAAAGGTTTTGGGCCAAAATGAGGTTGGATTTGGATTCAGCGCGGAAAAATGCTTGAAAACGGCTATTTGCTTGTTAAATTTGGAGTCCGGATGACCAAAAACGAGCTTCCGGAAGTTTTCGAGGGATTTCGGTGCATGGGGAAGGACCGTGGACCGGCCTGAGCCACGTGGCGGCCTGTTATTGGCCGGCTCACGCAGCTCGGTCCACGGGGTGGCGCGATGGGTGCATGGACCGCGGGGCGGGACGCGTGGCGTGCGCGGAGTGGTTGGCGCACGCGGCGCGGCTCAGCGATTATTGCGCGGCTTTGGTGGACCGGGTGCATGACACGTGGCAGCCTGACATTGGCGGGCTCACGAAGGAGCGGTCCACGGTGCGTGCGGGGGGAGGCGCCTCGGTACGGAGCGCGCAGCGGCGCCTGACGCGTGGTCGGCCACACTCGAGTGCGCCACGCGTCGGCACGCGAGAGGCGGGCCGTACCTACCCCCGCTGACCGCGGGGGGACGCGTGGCGCGCGCCGAGGCCGCTGCACCGCTGTCTCGTGTTATGTGTACACGTGGCAGCACCACAGGCTTTTGGGTGCGTCGGACGGGGAAGCTGCGACCGCGTTTTCGGATTCTGGCGCCCGGATTTCGCGCCCGAATTCGGCCCATTTTAGTGGTGGGCTGGGCCTATAAATAGGCTTCCTTGGTTTCTTTTTCGGGTTTTTGGACTCTTTTTCACTGTGGACTCTTCAGGAGAGTTTTTCCCCTCACAGTACTCTTCACCTTGGTGGATCCCTGGGAATTTTCGGAGGCACGCATCCCGATGTTTGCGATTTTACGGCGCGACGCGACGCTTGTTCACCGGCGACCCGCTTCGCCCCTTTTCAGTGTGCGGACTTCCCCGACTCACCCCGACCTCCAATTTAGGCGATTCTCAGGCCATTGGACTCGCGACAGGTAGGACTCGAACTTCTGTGTTTTGAGTTTCCTTGTTTTCCATGCTGACCTTGGAGTTTCCCGAGCTTCCATTTGACCCATTTTTTATTCGCGGATTTTTGGACAGCACTGCGGTGTTTTAGCTGTATCTTTTTGCACAGACGTTTGATCGAGGCGATTCAGGAGGCATTTTTTATCTTCACTTCGCAAGGAATCTCTTAGATTTTTCCCTGAATTTTTGGAATATTTTCCGAAGGTGAAAATCTCCTTTTACTGTAGTTCTTTGTTACAGAATTTCTGTACAATGTTTGTTGGGGTGTTCCCCTTGTCGAATTTGTATCTCAGCGTAGGAAACTCGGATTTGGGCGTGCAAGTACTCGTTTCGACGGGTTCGTCGCGAGGATCATGACAGTATTTTTCGTGGATTTTTCTGGGTATTTTTCGCAGGTGAAAATAGGGCAACTTTGGACTGTGTATTTTGGGACAGATTTTGTGAGGCATTGTGTGATTAAAATATGTATATTCTTCTGGGGAATTTTGTGCAGTGTTGTAGAGTTGGTTTTGGCCGGGTGTGGACTGCACCTTTGGGGACCAGGATTTAGCGCTCGAGGTGGGTACCGTTGTCACCTCTCACTTTTGATCACCCACTAGGCATACTAAGAGGTGTTCCTAAATCATGTTGATAGCTGTATCAGTGGGACGAACTTAGCATGCTTGTATGAAAGTATTGATTGGTTGTTAGCACTTGCATCTTTAGGGGACTAGTAATTAGTGAATTAATATTTCTTGGCAAGGGATAAATTGATTAAACCTTTTGATAATAATGGGCTAAAACCTTATCATGCTTTATGTATAATTGGGGGACATATGCAGGTGTATGAATTAGCTTATGGCATGTTAGTATTTCAGATATTCAAACAAAGGCATACTGTAAATCATTTAAGAACTAGAACACTGAAATCATTTTATTAAGTAAAGGACTTTTGCATGCTTGTATGGTCACCTAGATAGGCCACCTTTTTCTGCTACACTATCATGCTGGAATTGACTTAGGAGAAACCATGCTTTTTATTCTTTCTCCTGTTGTCTAATCTTAGGGGATAGTGTGCTCGGGTTCGAGCGGGGTCTGGGATAGTGTAGACAGATGTTCAGATTTTAGGACAGATGGGGATTGATGGTTGGGTATTGCGGCAACCGCGGACTGTGGGCGGTTGACCGGATTATTATTATTATTATTATTACATTAGATTGGAGTGAGGGATCGGGCTTCCTTAGTGGATGGTCTTACCCACTTACTTAGAGTCTTGATCTAGTCCTGCTATATCAGATACTTATGGTTACATACTTTACTCGTGTGGGTCGCTCCCCTCGAGTGCCACTCCGGAGTAGGCTTAGGGCCGAGCCGTGTGCCGGTCGATTGGATACTTTGAGGATCGTGCCGTGTGCCGATCAGATACTGGGTTCTTGAGTTGACAGCAGAGCAGGCAGTACCAGTGTTTACTGGTGTATTGATTGGGTTCAGTCAGGCAGGCTTTGACATTCTGATGCATACTTTTAGCTATTCTTTTAGCTGGGCATTTTAGAGGCATATTAGTGGTAGCTTCATCATCAGTAGATTTACTTATAGCTTACCACCTTTGTTTTATTTTCGCCTCTAGTAGTCCTAGTGGGCATGTCTGAGTTTGAGGTCTACCCACTAGGGGAGGCTACTATTTTTATAGTAGTTCTCACCCCCCCACTATTTTTCCTTTTCTTTCCCCTTTGTTTTGCAGAGTCCTCTGCGGGAGTTGCGGGACCCTCTTCCCAGGACCGAGGTAAGAGGATCGCTGATTAGATAGCTACTGCCCCGAGCTCGAGTTTAGTAGTTTTGATGTATCCCCTGTACACTCAGACGGTTGTATTTTCTTTTATTTTGGGTCTGGCTGCGGCCAGCTGGTCGTATTTATTTCGTGAGCTGGGAGAGACACATGTATATTTATGAGAGTTATGTTGTACTTTTATTTCCAGCATTTGTCTGAGATGTACTAGTTTTAGTTTAGCTCTGCTTTTATGCTCCTTTATTATTTCATTTATATTTGAGCAGGTTACCAGCGCTTCGTGTACACGGGAAATACTGTGTGCACGGCGGATCTGTGGACAAGCCCGGGTTTTGGTTTACACCCGGGGCGTGACAGATTAGGTTGGTATCAGAGCTTAGGGATAGGTCAGTTGGGACTTAGGAAACCCTAGGCTTTTGGCAGACCCTAGGATGGCAGGGCGTGAGTGACGCAATATTTTGCGAAAGTCGGCAATTTATTATTAACTCTTCCTGTGAGTGGAGAGGGACTGGCATATCCTATTTCTGGTGGACTATTATGTTGGCTGCAGACAACATAAGGTTACAGAAATAGGGGGATGTCTATGAATTTCGCTGGATTGGGTCGAGAGTGGTTTTGTTTACTGACCCGTGATTTCTTGTGTGGCAGAATGCCTCCTAGGCGGCAGATTCCTACCCGGGGTACGCCTACACCCCCGGAGGTGCCGGAGCAGTCCGGGCCATCAGAGATTAGTGAGCTGAGGGCCATGGTGGCCCAGTTGGCGGAGAGTCACCGCCGACAGGAGCAGAGGTTCGAGCAGTTGCTTGCCCAGGTTGGGGCACCCCCTCCTACTACTGTAGAGGCCCCTGTACCACCAGTTGTACCGCCGGCTATTCCACCAGTCCCTACGGCACCGTCGTCTAGCAGTGGGGCTCAGGGAGTGATCAGGCCATTGACCCCAGCAGAGGAGCAGGAGTTTGCTGACAAACTCACCCAGTTTTGTCAGCGAGGGCCACCCAGGTTCTCTGGGCGGAGCACTCACCCATGGGAGATAGGATCGTGGTTAGCATCAATGGAGAAGTTGTTCAGAGATTTCTTCATTGATCGGAGATTCAGAGTGCATATGGTCGTACATTGTCTAGAGGGGGATGCAGATGCATGGTGGCGTCGGGTCGAGCCCTTAGAGTTTCAGATCACCCGACAGCTACCCTGGTCGGAGTTCAGGAGGATGATCCTTGATACTTATTTCTCCACGAGCGTGAAGAAAAAGCTAGAAGATGATTTGAAGAATCTTCAGCAGGGTGACCGGACAGTGTGGGACTATTTCCAGGAGTTCACGCAGTTGCTCAACTGCGTACCCTATGTTGCCAGGGATGGACTGCACCAGGTGGAGCTATTTGAGACGGGTCTGCGCCCGGAGATCTATACCTTGGTGCATGCCCAGAGGCTTCAGACTTTGCCAGAGGCAGTGGATCATGCACAGTGGGTTGAGAGGGGAGATCACGTCGCCGCTAGACGTGGATGTGACGCCCCACTTCCCAGGGGGTCACCCATCCTAGAACTACTCTAGCTCTAGCACGCTTAACTCTCATGTTCCTCTTGGATCTTGCTACCATCCAAAATGCTATAGCCGGGTTAGAGATTTAGTCCTATTATATCATTTATATAGAGGACTAATCCAAATTCCGGGGGTGTCACATTCTTCCCCCCTTTAAGCCCTGACGTCCACGTCAGGCTCAAGCACACTCACAAGCACCAGGCGATGTGAGACTCGTCTCGCTAGCCTTAGCCGACCTTGTGAGGAGCTGCACTCCACTCACAACGGTCATTAGCCGGGGAGCCTCGCTCTACCCGCTATATAACCCTAGCTCAGCTTTGACTCATCTCACATTTTCGGCTGGTGAATGGCTCTGATACCAACTGTGACGCCCCACTTCCCAGGGGGTCACCCATCCTAGAACTACTCTAGCTCTAGCATGCTTAACTCTCATGTTCCTCTTGGATCTTGCTACCATCCAAAATGCTATAGCCGGGTTAGAGATTTAGTCCTATTATATCATTTATATAGAGGACTAATCCAAATTCCGGGGGTGTCACAGTGGAGGCTTGGTCGCTCAGAGTTCTGAGAGGAAGCGACCAGCGCCTGACGATGGGGGACAGGCCAGTTCCTGGAGGCCGCCCCGACCGCCACCGCCTCAGTTTACGGGCCGTGGGCGTTCGGAGCGGCGAGGGCCTGGGGGATCCCAGAGACCCCCACAGTACCAGCAGCAGCAGCAGCAGCAACCCCAGCGACAGCAGCAGCACTCGCAGCAGCATAGGTCACAGTCGCGGCAGCAGGGGTCACAGCGGCAGCCACAGCGACAGCAGCAGCAGCAGTCTCGGAGGCCACAGCAGCAGTCCCGACAGCCCCAGTCGTCAGATAGATGTGTCTTCTGTGGAGGGCAGCACTTTCCCAGTACTTGCGATCAGTGGTGGGGGCGCTGTTATATCTATGGACAGTCTGGTCATATGCGAGCTACTTGCCCTTTTGCGGCGTCGACGGCTCCTTCCTCGGCATCAGTCCCTTCGGTGCCCCAGCAGCGGCCTTATGCTCCAGCGAGCAGGGCTCCTTCTTCCCACCCTACAGATTACCGACCACCAGCTCAGAGCGGGCGGGTCTATGCCGCCCAGGTGGAGGACTCCGCGGCAGCCGACCACGTGGTGGCAGATATCATTTTACTTTTCGGTATTAGAGCTCGCACTTTATTTGATACCGGTGCATCACATTCTTTTATCAGTAGAGCATTTGCATCATCTCATGGACTAGAGTTAGGTCGGTTGCCACATGCATTAGAGGTACAGATTCCTGATCATACATTGCATGTAGAGGAGTGTTGTTGGTCTTGCCCGGTACAGCTTGAGTCTTGGATTTTGCCAGCGGACCTGATGGTCCTTAGTCAGCTGCGAGATTTTGACATTGTACTGGGGATGGATTGGCTGGCTCGCTATTTCGCGATGATTGATTGCGCCGTCAGGACTGTTACTTTTAGCGAGCCAGGCAAGGAGGTGTTTGTTTACAGGGGGTGCCAGAGTGCTTTCTTTTGTTACAGCATTTTGGTATTGGCATATTTCGTGAGTCAAGTCAGTGAGTTGAGTCGGAGTCTTAAAGGGATCAAATTGTCAATCAGCAATCAAAGACTTAGAGAAGATTCAACAAGAGCTCAAGTTGACACTCAGTGTCTTGAATCTTGAAGATTGAAGTTGAAGAATTGTGGATCAGTTACATCAATCTCAAGAAGAAAGTATTCAAAAGGATCAGGTATGGTTAACTAAATAATTTTGGTGATCCGAATACTTTCTTATAGTATAGAAACACTTGGAAGAATTTTTAATTTCATAATAATCAAAAACTGGTGTTCGGACATGTTCAGGATCCGGATCAGGGCCAACGATCCGGATCCCGAAGGTTGTTGCTTCATACAAGACTTCGATCCGGATCCATGCAATTTCCGATCCGGATCCCGAATGTTAAGTTTTCTGATTTGTATGAACGATCCGGATCGGGCAATGCGATCCGGATCCCGAACCCTTGGTTTTCTGGAATCGTCAATCTCGTTACGACGATCCGGATCGCAGTAAATCCGATCCGGATCGCCGTCCTGAAAATTTCCAGATAAGGTAAGTTTTTGATTCTTATCGCTTTCCAAAGGTTTCTAAACTATAAATAGACACTTAGGGTTTCTCAAAAACGTGGGAGCTACGGCCGATCAATTTATAAAACACTTGAGAGCAACCCTAGAGGCTAGGTTTTTATCGATCTTCTTCATAGCCTCTTTTAGGTCAATTCGATGGTTCTTTCAAGAACATATCTTTTGTCGAATTGATCTAATCTTTGCTTAGAGATTTCTTCTACGGTTCCTCAATGAGAATCTAAGCAGAGGATCACCATCGAAGTCAATATTCTTATCGACTGAGTTTGCGTCGTGGATTCGACGTGGCATCGTGGATTCGGTGTGCTAAAGGCGCTTCGTGGATTCGAAGCGTGCGTTCGTGGATTCGAACGTGAGCAGTGGACGGGCAAAACGGTGGAGCGCGAGGTCCAAGAAATTGAAGGAGGGGTTAAATCCGTGGAGACGGTAATCACCTTGTTATTCTTCTTTTCTTAGGGATTGTTATTGCGTGGATATCCAACCGGTCAGCGCAAGGTCCGAAGAAGCTGAAGGAGGGGTTTGAGTCCGTGGAGTCGGTAATCACCTTGTTATTCTTCTATTCTTAGTGGATTGTTATTGCGTGTTGGTCCCGTGGTTTTTCTCCTGGATTGGAGTTTCCACGTAAATCTCGGTGTGTTGTTTTTATTTTCCGCATTGGTTTTTATTTTGCACTGAGATTGAGTTTTTAAGTATTACACTTATTCACCCCCCCTCTAGTTGTTTGATAGTACCTATTTAGATCCTTGTGGATCCATAATAACTCTACAATTGGTATCAGAGCGGGTTTTAGGTTTATCTATCATGATGGGTGAAAGTGGTAATATTTATAGACCTCCTCTTTTTGATGGGACTAATTATGCTTATTGGAAAGTGCGGATGAGGGCTTTTCTCATCGCAATTGATGAGCGGGTATGGCAATCCGTGGAATATGGTTGGGTGCATCCTGTTGAGGAAGTAGGAAATTCTACTACCCCAAAACCTCGCTCTAGATGGTCCAAAGAGGAATTTGAAAGATCTTCTTACAATGGGAAAGGTATGAACGCTTTATTTAATTCTCTTTCCTCGACTGAGTTCACAAGAATTTCCGCGTGTGAAACCGCGAAGGAAATTTGGGATATTCTCAAAATTACACATGAGGGTACTAATCTTGTAAAAATTCAAAAGCTCCAGATGCTTACAAGTCAATTTGACTCTATTCATATGGAAGAGCATGAATTGTTTACAGATTATTACACTAGACTTCAAGATGTAATAAATACATGTGCTAATTTAGGAGAAAAGATCCCGGAGTCGAAAATTGTAAGAAAGATACTTCGGACTCTTCCGGAACGGTTTAGGGCAAAGGTTACCGCCATTGAAACCGTTAGTCATCCGGATGAGATGAGTATAGAGGAATTAGTAGGTGCTTTGCAAACTTATGAAATGACTTTTCCTACTAATCAAGTTTCTTCCAAGTCTTCTTCTAAGCTTACAGGTATTGCATTCAAATCAACAAAGGAAGAAGATAGCGAATCAAGTTCCGACGATGAAATCTCTTTTGCCGATTTTGAAGAACAATTGGCGCGGATCGTAAAGAAATTTCGTCGGAAATTTTGGAAGAATCGAACCGATGGATCTTCATCCACGAAACCATCTAAAGGATCATCGGGTTCTAAATCCTCTAACCTCAAATTCCTTGCAAAACCTTCTAAGGAAAAAGATGAATTCGAAGGGGAAATCCGATGTTATAGATGCAAAGGCTACGGCCATATTTCAACGGATTGTCCTACTCCGAAATTATATAAAAAGAAGGCTTTGCAAGCGAAAACTTGGGACGATTTTACTTCTAATGAATCAACCTCAAGTAAAGAGGAAAAAATCGTTGCTTCTCATGCCTCTCATTTTCCCTCTTCTAATAATTGTTTATCATCATTAGTCACTAACTCTACTCCTTTGATTTTGTATGAAACATCAACAACCGGCGGAGAGTCATCAAGTGAGGGGGAGTCGGACGAGGAAGAACTCGTTGAGGCATATCAACAACTTCTTGCGGAATCTAAGAAGATGGCCAAACATATCAAGAAGTTGAGAAAGCAACGACTTGAAGATCAAGACGAGAATCATGCTTTAAAGATCAAACTTCATGATCTCGAGGAGGAACGAGAGCTTTTATTGGATAATAATAAAATCCTCCAAGAAAAGATAAATCAATCGGAAACGGTCGTTAATTCCCATATTAACAAGATTGATTTTCTTGAAAAGCAGTTTGAGGAAATACATGTCACCAATCAAGCATTGACCAAGCAAGTTCATCAACTTAAATCCGACATACAAAGGATTTCAACCGGTTCCAAGAAACTTGAATGTATGTCCGGATTAGGTCAAACAAGCAAGGTTGGTTTGGGATTCAAAAAGAACCAAACTGTGAATGCTTCAAGTTCCACAATGAAATTGAAAGGAAGAACTTGTCACCTATGTGGACTTGAAGGACATTTGGTGAAGGATTGCCCGAAAAAGAGAAAGAAGAATTCTTCGGCAACTTCATCTACGGAGCGAACTCAACGGAATCAAAAGACACATCAAGTCAAAGGAGTTCACTCAACCCACCAAAGGTCCGAGCCACAACATCAATCATACAAGTGGATCATTGCGAGGCAAAGACCTAAGGTGGACCAACAGTCAAAGCGGACAACCCCCGGCCACAACGAATCAAGACAACCCAAAATCCAGCGATTTTGGATTCGGAAAGGTGATATCTTTCCTTGTCTTAAGTTCTAAATAGCTTATGACTGTATGTAATGCTTTGATTGGTTTTCCCTTCATATCTTTCTTAATCTTTGCATTACATGTTTTTCAATGCTCTTCGTTTTTATACTTTGTTTTTGAACAAAAGGGTTTTTACTGAACAAGTGCATTGAATAAAAAGGGCTTCATTTTTATTCACTCCAAATTAATTTTATTTGGATTATCAACTTTACTCCTTAATCATAATCTTGAAGATACTTCATTATAGGAGTTTTTGATATTATAAGCATCAAATTTTAGAAATCATGTGTGATCTTTAGATGCTTAATCTATCTCGGTTGTGTGAATTCATTGTGATAAACGTGAGACAACCGATTGATTAAAATTTGGGATTTAATTCTTTCACGTAAGAGATTGCATTCTTTCAAGGGTATTGAAATGATTTGCAAAAGATGTGGAAAGAGTTACATCCGAAAGGAGTGTGAAAACTACCACCACATGTAGGAAAGAGCTGCCACCCCGGTCGTCCGGTTTGTGTGTGAAGCTACCACATGTTATGGATGCTTGATAGTATTTTATGAGAAAATCTTTAGTTGAAGCATTTGGAGATTTATATGCAAAACTCTTATATTTTGAACAATCTCCTGGTTGGTATAAGGTGGGATAGTTGAAAGATGCTCAAAGAGCCACCCTTAGGTATTTTAGTGCTTATCTCAATTTGAAAGGGTAGAATTCAAGATTGATGTCGTTTGGAAATCTCCGTATGTCATCTTTGTAAATCCGTTACATCTTGATAGACTTTGGATCTCAAGATTATTTTTGATGACTTGTGTTTGATGAATATAACATGAAAAACGGTTTATAATATTTTACCTTTATTTTTCATGATTTTGGAGTAAATCTTTTTAATTTTGTGAAATTAATTGGATTGAATGACATCTGTGTGAATTCACTGTTTAAAGCACTTAAATTGATTTCTTGATGGAATACAAATCGGTATTTGAAAAGATTCTAAAATCTGGATTTGTTTCAAGAAATTATTTAATTTTTGCTTTCTGGTACCGGTACGCAATCTGCATTTTTGTTATATATACCAGAACTGAGCTTTTATCTCTCTTTCTCCATGAACTAATTTTGTTAGTAATTTCCTTTTGTCTAGTATGTTCACTGTTTGACAATTTGTGACAAAAAGGGGGAGAAGAGAAATGACGGAGATGAGATCATCAAGAGAGGACAAACGAAAATGAAAAAATGGGGGAGAACGGAAAATGATGATCGTATCACAAAGGGGGAGAACATAGATGCTCAAGAACATGGAGAACATGTTAGAGATGCTCAAGATAGGGGGAGACAAAGAAAGATTGAAAGAGCCACAAAATAAAAGCTGGAAAAACAAAAGAACCAAATGGAAGACGAATCAAATGTAGGATTTTAACTTCTAACGACTAACGTTTGATTTTGTTTGGAGTTTTGTTTTGCAGGAATTACATCACTTTAAGACTCCAAGTCCTAAGTCATAGAGTATGTTCTAGGACTGTTTGGTTCAAATGTATCCAAGTCCTAAGTCATAGAGTATGTTCTAGGACTGTTTGGTTCAAATGTAATTTTGTATTTATTGGATCTTTCACGCAAAGAAAATCAATGTTTTGGTGATAACATTGAATTTCGATTTTTGGTTTAAGATAAGTGACTTGAGCGCTTTTATGTATTTTTGGGTTTTGTCACGAAATTGCCAAAGGGGGAGATTGTTACGGCATTTTGGTATTGGCATATTTCGTGAGTCAAGTCAGTGAGTTGAGTCGGAGTCTTAAAGGGATCAAATTGTCAATCAGCAATCAAAGACTTAGAGAAGATTCAACAAGAGCTCAAGTTGACACTCAGTGTCTTGAATCTTGAAGATTGAAGTTGAAGAATTGTGGATCAGTTACATCAATCTCAAGAAGAAAGTATTCAAAAGGATTAGGTATGGTTAACTAAATAATTTTAGTGATCCGAATACTTTCTTATAGTATAGAAACACTTGGAAGAATTTTTAATTTCATAATAATCAAAAACTGGTGTTCGGACATGTTCAGGATCCGGATCAGGGCCAACGATCCGGATCCCGAAGGTTGTTGCTTCATACAAGACTTCGATCCGGATCCATGCAATTTCCGATCCGGATCCCGAATGTTAAGTTTTCTGATTTGTATGAACGATCCGGATCGGGCAATGCGATCCGGATCCCGAACCCTTGGTTTTCTGGAATCGTCAATCTCGTTACGACGATCCGGATCGCAGTAAATCCGATCCGGATCGCCGTCCTGAAAATTTCCAGATAAGGTAAGTTTTTGATTCTTATCTCTTTCCAAAGGTTTCTAAACTATAAATAGACACTTAGGGTTTCTCAAAAACGTGGGAGCTACGGCCGATCAATTTATAAAACACTTGAGAGCAACCCTAGAGGCTAGGTTTTTATCGATCTTCTTCATAGCCTCTTTTAGGTCAATTCGATGGTTCTTTCAAGAACATATCTTTTGTCGAATTGATCTAATCTTTGCTTAGAGATTTCTTCTACGGTTCCTCAATGAGAATCTAAGCAGAGGATCACCATCGAAGTCAATATTCTTATCGACTGAGTTTGCGTCGTGGATTCGACGTGGCATCGTGGATTCGGTGTGCTAAAGGCGCTTCGTGGATTCGAAGCGTGCGTTCGTGGATTCGAACGTGAGCAGTGGACGGGCAAAACGGTGGAGCGCGAGGTCCAAGAAATTGAAGGAGGGGTTAAATCCGTGGAGACGGTAATCACCTTGTTATTCTTCTTTTCTTAGGGATTGTTATTGCGTGGATATCCAACCGGTCAGCGCAAGGTCCGAAGAAGCTGAAGGAGGGGTTTGAGTCCGTGGAGTCGGTAATCACCTTGTTATTCTTCTATTCTTAGTGGATTGTTATTGCGTGTTGGTCCCGTGGTTTTTCTCCTGGATTGGAGTTTCCACGTAAATCTCGGTGTGTTGTTTTTATTTTCCGCATTGGTTTTTATTTTGCACTGAGATTGAGTTTTTAAGTATTACACCTATTCACCCCCCCTCTAGTTGTTTGATAGTACCTATTTAGATCCTTGTGGATCCATAATAACTCTACATCTTTGCCGCAGTAGTTTCGACTTCTCGTGCGAGGCAGATGATGCGCAGTGGATGCGTGGCCTTTTTGGCGTCTGTGGTTAAGGAGCCTGCGGCGGCACCGGGACTCACGGATATCCCTATTGTCCATGAGTTCCCGGATGTGTTTCCTCCAGAGCTGATTCATATGCCGCCGGATAGGGAGGTTGAGTTTTTGATTGACGTAGTTCCAGGAACTGCGCCAATCTCTAAGGCTCCTTACCGAATGGCACCGGCTGAGCTGCGAGAGTTAAAGGCGCAACTTCAGGGTTTAATGGACAAAGGTTTTGTGAGACTGAGTGTATCATCTTGGGGAGTGCCGGTGCTATTTGTGAAGAAGAAGGATGGATCACTTCGACTGTGTGTTGATTATCGAGAGTTGAATAAAGTGACCATCAAGAACAAGTACCCTTTGCCGCGCATTGATGACTTATTTGATCAGCTGCAAGGGTCTTGTGTCTTCTCTAAGATGTATTTACAGTCTGGTTACCACCAATTGAAGGTGAAGGCCGAGGACATCCCAAAGACGGCATTCAGGACGCGGTACGGGCATTATGAGTTCACCGTCATGCCTTTTGGATTGACAAATGCCCCTGCTGCTTTTATGGATTTGATGAACCGGATTTTTCGACCATACCTGGATCGGTTCGTCCTGGTGTTTATTGATGACATCCTAGTTTATTCCCGGAGCGATGTGGAGCATGAGGAGCACTTGAGGATTGTGCTGCAACTTCTGAGAGAAAGGAAGTTGTATGCCAAGTTATCTAAGTGCGAATTTTGTCTTCGGGAGGTTGTCTTTTTGGGCCACGTGATTTCAGCCGCTGGAGTGGCAGTAGACCCGGCGAAGATTGAGGCTGTCCGGGATTGGCCTCGACCGACGACGGTATCAGAGGTCCGCAGTTTTATGGGCTTAGCTAGATATTACCGTCGGTTTGTGGAAGGTTTTGCGAAACTTTCCACACCCCTCACTCGTCTGACGCGAAAAGGGATTATGTTTATTTGGAGTGAGGATTGCCAGAGGAGCTTTGAGGAATTAAAGAACAGATTGATGTCGGCTCCTATCCTTTCCCTCCCTATTATGGGAAAGGACACGTGATATACAGTGATGCATCGCACAGTGGACTTGGTTGCGTGCTGATGCAGGAAGGTAGGGTAATCGCTTATGCCTCTCGGCAACTGAAGGATTATGAAAAGAACTACCCTACCCATGACCTGGAGCTAGCTGTAGTGATTTTCGCACTAAAGTTATGGTGCCACTACCTGTATGGGGAGCACTGCGAGATTTACACCGACCACAAGAGCTTGAAGTACCTATTCACACAGAAGGAGCTCAACTTGAGGCAGCGCAAATGGTTGGAATTGTTAAAGGACTACGATGTAGACATATTATACCATCCTGGCAAGGCCAACGTGGTTGCTGATGCCCTGAGCAGGAGAGCTGTCACGCCCCAAAGGTTCTAACGGAGCGGAAAACGTACCCATTTTTTTTTCTTAAGTAATTACATGAACCTTGCCTCCGGCGCGTATCAGACCCGCCGCATATACAAATTCACTCCCCAAACGGGCGGAGTCTCCTTTGTATATGCACGGCGTCACAATCAATTCCAATGCTTTAACCATTCCAATCATGACATGCAACGAGGAGAGGATATAGTACATCAAACCATCACCGCTATCTTATACAGTCTATAGCATAAACCCATGGGTTATGAAAATCGGTGCCCACACGACACCCAGTTTTCTAAATCATTTTCGCAAACTCTTTGTGCGGCCATTAAATTGAAAGGATAAATCCACGGGTTTTAAAATCGGTGCCCACACGGCACTTGCTTGGAAAACATCTTTGAAACCGGTTTGTATTTGAAAACAAGCCACAATTACACATCCTATCATTTACCAGTTAATTATAAGAAAGTCCTCCTCCCAACATCCATCAGAAACCACAGTATATGAATCACAGTTGAACTAAACATAGTAATGCCATAACCAAAGATAAATAAGATAAATAAGATAAAGTATCGTTTTACTAGCCCTCTTAGCTAGTGTCCTCAAACTGATGCCTCACCGTCGTCCCGAAATCCACCCCTACTCGAACCTGTCACAGTGTGGGTTGTCAGTGACTGATAAAGTAGAGAACAAGCAAGTAAACGCAATAAATAGAAAGAACACACCGCGTCACCGGGCATTTACTTTTCCCCTCCCCCTCATGTATCGCTAAATCCCTGTTGAATGTCCCGCTGGGCACCTACCCCAGCTTTCTGAATATTTTGGGCACCAACCCCAATACCGTACTCATCTTCTTGGTGCCTCCAACCCCTCGACTGCCCAAGTAGCAGCCGCCTCCCCTTGAGGGGTCCCCACTAACCTCCCCTTGTGGGGTACACGGGTAAATAACTTACCATCTTTCCGAAAAAATACACCCTCTGCAGTGGCCATACTGCCGGTGTGCGTGTAAGCAATATGAGTGTTTTAATGCCTTGCGACCTCAGCCGCTATAACCAGAGTAGTATAACGCACCTGCGACCGCAGCCGCTATAACCAGAAAAGTATACCGCACCTACGACCGCAGCCGCTCGATTGAAATAGTAAAAGGGATTCACATGCTAGGGGGTTAGTCAAATTATAACCGTATCTACTTTATCAAAATGAGTATTCGGAAACGACACCTCGCCGGTAATAACCAACACCTACCCACCTTGATTATGCGAAACGCATATTCCGGAGACTGAACCTTGCTCTCTGTTGACGCCCGGACCTAGAAGTAGTACCCAAAAGAGCCATGGTCAGATCAACAATATAGTAGTGGATAAACCGAGCCCAAACAACTCAAAACACTAAGGACAACTTGACCCGGCGGTGGCGCCCGTGCGCGTCGAGCGACGCGGCTGCCCCCGCGGTGTCACGGGTCGTACGGCCGCGCGGGCACCAGCCCCGCGCGGCGTTTGCCGTGACCGCGCGGGTCCTAGCTCCGCGCGGTGCAAGCCGCGGCCGCACGGGCACCAACCCCGCGCGGCACCTTCCGCGATCGTGCGGACCTTGGCCTCGCATAGCGCAAACCGCAGCCGCGCGGGCGCCGGCCCCGCGCGATAACCGCCGCGGCCGCGCGGGCACCAACCCCGCGCGCCGCAACCGCACGGGCGCCCGCCCGCGCAGCATTAGCCGTGGCCGCGCTGGCATGGCCCCATGCGGCACGTGCTGTCACCGTCGTGCGGGCACCCGCCCGCGCGGCACAAGCTGCAACCGCGCGGGCAAGGCCCCGCGTGGCATGCGATGTCACCGCCGCGCGGCCACCCGCCCGCGCAGCACGCGCCGCGGCCGCCGCGCGGGCATGGCCCCGCGCAGCATGCGATGCCGTCGCCGCGCGGGCATGGCCCCGCGCGATGCCACCGCCGCGCGGGCACCCGCCCCGCGCGGCACGCGCCTCGGCCGCCGCGCGGGCACCCGCCCCGTGCGGCACGCGCCCTACCTGCAAGAAAAGTATTACAACTAAACAGATATCAGAGCTATAAACAAAAATCTGCTGTAACTAAAATCAATCACTGTACAACTGGAAGTAAAACAACAGTGACCGTCTCCCAATAATAATAATAATAATACAATGTCCTCAAATACAAGCTCTGAGCCCAACCGGGAGATATCTCTAATGAATACATCAGTGTACAGTCTCTCAATACATAATATAACCTCGCTACATCAGTCTCTCAAAAGAGGAAAATAAAATAACTAATCTACTGAAGTCCTGACTACACTATCTAGACCCCTGCTCGAACCCGAGCAACACTGACCACCTGACTAACAAAGAAGAAGAAAGGAAAAGCATGGTTTCTCCTAAGTCAAGTTCCAATAAGTAGTGTAGTAGGAAAAGGTGGCCAAACTATATGTCCATACAAGCATGCATTTGTCCTTGGAAATAATAAAAGAGAGTAAAACATAGTAGCAAAGCATACTACAATATTCCTACTATGATATACCAATCTCGCATAAATAGGCCACTGAATAACCAGGTATGATCTCTATATCATCTAGTGTGGGATAAATATAATCTGTCTATCCCATGCTAAGTCTCTAGTTTAACAAGCATGTACAATTATCAGGTAAACATCAATCCACATGGTCTAGGCCGTTTCCATACTTACCTCTCGCTCATATCGGTCGTACATCAAATATGCCTGCTATCAGTCATCGAGGGGTGACATTCCCACAACTGCACTTACATTCATCATAACATAAACACCTTATACAGTTACCAATATCAAGCTTACCCACCTGAAGTGCTCAATCCAAGGCAAACCTGGAGTCGGTGAAGAGCGTGGCCACTTGCGCGCACAATCCGCCGAACTCGTATCCACGGTACATGTCGCGCAAACCTCGGCTCCTAGCAGTGTTCCGAAACACTTGCGAATCCTCCTGGGTACAACAAAGAGGTCCAAAGTTACACTTTATGCTAAAATATCGAACTATACACCATCTGTTGAAACCAGCCCCGAAGATGTGCAATTTTCACCTACAGAACGGACTCTGAAAAATCCACCAAAAATACGGACGCGATCGTCGCGTCGAGCCCTTCGAAACGAGTACCTGCACGGCAAAATCCGAGTCCCGGAGGCCAAGTTACAAATTCCACAACGCGGTGAGCGCGAAAGTCGACAATATACACATCTGTATCACATTGCACAGGAGAACGGGAAAAGTATACCTTCGGGCAAATCCCGGAAAACACGACGGTAATCCTTGTGACGCGTAGATCCAAAGAGTGTAAAGGCACGCCTCCATCCGAGCTCGTACAACAAGTTGCACGCAAAATGGAGTCTGCACGCAAAATGGTGCACCGTGCCGAAATTCGCGCGCAAAACAGAGTCCGCACCCAAAACGGAGCACGCCGTCGCGGTCCGCACGCAAAACGGAGCAGTAAAATACGGTCCCCAACACACACGTGAGTTAGGGGGTCAAATCCAATGTCCAAAAGGACGCTCCAAAACTGTGCCAAAAATACCGCAAAAATAACACGTGGGACCTACCTCGACCACGTCGCGCCGCCCACCCGACACCTCGGGACACCTCGCGCGCTTCGCGAGGTCCACGGCGCACCGCCGCACCCCACAATATCCCCTCCCTCACACTCTCTCTCGCTCGGTTGGAGAAGAAGGAAAATGGGAGAAGAAAATGGTGCGCGGGGAGGAAAAGGAAGAAGAAGGGAAGAAAGAGAGGAGGGAGGGCTCCCGTGGACCGGGTCCACGGTGCACCGCCCCAAAGGCCCACTGCACAGGCGGTCCACCGCACAGGGGCGCGTGCGCCAGGCGCAAGCACGC
>CM055067.1:16472282-16522399 GCA_029204045.2 Tillandsia leiboldiana | reverse complement strand
TACAGGTAGTGGCACCATAACTTTAGGTGCGAAAATCACTACAGCTAGCTCCAGGCATTAGGTCGGGTAAGTTCTTTTCATAATCTTCAGGTGCCGAGACGCATAAGCGATTACCCCTACCTTCCGAACAGCACGCAACCAAGTCCACTGTGCGATGACACTGTATATCACGTGTCCTTTCCCATTAATAGGGAGGGAAAGGATAGGAGCCGACATCAATCTGTTCTTTAATTCCTCAAAGCTACCTCTGGCAATCCCACTCCAAATAACACATAATCCCTTTCGCGTCAGACGAGTGAGGGGTGTGAAGAGTTTCGCAAAACCGTCCACAAAACCGACGGTAATATCTAGCAAGCCATAAAAACTGGGACCTCTGATACCGTCCGTCGGTCGAGGCCAATTCCCGGACAGCCTCAATCTTCGCCGGGTCTACTGCCACTCCAGCCGGGGCTGTGAAATCACGTGGCCCAAAAAAGACAACCTCCGAAAGACAAAATCGCACTTAGATAACTTGCATACAACTTCCTTTCTCTCAGACGTTTGCAGCAAAATCGCAAGTGCTCTCATGCTCCACATCGCTCGGGAATAATAAATAGGCTGTCATCAATAAAACACACCAGGACGAACCGATCCAGGTATGGTCGAAAAATCCGGTTCATCAAATCCATAAAAGCAGCAGGGCATTTGTCAATCCAAAAGGCATGACGGTGAACTCATAATGCCCGTACCGCGTCCTGAATGCCGTCTTTGGATGTCCTCGGCCTTCACCTTCAATTGGTGGTAACCAGACTGTATACATCTTAGAGAAGACACAAGACACTTGCAGCTGATCAAATAAGTCATCAATGCGCGGCAAAGGGTACTTGTTCTTGATGGTCACTTTATTCAACTCTCGATAATCAACACACAGTCGAAGTGATCCATCCTTCTTCTTCACAAATAGCACCGGCACTCCCCAAGATGATACACTCAGTCTCACAAAACCTTTGTCCATTAAACCCTGAAGTTGCGCCTTTAACTCTCGCAGCTCAGCCGGTGCCATTCGGTAAGGAGCCTTAGAGATTGGCGCAGTTCCTGGAACTACGTCAATCAAAACTCAACCTCCCTATCCGGCGGCATATGAATCAGCTCTGGAGGAAACACATCGGGAACTCATGGACAATAGGGATATCCGTGAGTCCCGGTGCCGCCGCAGGCTCCTTAACCACAGACGCCAAAAAGGCCACACGCATCCACTGCGCATCATCTGCCTCGCACGAGAAGTCGAAAACTACTGCGGCAAAGATGTAGAGTTATTATGGATCCACAAGGATCTAAATAGGTACTATCAAACAACTAGAGGGGGGGTGAATAGGTGTAATACTTAAAAACTCAATCTCAGTGCAAAATAAAAACCAATGCGGAAAATAAAAACAGCACACCGAGATTTACGTGGAAACTCCAATCCAGGAGAAAAACCACGGGACCAACACGCAATAACAATCCACTAAGAATAGAAGAATAACAAGGTGATTACCGACTCCACGGACTCAACCCCTCCTTCAGCTTCTTCGGACCTTGCGCTGACCGGTTGGATATCCACGCAATAACAATCCCTAAGAAAAGAAGAATAACAAGGTGATTACCGTCTCCACGGATTTAACCCCTCCTTCAATTTCTTGGACCTCGCGCTCCACCGTTTTGCACGTCCACTGCTCACGTTCGAATCCACGAACGCACGCTTCGAATCCACGAAACGCCTTTAGCACACCGAATCCACGATGCCACGTCGAATCCACGACGCAAACTCAGTCGATAAGAATATTGACTTCGATGGTGATCCTTTGCTTAGATTCTCATTGAGGAACCGTAGAAGAAATCTCTAAGCAAAGATTAGATCAATTCGACAAAAGATATGTTCTTGAAAGAACCATCGAATTGACCTAAAAGAGGCTATAAAGAAGAACGATAAAAACCTAGCCTCTAGGGTTGCTCTCAAGTGTTTTATAAATTGATCGGCCGTAGCTCCCACGTTTTTGAGAAACCCTAAGTGTCTATTTATAGTTTAGAAACCTTTGGAAAGAGATAAGAATCAAAAACATACCTTATCTGGAAATTTTCAGGACGGCGATCCGGATCGGATTTACTGCGATCCGGATCGTCGTAACGAGATTGACGATTCCAGAAAACCAAGGGTTCGGGATCCGGATCGCATTGCCCGATCCGGATCGTTCATACAAATCAGAAAACTTAACATTCGGGATCCGGATCGGAAATTGCATGGATCCGGATCGAAGTCTTGTATGAAGCAACAACCTTCGGGATCCGGATCGTTGGCTCTGATCCGGATCCTGAACATGTCCGAACACCAGTTTTTGATTATTATGCAATTAAAATTCATCCAAGTGTTTCTACACTATAAGAAAGTATTCGGATCACCAAAATTATTTAGTTAAACATACCTGATCCTCTTGAATACTTTCTTCTTGAGATTGATGTAACTGATCCACAATTCTTCAACTTCAATCTTCAAGACTCAAGACACTGAGTGTCAACTTGAGCTCTTGTTGAATCTTCTCTAAGTCTTTGATTGCTGATTGACAATTTGATCCCTTTAAGACTCCGACTCAACTCACTGACTTGACTCACGAAATATGCCAATACCAAAATGCCGTAACAATCTCCCCCTTTGGCAATTTCGTGACAAAACCCAAAAATACATAAAAGCGCTCAAGTCACTCATCTTAAACCAAAAATCGAAATTCAATGTCATCACCAAAACATTGATTTTCTTTGCGTGAAAGATCCAATAAATACAAAATTACATTTGAACCAAAGAACATACTATGACTTAGAACATCCTAGAACATACTCTATGACTTAGGACTTGGAGTCTTAAAGTGATGTAATTCCTGCAAAACAAAACTCCAAACAAAATCAAACGTTAGTCGTTAGAAATTAAAATCCTACATTTGATTCGTCTTCCTTTGGTTCTTTTGTTTTTCCTTTTGCTCTTTCAATTTTTCTTTGTCTCCCCCTATCTTGAGCATCTCTAACATGTTCTCCATGTTCTTGAGCATCTATGTTCTCCCCCTTTGTGATACGATCATCATTTTCCGTTCTCCCCCATTTTTTCATTTTCGTTTGTCCTCTCTTGATGATCTCATCTCCGTCATTTCTCTTCTCCCCCTTTTTGTCACAAATTGTCAAACAGTGAACATACTAGACAAAAGGAAATCACTAACAAAATTAGTTCATGGAGAAAGAGAGATAAAAGCTCAGTTCTGGTATATAACAAAAATGCAGATTGCGTACCGGTACCAGAAAGCAAAAATCAAATAATTTCTTGAAACAAATCCAGATTTTAGAATCTTTTCAAATACCGATTTGTATTCCATCAAGAAATCAATTTAAGTGCTTTAAACAGTGAATTCACACAGATGTCATTCAATCCAATTAATTTCACAAAATTAAAAAGATTTACTCCAAAATCATGAAAAATAAAGGTAAAACATTATAAACCGTTTTTCATGTTATATTCATCAAACACAAGTCATCAAAAATAATCTTGAGATCCAAAGTCTATCAAGATGTAACGGATTTACAAAGATGACTTACGAGATTTCCAAATGACATCAATTTGAATTCTACCCTTTCAAATTGAGATAAGCACTAAAATACCTAAGGGTGGCTCTTTGAGCATCTTTCAACTATCCCACCTTATACCAACCAGGAGATTGTTCAAAATATAAGAGTTTTGCATATAAATCTCCAAATGCTTCAACTAAAGATTTTCTCATAAAATACTATCAAGCATCCATAACATGTGGTAGCTTCACACACAAACCGGACGACCGGGGTGGCAGCTCTTTCCACATGTGGTGGTAGTTTTCACACTCCTTTCGGATGTAACTCTTTCCACATCTTTTGCAAATCATTTCAATACCCTTGTAAGAATGCAATCTCTTACGTGAAAGAATTAAATCCCAAATTTTAGTCTATCGGTTGTCTCACGTTTATCACAATGAATTCACACAACCGAGATAGATTAAGCATCTAAAGATCACACATGATTTCTAAAATTTGATGCTTATAATATCAAAAACTCCTATAATGAAGTATCTTCAAGATTATGATTATGGAGTAAAGTTGATAATCCAAATAAAATTAATTTGGAGTGAATAAAAGTGAAGCCCTTTTTATTCAATGCACTTGTTCAGTAAAAACCCTTTTGTTCAAAAACAAAGTATAAAAACGAAGAGCATTGAAAAACATGTAATGCAAAGATTAAGAAAGATATGAAGGGAAAACCAATCAAAGCATTACATACAGTCATAAGCTATTTAGAACTTAAGACAAGGAAAGATATCACCTTTCCGAATCCAAAATCGCTGGATTTTGGGTTGTCTTGATTCGTTGTGGCCGGGGTTGTCCGCTTTGACTGTTGATCCACCTTAGGTCTTTGCCTCGCAGTGATCCACTTGTATGATTGATGTTGTGGCTCGGACCTTTGGTGGGTTGAGTGAACTCCTTTGACTTGATGTGTCTTTTGATTCCGTTGAGTTCGCTCCGTAGATGAAGTTGCCGAAGAATTCTTCTTTCTCTTTTTCGGGCAATCCTTCACCAAATGTCCTTCAAGTCCACATAGGTGACAAGTTCTTCCTTTCAATTTCATTGTGGAACTTGAAGCATTCACAGTTTGGTTCTTTTTGAATCCCAAACCAACCTTGCTTGTTTGACCTAATCCGGACATACATTCAAGTTTCTTGGAACCGGTTGAAATCCTTTGTATGTCGGATTTAAGTTGATGAACTTGCTTGGTCAATGCTTGGTTGGTGACATGAATTTCCTCAAACTGCTTTTCAAGAAAATCAATCTTGTTAATATGGGAATTAACGACCGTTTCCGATTGATTTATCTTTTCTTGGAGGATTTTATTATTATCCAATAAAAGCTCTCGTTCCTCCTCGAGATCATGAAGTTTGATCTTTAAAGCATGATTCTCGTCTTGATCTCAAGTCGTTGCTTCCTCAACTTCTTGATATGTTTGGCCATCTTCTTAGATTCCGCAAGAAGTTGTTGATATGCCTCAACGAGTTCTTCCTCGTCCGACTCCCCCTCACTTGATGACTCTCCGCCGGTTGTTGATGTTTCATACAAAATCAAAGGAGTAGAGTCAGTGACTAAAGATGATAAACAATTATTAGAAGAGGGAAAATGAGAGGCATGAGAAGCAACGATTTTTTCCTCTTTACTTGAGGTCGATTCATTAGAAGTAGAATCGTCCCAAGTTTTCGCTTGCAAAGCCTTCTTTTTATATGATTTCGGAGAAGGACAATCCGTTGAAAAATGGCCGTAGCCTTTGCATCGATAGCATTGGATTTCCCCTTCGAAATCATCTTTTTCCTTAGAAGGTTTTGCAAGGCTTTGAGGTTAGAGGATTTAGAACCCGATGATCCTTTAGATGGTTTCGTGGATGAAGATCCATCGGTTCGATTCTTCCAAAATTTCCGACGAAATTTCTTTGTGATCCGCGCCAATTGTTCTTCAAAATCGGCAAAAGAGATTTCATCGTCGGAACTTGATTCGCTATCTTCTTCCTTTGTTGATTTGAATGCAATACCTGTAAGCTTAGAAGAAGACTTGGAAGAAACTTGATTAGTAGGAAAAGTCATTTCATAAGTTTGCAAAGCACCTACTAATTCCTCTACACTCATCTCATCCGGATGACTAACGGTTTCAATGGCGGTAACCTTTGCCCTAAACCGTTCCGGAAGAGTCCGAAGTATCTTTCTTACAATTTTCGACTCCGGGATCTTTTCTCCTAAATTAGCACATGTATTTATTACATCTTGAAGTCTAGTGTAATAATCTGTAAACAATTCATGCTCTTCCATATGAATAGAGTCAAATTGACTTGTAAGCATCTGGAGCTTTTGAATTTTTACAAGATTAGTACCCTCATGTGTAATTTTGAGAATATCCCAAATTTCCTTCGCGGTTTCACACGCGGAAATTCTTGTGAACTCAGTCGAGGAAAGAGAATTAAATAAAGCGTTCATACCTTTCCCATTGTAAGAAGATCTTTCAAATTCCTCTTTGGACCATCTAGAGCGAGGTTTTGGGGTAGTAGAATTTCCTACTTCCTCAACAGGATGCACCCAACCGTATTCCACGGATTGCCATACCCGCTCATCAATTGCGATGAGAAAAGCTCTCATCCGCACTTTCCAATAAGCATAATTAGTCCCATCAAAAAGAGGAGGTCTATAAATATTACCACTTTCACCCATCATGATAGATAAACCTAAAACCCGCTCTGATACCAATTGTAGAGTTATTATGGATCCACAAGGATCTAAATAGGTACTATCAAACAACTAGAGGGGGGGTGAATAGGTGTAATACTTAAAAACTCAATCTCAGTGCAAAATAAAAACCAATGCGGAAAATAAAAACAGCACACCGAGATTTACGTGGAAACTCCAATCCAGGAGAAAAACCACGGGACCAACACGCAATAACAATCCACTAAGAATAGAAGAATAACAAGGTGATTACCGACTCCACGGACTCAAACCCCTCCTTCAGCTTCTTCGGACCTTGCGCTGACCGGTTGGATATCCACGCAATAACAATCCTAAGAAAGAAGAATAACAAGGTGATTACGTCTCCAACGATTTAAACCCCTCCTTCAATTTCTTGGACCTCGCGCTCCACCCGTTTTGCCCGTACCACTGCTCACGTTCGAATCCACGAACGCACGCTTCGAATCCACGAAGCGCCTTTAGCACACCGAATCCACGATGCCACGTCGAATCCACGACGCAACTCAGTCGATAAGAATATTGACTTCGATGGTGATCCTCTGCTTAGATTCTCATTGAGGAACCGTAGAAGAAATCTCTAAGCAAAGATTAGATCAATTCGACAAAAGATATGTTCTTGAAAGAACCATCGAATTGACCTAAAAGAGGCTATGAAGAAGATCGATAAAACCTAGCCTCTATGGTTGCTCTCAAGTGTTTTATAAATTGATCGCCGTAGCTCCCACGTTTTTGAGAAACCCTAAGTGTCTATTTATAGTTTAGAAACCTTTGGAAAGCGATAAGAATCAAAAACTTACCTTTATCTGGAAATTTTCAGGACCGGCGATCCGGATCGGATTTACTGCGATCCGGATCGTCGTACCGAGATTGACGATTCCAGAAAACCAAGGGTTCGGGATCCGGATCGCATTGCCCGATCCGATCGTTCATACAAATCAGAAAAACTTAACATTCGGGATCCGGATCGGAAATTGCATGGATCCGGATCGAAGTCTTGTATGAAGCAACAACCTTCGGGATCCGGATCGTTGGCCCTGATCCGGATCCTGAACATGTCCGAACACCCAGTTTTTGATTATTATGAAATTAAAATTCTTACCAAGTGTTTCTATACTATAAGAAAGTATTCGGATCAACCAAAATTATTTAGTTAACCATACCTGATCCTTTTGAATACTTTCTTCTTGAGATTGATGGTAACTGATCCACAATTCTTCAACTTCAATCTTCAAGATTCAAGACACTGAGTGTCAACTTGAGCTCTTGTTGAATCTTCTCTAAGTCTTTGATTGCTGATTGACAATTTGATCCTTTAAGACTCCGACTCAACTCACTGACTTGACTCACGAAATATGCCAATACCAAAATGCTGTAACAAAAGAAAGCACTCTGGCACCCCCTGTAAACAAACACCTCCTTGCCTGGCTCGCTAAAAGTACAGTCCTGACGGCGCAATCAATCATCGCGAAATAGCGAGCCAGCCAATCCATCCCCAGTACAATGTCAAAATCTCGCAGCTGACTAAGGACCATCAGGTCCGCTGGCAAAATCCAAGACTCAAGCTGTACCGGGCAAGACCAACAACACTCCTCTACATGCAATGTATGATCAGGAATCTGTACCTCTAATGCATGTGGCAACCGACCTAACTCTAGTCCATGAGATGATGCAAATGCTCTACTGATAAAAGAATGTGATGCACCGTATCAAATAAAGTGCGAGCTCTAATACCGAAAAGTAAAATGATATCTGCCACCAACGTGGTCGGCTGCCGCGGAGTCCTCCACCTGGGCGGCATAGACCCGCCTCGGATCTGAGCTGGTGGTTCGGTAATCTGTAGGGTGGGAAGAAGGAGCCCTCTCGCTGGAGCATAAGCCGCTGCTTGGGGCAACCGAAGGGAATGATGCCGAGGAAGGAGCCGTCGACGCCGCAAAAGGCAAGTAGCTCGCATATGACCAGACTGTCCATAGAATAACAGCGCCCCCCCACCATGTCGCAAGTACTGGGAAAGTGCTGCCCTCCACAGAAGACACATCTATCTGACGACTGGGGCGTCGGGACTGCTTCTGTGGCCTCCGAGACTGCTGCTGCTGCTGTCGCTGTGGCTGCCGCGTTGTGACCCCCTGCTGCCGCGACTGTGACCTATGCTGCTGCGAGTGCTGCTGCTGTCGCTGGGGTTGCTGCTGATGCGGCTGCTGGTACTGTGGGGGTCTCTGGGATCCCCCAGGCCCTCGCCGCTCCGAACGCCCACGGCCCCGTAAACTGAGGCGGTGGCGGTCGGGGCGTGGCCTCCAGGAACTGGCCTGTCCCCCATCGTCAGGCGCTGGTCGCTTCCTCTCAGAACTCTGAGCGACCAAGCCTCCACTGTGACACCCCCGGAATTTGGATTAGTCCTCTATATAAATGATATAATAGGACTAAATCTCTAACCCGGCTATAGCATTTGGATGGTAGCAAGATCCAAGAGGACATGAGAGTTAAGCATGCTAGAGCTAGAGTAGTTCTAGGATGGGTGACCCCCTGGGAAGTGGGGCGTCACAGTTGGTATCAGAGCCATTCACCAGCCGAAAATGTGAGATGAGTCAAAGCTGAGCTAGGGTTATATAGCGGGTAGAGCGAGGCTCCCCGGCTAATGACCGTTGTGAGTGGAGTGCAGCTCCTCACAAGGTCGGCTAAGGCTAGCGAGACGAGTCTCACATCGCCTGGTGCTTGTGAGTGGTGCTTGAGCCTGACGTGGACGTCAGGGCTTAAAGGGGGAAGAATGTGACACCCCCGGAATTTGGATTAGTCCTCTATATAAATGATATAATAGGACTAAATCTCTAACCCGGCTATAGCATTTTGGATGGTAGCAAGATCCAAGAGGAACATGAGAGTTAAGCGTGCTAGAGCTAGAGTAGTTCTAGGATGGGTGACCCCCTGGGAAGTGGGGCGTCACATCCACGTCTAGCGGCGACGTGATCTCCCCTCTCAACCCACTGTGCATGATCCACTGCCTCTGGCAAAGTCTGAAGCCTCTGGGCATGCACCAAGGTATAGATCTCCGGGCGCAGACCCGTCTCAAATAGCTCCACCTGGTGCAGTCCATCCCTGGCAACATAGGGTACGCAGTTGAGCAAACTGCGTGAACTCCTGGAAATAGTCCCACACTGTCCGGTCACCCTGCTGAAGATTCTTCAAATCATCTTCTAGCTTTTTCTTCACGCTCGTGGAGAATAAGTATCAAGGATCATCCTCCTGAACTCCGACCAGGGTAGCTGTCGGGTGATCTGAAACTCTAAGGGCTCGACCCGACGCCACCATGCATCTGCATCCCCCTCTAGACAATGTACGACCATATGCACTCTGAATCTCCGATCAATGAAGAAATCTCTGAACAACTTCTCCATTGATGCTAACCACGATCCTATCTCCCATGGGTGAGTGCTCCGCCCAGAGAACCTGGGTGGCCCTCGCTGACAAAACTGGGTGAGTTTGTCAGCAAACTCCTGCTCCTCTGCTGGGGTCAATGGCCTGATCACTCCTGAGCCCCACTGCTAGACGACGGTGCCGTAGGGACTGGTGGAATAGCCGGCGGTACAACTGGTGGTACAGGGGCCTCTACAGTAGTAGGAGGGGGTGCCCCAACCTGGGCAAGCAACTGCTCGAACCTCTGCTTCCTGTCGGCGGTGACTCTCCGCCAACTGGGCCACCATGGCCCTCAGCTCACTAATCTCTGATGGCCCGGACTGCTCCGGCACCTCCGGGGGTGTAGGCGTACCCCGGGTAGGAATCTGCCGCCTAGGAGGCATTCTGCCACACAAGAAATCACGGGTCATAAACAAAACCACTCTCGACCCAATCCAGCGAAATTCATAGACATCCCCCTATTTCTGTAACCTTATGTTGTCTGCAGCCAACCATAATAGTCCACCAGAAATAGGATATGCCAGTCCCTCTCCACTCACAGGAAGAGTTAATAATAAATTGCCGACTTTCGCAAAATATTGCGTCACTCACGCCCTGCCATCCTAGGGTCTGCCAAAAGCCTAGGGTTTCCTAAGTCCCACTGACCTATCCCTAAGCTCTGATACCAACCTAATCTGTCACGCCCCGGGTGTAAACCAAAACCCGGGCTTGTCCACAGATCCGCCGTGCACACAGTATTTCCCGTGTACACGAAGCGCTGGTAACCTGCTCAAATATAAATGAAATAATAAAGGAGCATAAAAGCAGAGCTAAACTAAACTAGTACATCTCAGACAAATGCTGGAAATAAAAGTACAACATAACTCTCATAAATATACATGTGTCTCTCCCAGCTCACGAAATAAATACGACCAGCTGGCCGCAGCCAGACCCAAAATAAAAGAAAATACAACCGTCTGAGTGTACAGGGGATACATCAAAACTACTAAACTCGAGCTCGGGGCAGTAGCTATCTAATCAGCGATCCTCTTACCTCGGTCCTGGGAAGAGGGTCCCGCAACTCCCGCAGAGGACTCTGCAAAACAAAGGGGAAAAGAAAAGGAAAAATAGTGGGGGGGTGAGAACTACTATAAAAATAGTAGCCTCCCCTAGTGGGTAGACCTCAAACTCAGACATGCCCACTAGGACTACTAGAGGCGAAAATAAAACAAAGGTGGTAAGCTATAAGTAAATCTACTGATGATGAAGCTACCACTAATATGCCTCTAAAATGCCCAGCTAAAAGAATAGCTAAAAGTATGCATCAGAATGTCAAAGCCTGCCTGACTGAACCCAATCAATACACCAGTAAACACTGGTACTGCCTGCTCTGCTGTCAACTCAAGAACCCAGTATCTGATCGGCACACGGCACGATCCTCAAAGTATCCAATCGACCGGCACACGGCTCGGCCCTAAGCCTACTCCGGAGTGGCACTCGAGGGGAGCGACCCACACGAGTAAAGTATGTAACCATAAGTATCTGATATAGCAGGACTAGATCAAGACTCTAAGTAAGTGGGTAAGACCATCCACTAAGGAAGCCCGATCCCTCACTCCAATCTAATGTAATAATAATAATAATAATAATCCGGTCAACCGCCCACAGTCCGCGGTTGCCGCAATACCCAACCATCAATCCCCATCTGTCCTAAAATCTGAACATCTGTCTACACTATCCCAGACCCCGCTCGAACCCGAGCACACTATCCCCTAAGATTAGACAACAGGAGAAAGAATAAAAAGCATGGTTTCTCCTAAGTCAATTCCAGCATGATAGTGTAGCAGAAAAAGGTGGCCTATCTAGGTGACCATACAAGCATGCAAAAGTCCTTTACTTAATAAAATGATTTCAGTGTTCTAGTTCTTAAATGATTTACAGTATGCCTTTGTTTGAATATCTGAAATACTAACATGCCATAAGCTAATTCATACACCTGCATATGTCCCCCAATTATACATAAAGCATGATAAGGTTTTAGCCCATTATTATCAAAAGGTTTAATCAATTTATCCCTTGCCAAGAAATATTAATTCACTAATTACTAGTCCCCTAAAGATGCAAGTGCTAACAACCAATCAATACTTTCATACAAGCATGCTAAGTTCGTCCCACTGATACAGCTATCAACATGATTTAGGAACACCTCTTAGTATGCCTAGTGGGTGATCAAAAGTGAGAGGTGACAACGGTACCCACCTCGAGCGCTAAATCCTGGTCCCCAAAGGTGCAGTCCACACCCGGCCAAAACCAACTCTACAACACTGCACAAAATTCCCCAGAAGAATATACATATTTTAATCACACAATGCCTCACAAAATCTGTCCCAAAATACACAGTCCAAAGTTGCCCTATTTTCACCTGCGAAAAATACCCAGAAAAATCCACGAAAAATACTGTCATGATCCTCGCGACGAACCCGTCGAAACGAGTACTTGCACGCCCAAATCCGAGTTTCCTACGCTGAGATACAAATTCGACAAGGGGAACACCCCAACAAACATTGTACAGAAATTCTGTAACAAAGAACTACAGTAAAAGGAGATTTTCACCTTCGGAAAATATTCCAAAAATTCAGGGAAAAATCTAAGAGATTCCTTGCGAAGTGAAGATAAAAAATGCCTCCTGAATCGCCTCGATCAAACGTCTGTGCAAAAGATACAGCTAAAACACCGCAGTGCTGTCCAAAAATCCGCGAATAAAAAATGGGTCAAATGGAAGCTCGGGAAACTCCAAGGTCAGCATGGAAAACAAGGAAACTCAAAACACAGAAGTTCGAGTCCTACCTGTCGCGAGTCCAATGGCCTGAGAATCGCCTAAATTGGAGGTCGGGGTGAGTCGGGGAAGTCCGCACACTGAAAAGGGGCGAAGCGGGTCGCCGGTGAACAAGCGTCGCGTCGCGCCGTAAAATCGCAAACATCGGGATGCGTGCCTCCGAAAATTCCCAGGGATCCACCAAGGTGAAGAGTACTGTGAGGGGAAAAACTCTCCTGAAGAGTCCACAGTGAAAAAGAGTCCAAAAACCCGAAAAAGAAACCAAGGAAGCCTATTTATAGGCCCAGCCCACCACTAAAATGGGCCGAATTCGGGCGCGAAATCCGGGCGCCAGAATCCGAAAACGCGGTCGCAGCTTCCCCGTCCGACGCACCCAAAAGCCTGTGGTGCTGCCACGTGTACACATAACACGAGACAGCGGTGCAGCGGCCTCGGCGCGCGCCACGCGTCCCCCCGCGGTCAGCGGGGGTAGGTACGGCCCGCCTCTCGCGTGCCGACGCGTGGCGCACTCGAGTGTGGCCGACCACGCGTCAGGCGCCGCTGCGCGCTCCGTACCGAGGCGCCTCCCCCCGCACGCACCGTGGGACCGCTCCTTCGTGAGCCCGCCAATGTCAGGCTGCCACGTGTCATGCACCCGGTCCACCAAAGCCGCGCAATAATCGCTGAGCCGCGCCGCGTGCGCCAACCACTCCGCGCACGCCACGCGTCCCGCCCCGCGGTCCATGCACCCATCGCGCCACCCCGTGGACCGAGCTGCGTGAGCCGGCCAATAACAGGCCGCCACGTGGCTCAGGCCGGTCCACGGTCCTTCCCCATGCACCGAAATCCCTCGAAAACTTCCGGAAGCTCGTTTTTGGTCATCCGGACTCCAAATTTAACAAGCAAATAGCCGTTTTCAAGCATTTTTCCGCGCTGAATCCAAATCCAACCTCATTTTGGCCCAAAACCTTTTCTAAAATTCGGCGAATGTAGCCGAAGGCCAAATCAGCTAACAATGTCTCACAGGGTCCATCTGTGGCATCCCTTTGATGCACCATGGGCCAGACACCAACACTAGGTGTCCTACATAGTGGATTCATCGGAAAGGTTGCATGGGAAAATCTGGACCACTACACTCTTCTAGATTAGATGAGGAAGTGACGCTACAATCATTGCATCGGGATGTACGCTTACTAAAGAAAAGAATGGAACAAGGGTTCAAGAAGCTTGAGGACGGATTAAAAAAGATTTTTGATATCCTCGGCTGCAAGCATGATGATGTAGTTCCTGGAGCGACCGGGCCAAGTACTTCACATGGACCCACTTCACATGATGACAATGATGATGATGGACATGACGATGAGTGACTCTTTACTTTTCTTGTTCTTGTTTTTCATTTTTCTTTCGCTTGTTGATGAACAAGAACTTTTATGGCCATGTAACTAAAGAACTAATCCTCCTAGTATTTTCCTTTTGTCTAGTATTTTTACTGTTTGACAATTTATGACAAAAAGGGGGAGAAGAGAAATGTCGAAGATGAAATGATCAAGATAGGGGGAGATGATCAAAAAGGATCAAAAAGGATAAAAAAGGATAAAAAATGAGCCGAAAATAAAAAAGAACCAAAAGGACAAATCAAATGTAGGATTTACATTTAATTTCTGACAACTGACTTTTTGATTTGTTTGGAGTTTTTGTTTTGCAGGATTTACATCACTTTAAGACTCTAAGTCCTAAGTCATAGAGTTTGTTTTAGGACTGGTTCAAATGTATTTTTATTTATTGGATCTTTCACGCAAAGAAAGTCAATGTTTTGGTGATGACATTGAATTTTGATTTTTTGGTTTAAGATGAGTGACTTGAGCGTTTTATGTATTTTTGGATTTTGTCACAAAATTGCCAAAGGGGGAGATTGTTATGGCTTTATTGTTGGGATATTTCGTGATTTGAGTCGGAGTCTTGAAGTGATCAAATTGTCAAATCAGTAATCAAAGACTCGAAGAAGATTCAACAAGAGCTCAAGTTGACACTCAGGTATGATTAAATTAATCATGGTGATTTAAGTATATTTACAATCTTTGGAATCATGTTTCTATTGAAACCCGGTTTAGAAGAGGTTTTGGGAACTTGGATTTTAACTCATAACTTATTTTAAGTTTGGATTCCAATACATGGTTTGTTTTGTTAAACTTATCTTTCAAAAATTCTGTATTTTACATTGAGTACCGGAACCCCACTTTGAGTTCCTCAAAACCCGACATAAGATTTTCTGGAATTTACATTGAGTACCGGAACCCAACTTGGAGTACCGGAACGCAATAAGATAATCTGTCTGTTGCGTCATTGAGTACCGGAACCTACTATTTAGTACCGGTACGCAATGTCATGTCGTGATAAGAATACTAAACCAACTTTGATTGATTTCCAAATGTTATAAATAGATACTTAGGGTTTCTCAAGAACTATCGACTAATTCAGAAACACTTGAGAGCAACCCTAGAGGCTAGGTTTTTATCGTTCATCTTTTAGCCTCTTTTAGGTCAATTCGACGGTTCTTCAATGAGATGCTTTTTGTCGAATTGATTTAATCTTTGCTTAGAGATTTCATCCATGGTTCTCTAATGATATTCTAAGCAAAGGATCACCATCGAAGCCTTTACTGAGTTTGCGTCAAGGAGTTGGCGCGGCATCGTGGATTCGATGTGTTGAAGGCGTTTCGTGTATTCGAAACGTGTTGCTCGTGGATTTGAGTGGCGTTCGTGGATTCAAACGTGTGCATTGGACCTGCCGTCGGTGAGCGCAAGATCCGGAGAAGTTGAAGGTGGGGTTGGAGTCCGTGGAGTCGGTAATCACCTTGTTATCTTTCAAATTCTTAGTGGATTGTTATTGCGTGTTAGTCCTGTGCTTTTTACTCCTGTGATGGAGTTTTCCACGTAAATCTCGGTGTGCTGTTTTTATTTTTCGCATTTATTTTTAAATTGCACTGAGATTGGAATTTTGTATATTGCACCTATTCACCCCCCCTCTAGGTGTTTGATAGAACATATTTAGATCCTTGGGGATCCTTAAAACCTATAGAGTAATCACGGGGAGTGAGTGGTGACTTGGGAGCTGGAGACGGTGATGATGAGTACCTACCCTTCGTATTTGAGACTCCCTCTTGAGTTGTGTCAGTTTAGAGGACGAAACTTTCTTTTATTGGGGGAGGATGTGAGGACCCGAATTCCTACGTAAGGATTACTGTTCCTTCAGCAGCTTATGGAGGACTATGTGGTGTGTCGGCGGTGTTTATGCGCAAATTGGACACAAGTGATGAACTCAGTTCGAAAAATGGATCACGAGTGTATTCGGTTGCCCCGCCGAATTTTAGAAGTGGTTTCGCGTGAGATGGACATTAGATTTGGATTCAGCGCGGAAAACGATTGAAATTGACTGCTTGGTTGTATTTTTCTGAGTCCGGACGCCCGAAAACGGACACCCGGAAGATTTCAGTGTTTTCAGGTGCACGGTGGACCGGTAGACCGACGGTGTGCCATGTGGCGGCTTTCGATTGGCGCCGTACGCCACGTGGCGGAGCAGGAGGCACGGCGCAGTGGGCCCGGCCCACGGGAGCGGGAGCGGGCGTGGGCCGGGCAGGCGTGCGGGCGAGTGCGGTGCGCGGGGGCGGCGTGCCACGTGTCGTCTCCCCGTTGGCTCGCAGTTGACAGGTGGCGGCAGCAGGTTGGTTGGTGCGGTGGTCTCAGTCCACGGAGGACCGCGGGGAGCGCCTCGGGATGCGTGCGTAGCAGGGGGCGCAGGCGGCGGGCGCAGCGCGCACGTGGGCTGGCAGGAGGGCATTGACGCGCGGTTCCCGCGCGTGGGTGCGCCACGCGTCAGCTTCCGCGGGGGGCCACGCGTCGCAAAGCGGGTGGAGGGTTCGACTGTTGCCTGTTATGAGCGACGTGGCGCGAGGTGGCAGTTTCGGGCGCTCCTCGCGGGGAACCCTGTGGGGGATTCGGGCGCCCGATTGTGGTCCGAGCGCCCGAATCCCGGGACAGTTTCGGTATTTTTGGATTTCTTCGACTGGGCCTATAAATAGGCCCATTCCAGCTCCGATTCAGGGTTTTTCTGGCCAGTTTCTCACAGAGGGTTCTACAACAAACTTACTCCTCTTTGTGTGCTGCATCTTGTGGAGGATTCCCGAGATTTTTGGAGGCCTCGGTATCGGCATTTTCTGTGACGCGGCGAACATCGGCACTCCTTCGATTTTGGCTTTTACCGTCGCTTTTCAGTCCGCGAGACCCCCTAGATCACCCCGATGGAGTTTTGAGCCAATTTTCACGACAGCGCGTTCACGATAGGTACGTCCTTGATTTCTGTGTTGATCACTTTGCTCCGTTTCGAGGTTTTGGTGGTGTTTCCGAGGTATTTTTGTGACCCTTTGTACTGCTACGAGGTACGGGACAGCGGTGGAGCTTTGTTGGGATTTCTCGGCCTACGGGCATTGGATCGGGGCGTGTGAGGACTCGATCAGCATCTACGCTCCGAGAGGAACACGACCGTATTTTTACTGAAATTTTTGGAGGACTCTTCGAAGGTGATATATAAGCTTCTTTAGTCCCGTTTTCCGCAGATTTGTGGTTGTGTGGATACTTCGGCATACCGCGAAGTTATATTTTTATCATGGCCTACAGGTGTCGGAACGAGGTGTATAAATACTCGATTTGGATCTACTCGTCGCGAAGATCGCAACCGTGATTTTTTTGGATTTTTCGGAGAACTGCACGCAGGTGAAAAGGCCCCTTCTTTGTGCCGGTTGGTAAAAATGTTGGGTTATATGTAATACGGATCTAAATAGGGGAAAAAACACCTAGAGGGGGGTGAATAGGTGTAAACGTATAAACACTCAAAAAATCGTTGTGATAAAACCCAATGCGGAAATAAAAATAATACGCAAGATTTTTACGTGGAAAACTCCATCACCGGAGTAAAAAACCACGGGACCGATAACACGGCAGAAATCCACTAGAATTAAAACACGTACAAGGTGATTTACCGTACACACTTACGACTCAACCTTTTCCATACGCTCCTAGAGGATCTTCTCCGCTCGCTCCGCGACGCTTCTCGAATCCACGATCTGCGCCCAACGCCGAATCCACGGCGTCCAACGTCGAATCCACGACGTCCGACCGAATCCACGGTCTTCACCCAATAGCACCCTTCGAATCCACGAACGTGCCTCGCTCCGAATCCACGAGAGCGGTTGAACCTTGAATCCACAAGGACACGCGAATCCACGCGCCGATTTTTGGGGTAAATCGTTGTTTTGGGTGGTGATGATCCGCCGAATACTTAGATCAAAGATAGATCGGAAATACCATCTAAGTATTCATTAGTTTGATTCAACTCAAGATGTGAGTATGAAAATCTAGAATCAAACTAATCAATATAGATGAAGAAACATAGAGTATTCTCTAATGATTTCCTTTCTTCTCTATATGTGGATCTAGAGCCGTATAAAATGATATATGAAAATGACGGCTATTGACTATGTGGATTACCCTAGAAAAAGAGTCATAGGGTGTATTTATAGGTTAGAAACCCTAGGAAGGAGATAAGAATCAAAAACCTAACATTTCTGGAAATTTTACGGACGGCGATCCGGATCGGACTAGCTGTGATCCGGATCGTCGTAACGAGTCAGCCAGTTCCAGAAAAACGAAGGTTCGGGATCCGGATCGAAGTGCATGATCCGGATCGTTCATACAGTTTACCAAACATCAACGTTCGGGATCCGGATTGCGAAGCATGATCCGGATCGTTCAAGGAAAATGGTAAACTCACTGTTCGGGATCCGGATCAAGAGACTACGATCCGGATTGAACTGGTGTATGAACGAACCACCTTCGGGATCTGGATCGAACAACCTGATCCGGATCCTGAACATGTCCCAAGTCCAGTTTTTGATTTTTATGCAATGAAAGATTCTTCCAAGTGTTTCTACACTACAAGAAGTATTCGGATCACACAAAATCTTTAGTAAAACATACCTGATCCTTTTGAATTCTTCTTTCTTGAGATTGAGTTAAATGATCCAACTTTCTTCACCTTCAATCTTCAAGACTTGAGACTTTCACGAAACTACGCCAACTCAAATTCCGTAACAATCTCCCCCTTTGGCGGTTTCGTGACAAAACACAGATCCACTAAAGAAAATTCAAAAAGATATTTTTGTTGCTATCACCATACAACAAAAATTTACAATGGAGATCCAAAAATTTAAGAACATGAGATAAACTCCTAAAACAGACTCTAGACTTAGACATCTGTACTCTCTGCACAAAGAAATCATTCTTGACAAAAAGAAATCGTTAGATACCTCAAGAATATTTAGCATATAAAACCTAGTATAGAGATAGAGTTTATCTAATCATCATGACATTTGAGAATTCAGATATGTAAGAGAATCATAGTCAAAAACCAACATATCTTCTATGCAACTAAAAACCAAATGTCACAAAATGTTAGTCCAACATCAACTTGTTAGTTATATTACATGCCCAAATAGTTAGTCGAATAGTTAGTCGAGACATGCAAACAATCACAAGATGAAAACCAAAAGTTGAAGTTGAGATCATACTTACCTTGATGTATACAAAATCTTCATCATCAAGATTTTCACAATCATTGTTCAAGTTCCCTTACCTTGATGTTCATTCACATCATCATTATACCTTGATATTTCATCATTCAATTTCATCATTCATTGTTCAAAGTTCTCTCTAACTCTCTCCCCCTTTTTGTCACAAAACAAAGCCAAAATGTAGTTAAGACTACGAAATGTTAGGAGAGTGAAAAGTTCCAATAAAACGTAAAACCTGAGAACTAAGCTAAAAGTAAGTATAAAACTAAATCCTAAAATCAAAATCCTGCACAAAAAGAAAAGGAAAAAAAAAATGAGTCAAAAGTAATCAGTTGTCAGAATCTGAGTCTTCAGAGCTTGTGCAGCCCATCTTAGAGAGTATCTTTCGCATCCGCTTGTCCATTGAATTGATCTTCTTCGTTATGGTAATGTGAGCTGCTGTGGTAATCTCAAGCTCATTGGTAATTCTTTGTTGTTCCTTCAAAACTTGTTCTTGCTTAACAGATAGTCGCTGTTGTTCCTTGATAATCGATGTTATTGATGCTTCATCATCTGTGCCGGGTGCTTGTCGAGATGGTGATGCGGCAGTGCTTGTACTGTGCTTCGTTCCAGATGCAGGAACTGGAGTGACATGCGGCAACTTATGGAGGGATTTGACAATGGTAGACTCATCTATCATGCTCAGACATTGATGATAAGTTGTTGAAGTAATGTCAACCTGAAATTTCTTTAGAATCCTCATTATAATCAAGGGAAATGGAATCCTCTCAGTGGGATGAGGATGCTCAACATATCGCGCCATTCTATTCCAGATAATGTACGGAATGTTGATATTCAAAGCCGTTGCCTCTGATGGATGTCCTATGAGATACAAAAACAACAACCGGTCCCATCTCACAACCTTTGTCTGCATATTTGGAAGTATATTGTAACATGTGATGAAGTTTAAGAAGCGATATTCAAGACGAAGTTCTTTAGATCGAACAGATTTGTCGGTTGATTGTGTTCCCTCGAGACAAATTCCCTCTATAACTTTTCGCCATAATGTGTTTGTCAAATTTACCCCCTTCAAGTAGTGAACTCCTTTCTTGCTGGCTTCCATTCCCAAAACCTCGCCAATCAATTCTGGAGTAATCTTAAACCTTGTGCCTTGAATATTCGTGTAGAACTCCATAGGACCGTTCTCAGACTCTCGAAGATGCCGTGCATTAGTATAGAAGGTCCTCACATGATGCAAACAGTAGCCAAGAGTTTCTGGGAAACGACATACTTGAATAAGGTTGGCTTGTTCAATCAGAAGACCAAACTCAGGGGAGTGACCTTGCAGAGCCTCAATGTTAACATGCCTTTCACCAATGCATTCGCGATGTGCAAAGGCTCGAAGACGATCAGTGTTAACGAATACTTCTTCCAAGCGATGTGGGGAGTCAGGAGCTATCGGCGTGTCAACATTAATGTCCTGTCGTAGCCCACGGCGTTTAGTTATTCTCTTTCTTTTCATGGAAATGGTTGGTGCTGCCATTGATGCTTTTCCTGGTTCCTTAGTTGCCTTTTCTTTTGATTTAACAGACGCCTTTCTCCTTGAATCATCAGACGGTTCTTGTTCATACATTGAGTCATCATCATCCGTCAATGCCGCCCAGTCAACCTCATGACAATCTACCTCTGTGTCACTGACCTCGACAAATTCACCTTTTTGTTGGAGGTTCTTGGCTCTCTTCAGTTTATTTGTTGGGCGAGTGTGCACCATTGAGACCAGGAGAAGGATTAACCAAGAGAGTGCCATTGATTCTAGTGCTTTAAGTTTAGAGAAATTTTCCTGTGAAAAACCAACTCAAGAACACATGAAAAATTATTAATTTTCAAAGATTGGAAAAATTGTACCCAAACAATCATAATCATGTAGAGAAGCTCAGAATCAAATTAGTTTTGCAAAAGGACTTCTAAAAATAGATCAATTGCATGATTTTCGAAAATCCGTATTATATGCCCTAAAACCGAAATTTTAGAAATCGAAGCCTAAAAATCCGTTAATCAGAAGAGTACCTAGCATATAATCAAAACTAATCTACCCAGAGTTCTTATTTCAAAAGAAATTTGATCAAAAACCATCCACAAACAAAGTTGATCCAAGAAATTCATCACGTTTGAGGAGGAAAAGAGAAAAACGGTGAAAAACCGAGATTTTGATCAATAAAACTTACTTGGAGTTGAAGAACTTGAGTTTGAAAGCTTCCAGGAAGGATGAAATCTAGAGAGAGAGGCTCTGGAAACTTTGGAACAAAAGATTGGAGTAAAGAAATCAAAAACCCCTTTCGTTCTTTATAAAACCTAGCCGCGATCCGGATCAGTTCATAACTGCGATCCGGATCGGCTACCCGCAGTGAGAAACTGCGTTCGGGATCCGGATCGGCAGATACAATCCGGATCGTCAGCCCGCAGAAGAATTCCTGCGTTCGGGATCCGGATCATCTAGCCCGATCCGGATCGGCCCCAACTTTTTCTTTAGAAAATTTCAGAGAAATTCAAGAAAAACCAGAAAAAGATTGTAAGCACAAATGTGTATCAACTTTAAACAAAAATCATCGTTTCATACAACAAGAATTAGATTATGCCAAATCTATCAATAATATCCAAAAATGAAACGAAAATTTACAAAAATTAAATCCCTTAAAGTTGAACACCTTCAATTACATCTAACTTGATCTTATGAGTAATGCCTTTATCAAATCATCAATTCAGTAAAGAAAATGAAATACAAAGATCAATAGATGTTTGAAATCCCAAATATAATAGATAATGTATCAAGACAATCTGTTGAAGAGAGTGGCTCTTTGAGCATCTTTCTTTAAAAACCCACCTTATACCAACCTTGAAATTTGACAGAGTCAAGTATTTCAACATGCATTTTACTTAATCAAAAATTTGAACAACCATGCTTGGTATACATGTGGTAGCTGCACACAATACTCGGACGACCGAGGTGGTAGCTCTTTCCTCCATGTGGTGGTAGTTTTCACACTCCTCATTGGGATGTAACTCTTTCCACATCTTTTGAGCATTTTACCTTTTCTATGACTCCCCCTCAATTGGCTATCAATTATTTAAGATATAAAGTATTCAACCAAATATTGATCTCGATTTCATACTCGACTAAGCAGTCAAATAAGATAATGACTATACCAAGAGATCATAGAGAGAGTGAAATTGACTTTGATCACATTAGAAGATGATTTAATTAACATAAATGATCATTGCAACAGTGAAATATTATGATGGCAAAAGCATAATAAATTTCTAAATGTGCGAAAAGATGCAATTAAAGTCAATTATGATCTATGCTCACTTAATGTCCTATGTACAAACATAGATAATGAACAAAACAAAAACAAATACAAAACCTATCCTAAGCAAAGATTTCAAAAAGAAGATTATTTCAAGGAAAGCATCCCAATTGCTTTTCGTAAATGAATAAAACATTTTTGATCCAAAGGTTTTGTTAGAATGTCAGCTAATTGATCCTCAGTTGAAATATATGAGAGTTGAAGAGTATTTGATTCAACTAGCTCTCTAAGAAAATGATATCTAAGTTCAATATGTTTTGTTCTAGAGTGCAACACAGGGTTTTTAGAAATGTTAATAGCACTAGTGTTGTCACAAAGTATTGTTACCGAAGATGCTGAAATGCGGAAGTCGCTCAATACGCTTTTCATCCAAATGAGTTGAGTTGAGCAACTTCCAGCTGAAATGTATTCCGCTTCGGCAGTCGAGAGTGCTATGCAGTTCTGCTTTTTACTGTGCCATGCAACAAGGCAATGGCCAAGATAGAAGCATGCACCACTCGTGCTTTTCCGATCATCCACTGATCCTGCCCAATCGGCATCTGAGTATCCAACAATATCCAAACTTGTTCCCATAGGATACCAAATTCCGAAATTAATTGATCCTTTGATATACCGGATGATCCTTTTCACCGCTTTCAGGTGAACCTCCTTTGGTGCTGATTGATATCTCGCGCAAATCCCAACACCAAAAGATATATCCGGGCGACTAGCCGTGAGGTATAGTAGACTTCCAATCATACTTCGATACAGTTTCTCGTCTACATTCTCACTATGTGATTCACTTCCAAGTCCCTTGTGGCTAGTTCCCATTGGAGTCGGAAAATCTTTACAATTTTCTAGATCAAACTTTTTGACCAACTCCATTGCATACTTGGATTGACTCAAGTGAATACCTTCATCATTTTGTTTAATTTGCAATCCAAGGAAATAAGTCAATTCGCCCATCATGGACATCTCAAATTCGCTTTCCATGGTCTCCGCGAATTTAGAAGCATTATTATCTCTTGTTGCGCCAAATACAATGTCATCGACATAGATTTGTGCTACAATGAAATTGCTTTGAAAATGCTTCACAAAGAGAGTCCTATCAGCTCCCCCTCGAGTATAGCCCTTCTCCAAAAGGTGCTTTGTTAACCTTTCGTACCATGCTCGCGGTGCTTGTTTCAGACCGTAAAGAGCCTTTTTCAAACGAAAAACATGGTTAGGTTGTTTATGATCTACAAAACCTTTCGGTTGAGCCACATAAACTTCCTCATTTAAAAACCCATTTAGAAATGCGCTCTTAACGTCCATTTGAAATAATTTGATTTTAAAATGACAAGCAATAGCGAATAGTATACGAATGGACTCGAGTCTAGCTACAGGGGCGAAGGTTTCATCAAAGTCTATACCTTCTACTTGAGAGTAGCCTTGAGCAACTAATCGTGCCTTGTTCCTGATGATAGTACCATCCTCATTTTTCTTGTTCTTGAAGATCCATTTGGTACCTATCACATTGTGTTGCTTTGGAGGCTTCGTTAATTCCCAGACTTTGTTTCGCTCAAATTGATGGAGCTCTTCCTGCATTGCTTTAATCCAGTAGTCATCCTGAAGAGCTTCATCTATGTTCTTTGGTTCGATTAAAGATACGTAGCAAGCGAATCCACAAACCAACTGCCTCCGAGTTCTGACTCCTTCTTGTGGATCTCCAATAATATTCGATTCCGGATGATCCTTGGAGATTCGTAACGTTTGTTGAAACGGAGTACTCGGAGATATATGAGATGATTCCTGCACATCAGATAAACTAGAAGAACCATTAGATGCATCATTAATATTGGAAGTATTATTATGAGAAGATGCACTAGCAGGAGGATCATCATCTAGAGAGATATCGAGGGTAGATTTTCCAGTTTCAAAGTGAAAAGCTTCATCTACTTTAACGTTTATAGATTCTACGATCGTCTTAGATTCAAAGTTAAATACTCGATATGCTCTGCTATTCGTAGAATAACCCAGAAAGATCCCTTCATCACTTCGAGAGTCGAACTTTCCAAGATTTTCACGGTCACATAAAATGTAACATCGACTCCCGAAGACACGAAAATATTTGATATTGGGTTTTCTACTAAACCACAGCTCATATGGTGTATTTAAAGTTCCTGGGCGCAAGTAAACTCTATTAATGACATAGACAGCGGTGTTCACAGCTTCAGCCCAAAAATGTAGCGGTAAATTCCGGCTATGAAGCATCACACGCGCCATCTCTTGAACAACCCTGTTCTTGCGCTCAACAACACCATTCTGCTGAGGTGTATAGGGTGCCGAGAATTCATGTTTAATTCTATTTGAAGTGCAAAAATCAATGAATTTTGAATTTATGAATTCTCCACCTCTATCACTTCTAACACGAATGATCTTTTCATTCTTTTCTGTTGGGTCGTATATAACACGGATCTAAATAGGGGAAGAAACACCTAGAGGGGGGTGAATAGGTGTAAACGTATAAACACTCCAAAAAATCGTTGCGATAAAACCCAATGCGGAAAATAAAATAACACGCAAGATTTTTACGTGGAAAACTCCATCACCGGAGTAAAAAACCACGGGACCGATAACACGGCAGAAATCCACTAGAATTAAAACACGTACAAGGTGATTTACCGTACACACTTACGACTCAACCTTTTCCATACGCTCCTAGAGGATCTTCTCCGCTCGCTCCGACGCTTCTCGAATCCACGATCTGCGCCCAACGCCGAATCCACGGCGTCCAACGTCGAATCCACGACGTCCGACCGAATCCACGGTCTTCACCCAATAGCCCCGTTCGAATCCACGAACGTGCCTCGCTCCGAATCCACGAGAGCGATTGAACCTTGAATCCACAAGGACACGCGAATCCACGCGCCGATTTTTGGGGAAAATCGTTGTTTTTGGGTGGTGATGATCCGCCGAATACTTAGATCAAAGATAGATCGGAAATACCATCTAAGTATTCATTAGTTTGATTCAACTCAAGATGTGAGTATGAAAACCTAGAATCAAACTAATCAATATAGATGAAGAAACATAGAGTATTCTCTAATGATTTCCTTTCTTCTCTATATGTGGATCTATAGCCGTATATGATGATACAAGAAAATGACGGCTATGTGGATTCACCCTAGAAAGAAAGACATAGGGTGTATTTATAGGTTAGAAACCCTAGGAAGGAGATAAGAATCAAAAACCAACCATTTCTGGATATTTACGGACGGCGATCCGGATCGTGATAACTAGGATCCGGATCGTCATAACAAAACAGCCAATTCCAGAAAAACGAAGGTTCGGGATCCGGATCATGTGACTACGATCCGGATCGTTCATACAGTTCACCAAACATCAACGTTCGGGATCCGGATTGCGAAGCAAGATCCGGATCGTTCAAGGTAGATGGTAAACTCAACGTTCGGGATCCGGATCAAGAGACTACGATCCGGATTGCGACGATGTATGAACGAACCACCTTCGGGATCCGGATCGAACAACCTGATCCGGATCCTGAACATGTCCCAAGTCCAGTTTTTGATTTTTATGCAATGAAAGATTCTTCCAAGTGTTTCTACACTACAAGAAGTATTCGGATCACACAAATTCTTTAGTTAAACATACCTGATCCTTTTGAATTCTTCTTACTTGAGATTGAGTTAAATGATCCAACTTTCTTCACCTTCAATCTTCAAGACTTGAGACTTTCACGAAACTACGCCAACTCAAATTCCGTAACAATCTCCCCCTTTGGCGGTTTCGTGACAAAACATAGATCCACTAAAGAAAATTCAAAAAGATATTTTTGTTGCTATCACCATACAACAAAAATTTACAATGGAGATCCAAAATACAATACATGAGTTAAAACCCTAAAACAGACTCTAGACTTACACATCTGTACTCTCTGCAAAAAGAAATCATTCTTGACAAAAGAAATCGTTAGATACCTCAAGAATTTTGTATCATTCAAAAAACACAAACAGAGATGAAGTTTAAACTCATTTATACTTACCATGACATTTATATTCAGATATGTAAACTGATCATAGTTAAATAAACACCAACATATCCCTTTTGCACGTAAAAACCAAATGTCATGAACATGTTTGTGACAAACTAATATATATATAGATATGTAATTGATCAGAGTTAAGAACCAACATATCTTCTATGCAATATGTAATTGATCAGAGTTAAGAACCAACATATCTTCTATGCAATCAAAAACCAAGTGTCACAAACTTGTTAGTGAACATCAACTTGTTAGTTATATTACATGCCCAAATAGTTAGCAAATAGTTAGTCGAGGCATGCATTCAAACAAATGGAAAAACCAAAAGTTGAAGTTCTACTTACCTTTGTGTTCCAACACATCATCATGTTTGTTCAAAGTTCTCAACAACTCTCTCCCCCTTTTTGTCACAAAACAAAGCCAAAATCACAAAGATTAAGGAGAGTTAAATAGAACAAAATAAAGAAATTCCTGAGAACTAAACAAAAACTTAAAAACCTGCAAAAGAAGGATTAGAGAAAAGAAGAAAAACTTTATGCAGAGTCGTCGGAGCTGATACACCCAAGCTTCTGAAACATTTTCTTGATCCGTTTGTTTATAGAAGCTTGTTCCTTCTTAACTTCTTTGATAACCTCTTTCATTTCAGCGACATCAGTAGCCATGCGCTCTTGCTCGTTTGAGAGTCGCTGTTGTTCCTTATAGATTGAACTCACTGACGCATCATCATCAGAAGTAGATGGAGGTGCTTGCTGTGATGGTGGAACAGGAGGAGTTTCTGCCGGTGCAGAGGTTGTCGCTGAAGCTTTGAGTTTTTAGGTAATGGAGTCCATCAGCTCTGGCTGCCATACCTAGCACAACTCCAATCAGCTGGGGTGTGACTTTGATTTTGATATTTTTAACCAAAGTGTAAAATTCTCGACGTCCATCCTCGTGATCAATCAGACTTGCAGCGTTCTGGTAAAAAATTCGAACTGAATGTGGACAGTACCCAGTAGTCTCAGGGAAGTTGCAAATTTGAGCAAGACCAACTTGGTCAAACAAAGTCCCAAAAGCTGCAGATCGTTCCTTCATTGGTTTGACATTGACATGTCTCTCGCCAATGCATTCCCTCTTCTCAAAATCCTTGATTCTGTCGGAGCTGATGAAGTCTTGTGGAGGAGGCTGCCTAGCAACTGGTTCCTCAATGGTAATGCCCTGAGCACTGCCTCTTTTTCTTGCACCAGTTTTTCTTTTTGTTCCAACTGGACTTGGTTCCATTGGTGCTTTCCCTTTTTCAGCAGCAGTAGGTTTTGAAGCTTCAGCAGTTGCTTTCCCTTTGGAGACAATGGGCGCAGCTTGCTCAATTTCGATGTTATCCCAGTCAATCGACTCTGTCTCTGATTCAGTGTCGGAATCAACCTTAGTCTTCTTTGCTTTCTTAGCCTTCTTAGGCTTGGCAGTATCCTTGACATGTACCATGGCAGCAAGTAGGAAAATAATCCAAGTGATCACCATTTTGAGTGCTAGTGAAAAATGTATCCTGTGAAGACGAACTCAAGAACACATGAAAAATTGTTAATTTTCAAAAATTTGAAAAATTGTACCCAAACAATCATAATCATGTAGAGAAGCCAAGAATCAAATTAGTTTTGCAAAAGGACTTTTAAAAATAGATCAATTGCATAATTTTCGAAAATCCTTATTATATGCCCTAAAACCGAAATTTTAGAAATCGAAGCCTAAAAATCCGTTAATCAGGAGAAAACCGAGCATATAATCAAAACTAATCTACCCAGAGTTCTTATTTCAAAAGAAATTTGATCAAAAACCATCCACAAACAAAGTTGATCCAAGAAAATCGTGCGTTTGAGGAGGAAAAGAGAAAAACGGTGAAAAACCGAGATTTTGATCAATAAAACTTACTTGGAATTGAAGAACTTTGAGTTTGAAAGCTTCCAAGGAGGATGAAATCTAGAGAGAAGCGCTCTGGAAACTTTTGAACAAAAGATTGGAGTAAAAGAAATCAAAACCCTTTTGTTCTTTATAAAAACCTAGCCGCGATCCGGATCCTCCCGAGCTTGCGATCCGGATCGGCTACCCGCAGTGAGAAAACTGCGTTCGGGATCCGGATCGGCAGGTCCAATCCGGATCGTCAGCCCGCAGGAGAAAACCTGCGTTCGGGATCCGGATCACCTTGCCCGATCCGGATCGGCCCCAACTTTTTCTTAAGAAAATTTCAGAGAAATTCAGGAAAATCCAGAAAAAGATTGTAAGCACAAATGTGTATCAACTTTAAACAAAAATCATCGTTTCATACAACAAGAATTAGATTATGCCAAATCTATCAATAATATCCAAAAATGAAACGAAAATTTACAAAAATTAAATCCCTTAAAGTTGAACACCTTCAATCACATCTAACTTGATCTTATGAGTAATGCCTTTATCAAATAATCAATTTGGTAAAGAAAATGAAATACAAAGATCAATAGATGTTTGAAATCCCAAATATAGTAGATAATATTTCTAGACAATCTGTTGAAGAGAGTGGCTCTTTGAGCATCTTTCTTTAAAATCCCACCTTATACCAACCTTGAAATTTGACAGAGTCAAGTATTTCAATATGCATTTTACTTAATCAAAAATTTGAACAACCATGCTTGGTATACATGTGGTAGCTGCACACAATACTCGGACGACCGAGGTGGTAGCTCTTTCCTCCATGTGGTGGTAGTTTTCACACTCCTCATTGGGATGTAACTCTTTCCACATCTTTTGAGCATATTACATTATCTTTGACTCCCCCTCAATTGGCTATCAATTATTTAAGATATAAAGTATTCAACCAAAAATTGATCTCGATTTCATACTCGACTAAACAGTCAAATAAGATAATGACTATACCAAGAGATCATTGAGAGAGAAATTGACTTTGATCACTTTAGAAGATGATTTAATTAACATAAATGATCATTGCAACAATGAAATATTATGATGGCAAAAGCATAATAAATTTCTAAATGTGTGAACAGATGCAATTAAAGTCAATTAAGATCTATGCTCAATTACTATCCTATGTACAAACATAGATAAAGAACAAAACAAAAACAAATACAAAACCTATCCTAAGCAAAGATTTCAAAAAGAAGATTATTTCAAGGAAAGCATCCCAATTGCTTTTCGTAAATGAATAAAACGTTTTTGATCCAAAGGTTTTGTTAGAAAGTCAGCTAATTGATCTTCAGTTGAAACATATGAAAGTTGAAGAGTATTTGATTCAACTAGCTCTCTAAGAAAATGATATCTAAGTTCAATATGTTTTGTTCTAGAGTGCAACACAGGGTTTTTAGAAATGTTAATTGCACTTGTGTTGTCACAAAGAATTGTTACCGAAGATGCTGAAATGCGGAAGTCACTCAATACGCTTTTCATCCAAATGAGTTGAGTTGAGCAACTTCCAGCTGAAATGTATTCCGCTTCGGCAGTCGAGAGTGCTATGCAATTCTGCTTTTTACTGTGCCATGCAACAAGGCAATGGCCAAGATAGAAGCATGCACCACTCGTGCTTTTCCGATCATCCACTGATCCTGCCCAATCGGCATCTGAGTATCCAACAATGTCCAGACTTGTTCCCATAGGATACAAAATTCCGAAATTAATTGATCCTTTGATGTACCGGATGATCCGTTTCACCGCTTTCAGGTGAACCTCCTTTGGTGCTGATTGATATCTCGCGCAAATCCCAACACTAAAGGATATATCCGGGCGACTAGCCGTGAGGTAAAGTAGACTTCCAATCATACTTCTATACAGTTTCTCGTCTACATCCTCACTATGTGATTCACTTCCAAGTCCCTTGTGGCTAGTTCCCATTGGAGTTGGAAAAACTTTACAATTTTCTAGATCAAACTTTTTGACCAACTCCAGTGCATACTTGGATTGACTCAAGTGAATACCTTCATCATTTTGTTTAATTTGCAATCCAAGGAAATAAGACAATTCGCCCATCATGGACATCTCAAATTCGCTTTCCATGGTCTCCGTGAATTTAGAAGCATCATTATCTTTTGTTGCACCAAATACAATGTCATCGACATAGATTTGTGCTACAAAGAAATTATTTTGATAATGCTTCACAAAGAGAGTCCTGTCAGCTCCCCCTCGAGTATAGCCCTTCTCCAAAAGGTGCTTTGTTAACCTTTCGTACCATGCTCGCGGTGCTTGTTTCAGACCGTAAAGAGCCTTTTTCAAACGAAAAACATGGTTAGGTTGTTTATGATCTACAAAACCTTTCGGTTGAGCTACATAAACTTCCTCATTTAAAAACCCATTTAGAAATGCGCTCTTGACGTCCATTTGAAATAATTTGATTTTAAAATGACAAGCAATAGCAAACAATATACGAATGGACTCGAGTCTAGCTACAGGGGCGAAAGTTTCGTCAAAGTCTATACCTTCTACTTGAGAGTAGCCTTGAGCAACTAGTCGTGCCTTGTTCCTGATGATAGTACCATCTTCATCTTTCTTGTTCTTGAAGATCCATTTGGTACCTATCACATTATGTTGCTTTGGAGGCTTCGTTAATTCCCAGACTTTGTTTCGCTCAAATTGATGGAGCTCTTCCTGCATTGCTTTAATCCAGTAGTCATCCTGAAGAGCTTCATCTATTGTCTTTGGTTCGATTAAAGATACATAGCAAGCAAATCCGCAAACCAACTGCCTTCGAGTTCTAACTCCTTCTTGTGGATCTCCAATGATGTTCGATTCCGGATGATCCTTGGAGATTCGTAGCGTTTGTTGAAACGGAGTACTCGGAGGTACACGAGATGATTCCTGCACATCAGATAAACTAGAAGAACCATTAGATGCATCATTAGTATTGGAAGTATTATTATGAGAAGATGCACTAGCAGGAGAATCATCATCTAGAGAGATATCGAGGGTAGATTTTTCAGATTCAAAATGAGAAGCTTCATCTACTTTAACATTTATAGATTCTACAATCGTCTTAGATTCAATGTTAAATACTCGATATGCTCTGCTATTCGTAGAATAACCCAAAAAGATCCCTTCATCACTTCGAGAGTCGAACTTTCCAAGATTTTCACGGTCACGTAAGATGTAACATCGACTCCCAAAGATACGAAAGTACTTGATATCCGGTTTTCTACTAAACCACAGCTCATATGGTGTATTCAAGGTTCCTGGGCGCAAATACACTCTGTTAATGACATAGACAGCGGTGTTCACAGCTTCAGCCCAAAAATGTAGCGGTAATTTCCGGCTATGAAGCATCACACGCGCCATCTCTTGAACAACCCTGTTTTTGCGCTCAACAACACCATTCTGCTGAGGTGTATGGGGTGCCGAGAATTCATGTTTAATGCCATTTGAAGTACAAAAATCAATGAATTTTGAATTTATGAATTCTCCACCCCTATCACTTCTAACACGAATGATCTTTTCATTCTTTTCAATCATAATACGATGGCAAATCTCATGAAAAGAGTCAAACGTATCAGCTTTCTCTCTCAAAAATGCTACCCATGAAAACCGAGAGAAATCATCAACCAATAAAAAGATGTACCATTTACCTCCCAAGGATGGTTGACGGGTCGGCCCCATTAAGTCCATGTGCAAAAGTTCCAAGGGCCGTTTTGTACCAACGTGGTTCAAGTTCTTGTGTGCAGTCCTAGACTGTTTTCCCTTTTGGCAACCACCACACACAACATTTTGTTTAAATAAAAGCTTTGGAATCCCCTTGACCACGTCCTTGTTTGAAATTCTAGTAAGTTCCTTAAAATTTAAGTGACCTAGCCTTTCATGCCAAAGAGTTTCATTATTCAAAGCGGCTAAGTTACAATTTTCAGAAAATTTATTAGGAACAACATAACAATTGTTTTCAGATCTAACCCCTTTTAGAAAGAAGACAAGGTCCTTATCAGTTACAACGCATTCAACCGATGAAAAGTTAACTGAAAAACCATTGTCGCAAAGTTGACTTATGCTTATGAGGTTAGTCTTAAGGCCATCAACAAATAAGACGTTTTTCAAAATCGGGCCATCTGGAATAGCTACCGTCCCTTTTCCAACAATTTTGGAAGATCGACCATCTCCGAAAACAACGTGTCCTCCGGAGATTTTCTCAAGATTTTGAAAACTATTTTTGTCACCGGTCATGTGACGGGAACACCCGCTATCCAGATACCAAGACGAGCTATCATATGCATGCAAGGAAATATTGGAAACAAGACAAGGGAAAATTTCACCTTTGCGCACCCAAACCTTTTTGGAATGCGTCTGTAATGGTCGTGAAGTTTTGTGCCTAGGTGAAAGCGTCTTGTTAAAACTATTGTTGCTCCTTGATGAAGTCGTCTTGTGCGGTGAACTACCAAGTCTCTTTTCATTTGAAAAGTTTTGCTTTGATTTCCGGAAAGGAGCCTTTTTGGTAGTTGATGCAAGAGGTGCTTGAGATGAGCGTTCGACTCCCGTCTTGCAATATCTTCTTATGTGCCCTGAAACACCACAACGAAAACATACCTTATATCTTGACGATCCCAAAGAGGATGAAGTAGGTTTGTTGTCGTTGTTTGTCTTGAATTCCGGTGTCGGAGGAGGAGATACCGACTGAGGCACAAAAACTGTCCTACTCAAACTTGGACTGTTTCCAGTTTGAGTGTATCCGAGGCCGAACCTATTTGATTGACCAAGACCAAGAAGTCTATCCAACTTACTCCTTCCTGAAGAGAATCGCTGTAAGTCATTCTTGAGTTGGAAAATGGTCTTTGTCATTTCCAGGTTATCCTGTCGAGCCTCGTTGTAGAGCTTTGAAAAGTGATTCGCGTTATCCACCAGATTTGTATGTTCCTTTTCAAGTTGCTCATTGGACTCTTGAAGGGAAGCATTTTCTTTTATCAGGTTTTCCCTTTCCACTTCAAGAGCGTTTGAGAGAGAAGTTGCTCTTTTTGCTTCTTCTTCGAGATCATGCACTCTCCCTCTCAAACTCTTGTTTTGCTTAGCCACTTTCTTTGAGTCCCTCAAAAGTCTGTGGTAGGCTAGAGCAAAATCTTCACCTTCCGAATCATCCGATTCGTTGTCCGTTGCGTTCTTTTCAACAGTGGAGTTGGACAACGAGTCAGATGTATTTGCCATAAAGCACATGAATGGTGAAGATGTGGACGCGTGGAATGCGGTGGAGCTCTTTTCTTCATCACTTGAAGACGACTCATTTGACGTTGAGTTGTCATCCCAAGTGACGACTTGCATCGCCTTCTTCTTTGCCGGATACTTGTTAGGACACTCCGTTGCAATGTGGCCGTAGCCTCGACATTTGAAGCATTGCAGTTGTCCTTCTGAGCTTTTCTTATCCTTTGAGAAGTTCTCCTGCTTTCTTGACTTGTGACTTGGAGTACCCTTGCCTTTGTTCCACTTTCCGAAGGATGGAGATTTGCTTGAATTACCCCTTCGGAAGTTGCGGCGAAACTTCCTTGTCAAGAGAGCGAGCTGCTTCTCAAATTCCTCCATAGAAAGGTTCTCGTCATCGTCCGAGGAGGATGTATCCGCGTCTTCTTCCTTAGTTGTTTTCAACGCATAACCTGAAGACTTAGAAGTGGATGCTTTTCCAGAAGAATTGTTAGTATTAAAAGTCATTTCATAAGTTTGTAATGAACCAACTAATTCTTCTACACGTATTTCGTCCGGGTGTTTAATAGTTTCAATGGCAGTAACCTTTGGGCGAAATCGTTCAGGAAGAGTTCTTAAGATTTTTCTTACAATCTTAAATTCTGGAATCTTCTCTCCCAGATTAGCACATGAGTTTACGATGTCTTGCAATCGTGTATAGTAGTCCGTGAAAGATTCATTTTCTGCCATCAAGATGGAGTCAAACTTGCTCGTAAGCATCTGCAGTTTCTGAATCTTCACGAGGTTAGTTCCCTCATGTGTAACCTGGAGAACATCCCAGATTTCTTTCGCAGTCTCACATGCCGAGACGCGAGAGAATTCAGTTTGAGATAAGGCATTAAAAATAGCATTAATTCCCTTGCCATTGTAAGAAGATAACTCAAACTCTTCCTTGGTCCATTTCGACCTAGGTTTTAAGGTGTGAACATCAGAGATAAGTTCAGTTGGATTAGACCATCCTGATTCAATTGAATGCCACACCCTTTCGTCGATGGAAGATAAAAAGGCTTTCATCCGTACTTTCCAGTACGCATAATTTGTTCCATCAAAGAAAGGGGGTCGATTGATGTTTCCACCTTCAACCATTGTTCACAACCCTATTCCCGCTCTGATACCACTTGTTGGGTCGTATATAACACGGATCTAAATAGGGGAAGAAACACCTAGAGGGGGGTGAATAGGTGTAAACGTATAAACACTCCAAAAAATCGTTGCGATAAAACCCAATGCGGAAAATAAAATAACACGCAAGATTTTTACGTGGAAAACTCCATCACCGGAGTAAAAAACCACGGGACCGATAACACGGCAGAAATCCACTAGAATTAAAACACGTACAAGGTGATTTACCGTACACACTTACGACTCAACCTTTTCCATACGCTCCTAGAGGATCTTCTCCGCTCGCTCCGACGCTTCTCGAATCCACGATCTGCGCCCAACGCCGAATCCACGGCGTCCAACGTCGAATCCACGACGTCCGACCGAATCCACGGTCTTCACCCAATAGCCCCGTTCGAATCCACGAACGTGCCTCGCTCCGAATCCACGAGAGCGATTGAACCTTGAATCCACAAGGACACGCGAATCCACGCGCCGATTTTTGGGGAAAATCGTTGTTTTTGGGTGGTGATGATCCGCCGAATACTTAGATCAAAGATAGATCGGAAATACCATCTAAGTATTCATTAGTTTGATTCAACTCAAGATGTGAGTATGAAAACCTAGAATCAAACTAATCAATATAGATGAAGAAACATAGAGTATTCTCTAATGATTTCCTTTCTTCTCTATATGTGGATCTATAGCCGTATATGATGATACAAGAAAATGACGGCTATGTGGATTCACCCTAGAAAGAAAGACATAGGGTGTATTTATAGGTTAGAAACCCTAGGAAGGAGATAAGAATCAAAAACCAACCATTTCTGGATATTTACGGACGGCGATCCGGATCGTGATAACTAGGATCCGGATCGTCATAACAAAACAGCCAATTCCAGAAAAACGAAGGTTCGGGATCCGGATCATGTGACTACGATCCGGATCGTTCATACAGTTCACCAAACATCAACGTTCGGGATCCGGATTGCGAAGCAAGATCCGGATCGTTCAAGGTAGATGGTAAACTCAACGTTCGGGATCCGGATCAAGAGACTACGATCCGGATTGCGACGATGTATGAACGAACCACCTTCGGGATCCGGATCGAACAACCTGATCCGGATCCTGAACATGTCCCAAGTCCAGTTTTTGATTTTTATGCAATGAAAGATTCTTCCAAGTGTTTCTACACTACAAGAAGTATTCGGATCACACAAATTCTTTAGTTAAACATACCTGATCCTTTTGAATTCTTCTTACTTGAGATTGAGTTAAATGATCCAACTTTCTTCACCTTCAATCTTCAAGACTTGATACTTTCACGAAACTACGCCAACTCAAATTCCGTAACATTTTCAATCATAATACGATGGCAAATCTCATGAAAAGAGTCAAACGTATCAGCTTTCTCTTTTAAAAATGCTACCCAAGAAAACCGAGAGAAATCATCAACCAATAAAAAAATGTACCATTTACCTCCCAAAGATGGTTGACGGGTCGGCCAAAAGAAAAAGAAGAAAAGAAAGTAGTATACATAAACTACACAAGATTTAATCGAAGAACGATTAAAGACAAGGAGGGGTTTCACCTTTGCATACCCAAACCTTTTGAGTTTTGGAGTATGTTGGCAATGTTTGAAAAGTTTTCCTTGATGAAGACGTCTTGCAAGATTGGTCTTTTTCTTTTGTCATCGTCTTGTTTGAAGTACTACCAATGTCCTTTTCTTTAGGAAAATCCTTCTTTGAATTCCATGGAGTGAACTTATTGGTAGCAGTTGCAAGATGTGGTTGATTTGATCTTTGAGCTCCAATCTTGCAATTTCTTCCAATGTGCCCTGCAAAATTACAACGAAAACATACCTTTGTGCTTGACGATTCTGAAGAGGATGAAGTAGGCTTGTTGTCGTTGGTTGTCATGATTTCCGGTGTCGGAGGAGGAGATACCGACTGAGTCACAAAGACTGTCCCAACCGAACTAAAATTGTCTTCAGTTCGATTGTATCCGAGGCCGAACTTGTTTGTTTGACCTAGACCAAGAAGTTTATCCAACTTACTCCTTCCTAAGGAAAATTGCTGTAAGTCATCCTTGAGTTGGCAAATGGTCTCTGTCATTTCCAATTTTTCCCGTCGGGCCTCGCCGTAGAGCTTCAAGAGATAGTTTGCTTTGTTCATCATATCTATATAGTTCTTCTCGAGTTGCTCATTGGACTCTTGAAGGGAAACATTTTCTTTTATCAGTTTATCCCTTTCCACTTCAAGATCGGTCGAGAGAGAAGTTACCCTTTTTACTTCTTCTTCGAGATCCTGCAATCTCCCTCTCAACCCCTTGTTTTGCTTAGCCGGTTTCTTTAAATCCCGTAAAGATCTGTGATAGGCTAGAGCAAATTCTTCACCTTCCGAATCATCCAATTCGTTGTCCGTAGCATTCTTTTCAACAGTGGAGTTGGACAACGACTCAGATGTACTTGCCATAAAGCACATGAAGGGTGAAGATACGGACGCGTGGAATGCGGTGGAGCTCTTTTCTTCATCACTCGAAGACGACTCATTTGACGTTGAGTTGTCATCCCAAGTGATGACTTGCATCGCCTTCTTCTTTGCCGGATACTTGTTAGGACACTCCGTTGCAATGTGGCCGTAGCCTCGACATTTGAAGCATTGTAATTGTCCTTCTGAACTTTTCTTATCCTTTGAGAAGTTCTCTTGCTTTCTTGACTTGTAACCTGAAGTACCCTTGCCTTTGTTCGACTTTCCGAAGGATGGAGATTTGCTTGAATTACCCCTTCGAAAGTTACGGCGAAACTTCCTTGTCAAGAGAGCGAGCTGCTTCTCAAATTCCTCCATAGAAAGGTTCTCGTCATCGTCTGAGGAGGATGTATCCGCGTCTTCTTCCTTAGTTGTTTTCAACGCATAACCTGAAGACTTAGAAGTGGATGCTTTTCCAAAAGAATTGTTAGTAGTAAATGTCATTTCATAAGTTTGTAATGAACCAACTAATTCTTCTACACGTATTTCGTCCGGGTGTTTAATAGTTTCAATGGCAGTAACCTTTGGGCGAAATCGTTCAGGAAGAGTTCTTAAGATTTTTCTTACAATCTTAAATTCTGGAATCTTCTCTCCCAGATTAGCACATGAGTTTACGATGTCTTGCAATCGTGTATAGTAGTCCGTGAAAGATTCATTTTCTGCCATTAAGATAGAGTCAAACTTGCTCGTAAGCATTTGCAGTTTCTGAATCTTCACGAGGTTAGTTCCCTCATGTGTAACCTGAAGAACATCCCAGATTTCTTTCGCAGTCTCACATGCCGAGACGCGAGAGAATTCAGTTTGAGATAAGGCAATAAAAATAGCATTAATTCCCTTGCCATTGTAAGAAGATGAATCTAACTCTTCCTTGGTCCATTTCGACCTAGGTTTTAAGGTGCGAACATCACCATTAAATTCAGTTGGATTAGACCATCCTAATTCAATCGATTGCCACACCCGTTCGTCGATGGAAATTAAAAAGGCTTTCATCCGTACTTTCCAGTACGCATAATTTGTTCCATCGAAGAACGGGGGTCGGTTGATGTTTCCACCTTCAACCATTGTTTACAACCCTATTCCCGCTCTGATACCACTTGTTGGGTTATATGTAATACGGATCTAAATAGGGGAAAAAACACCTAGAGGGGGGTGAATAGGTGTAAACGTATAAACACTCAAAAAATCGTTGCGATAAAACCCAATGCGGAAATAAAAATAATACGCAAGATTTTTACGTGGAAAACTCCATCACCGGAGTAAAAAACCACGGGACCGATAACACGGCAGAAATCCACTAGAATTAAAACACGTACAAGGTGATTTACCGTACACACTTACGACTCAACCTTTTCCATACGCTCCTAGAGGATCTTCTCCGCTCGCTCCGCGACACTTCTCGAATCCACGATCTGCGCCCAACGCCGAATCCACGGCGTCCAACGTCGAATCCACGACGTCCGACCGAATCCACGGTCTTCACCCAATAGCACCCTTCGAATCCACGAACGTGCCTCGCTCCGAATCCACGAGAGCGGTTGAACCTTGAATCCACAAGGACACGCGAATCCACGCGCCGATTTTTGGGGTAAATCGTTGTTTTGGGTGGTGATGATCCGCCGAATACTTAGATCAAAGATAGATCGGAAATACCATCTAAGTATTCATTAGTTTGATTCAACTCAAGATGTGAGTATGAAAACCTAGAATCAAACTAATCAATATAGATGAAGAAACATAGAGTATTCTCTAATGATTTCCTTTCTTCTCTATATGTGGATCTAGAGCCGTATAAAATGATATATGAAAATGACGGCTATTGACTATGTGGATTACCCTAGAAAAAGAGTCATAGGGTGTATTTATAGGTTAGAAACCCTAGGAAGGAGATAAGAATCAAAAACCTAACATTTCTGGAAATTTTACGGACGGCGATCCGGATCGGACTAGCTGTGATCCGGATCGTCGTAACGAGTCAGCCAGTTCCAGAAAAACGAAGGTTCGGGATCCGGATCGAAGTGCATGATCCGGATCGTTCATACAGTTTACCAAACATCAACGTTCGGGATCCGAATTGCGAAGCATGATCCGGATCGTTCAAGGAAAATGGTAAACTCACTGTTCGGGATCCGGATCAAGAGACTACGATCCGGATTGAACTGGTGTATGAACGAACCACCTTCGGGATCCGGATCGAACAACCTGATCCGGATCCTGAACATATCCCAAGTCCAGTTTTTGATTTTTATGCAATGAAAGATTCTTCCAAGTGTTTCTACACTACAAGAAGTATTCGGATCACACAAAATCTTTAGTAAAACATACCTGATCCTTTTGAATTCTTCTTTCTTGAGATTGAGTTAAATGATCCAACTTTCTTCACCTTCAATCTTCAAGACTTGAGACTTTCACGAAACTACGCCAACTCAAATTCCGTAACAAAAAACAGCAAGTGTTGTTTGGGTGTTGTTGGGGGTATTGATTGTGTTGTTGGTTGTGTTGTTGGTTGAGCAAAGGCTTGCGCGGCCGTGTACCGAGGGTGTGGTTTCGGCGGATTTTGTTAGCGAGTGACTGCGCACTTCACCGACTTCGGCTTTGCCTGCGAAAAGTGTTTCATGTGGGTTGCTGTCCCCAGAACCGATGGATGGTTCTCTAATTCTATCTGATAGAATGCATGCATGTTTAGGGTACAATATATGTGATTGAGGGGTAAGCTTAGGAATGATGATTGTATAAGGGAATTGCAAGATTAATATTCATGTTAGATCGTCCGGTCTGCTTTCTAGTCCGGTCTGCTTTCTAGTCCCAATTGTAAGTCCCCTCTATTGAGGACTTGCAAGATTTGGATATTCATGATGATGAATAGTAAAAGCTTACCTAAGCGAATTTTCCCTATGTGATTGTTAGCATGCATTATTAAATGTATAATCTCTAGCATCGAGATGTAAGCTTGAGGAATGGCCTAGATCATGTAGATTGACATACTATAGTAGTGATCTTTTAGCATGCCATGTCGCACATAGTCTTTTATGAGATATGATTACTCGATGGGGTAGGATGCTTTATCTATGTGCGGGTATCATTCTGATGATTTATGATGGACCATGGATTATGGACGGGTGTAGCGGATTAGTGGATTTGGCATGTGGTGCTATTATCTGTTTTACTCCCTTTTATGTTACTTGAGGACATTTGCATGCTTGTATGGACATCTAGATAGGCCATCTTTTACTGCTACACTATCATGTTGGAACTTGACTTAGGAGAAACCATGTTTGCTTCTTTTCTCCTTATTCGTTAGTCAGGTGATTCATGTTGCTCGGGTTTGAGCAGGGGTTTGGAATAGTGTAGTCGAGACTTCGAGTGTCACGCCCTGAGACCGCCAATTTGTACAGTTCGGGCACACCAACAGACCCGCCAATCGAGTATGACCTCTCACTACCCGAAAGGAACGGTAACATCCAAGACAATACATCAAGTGTATGCGGAAGCTCAATATCAGAGTACTAAAAATCACTACTATTTTAAAACTTTCATTCAATAAACAAATAGTTTAAGCGGAAATGAAAGCATACAAGAGTGAACCATAATATAACCTTATTATATTTCCATCTCTCAGCTTGCAATTGAATAATATTACAATTTTTTTTTTACATCTTTTCCTCACCATACAAAGTTCACTCAAGAAATATAAAAAGGGTACCTCTACTAGACCCTCTAGGTCTCTATGCTGCTGGGCCCTTGCCCCTGTCGCATGCCTCGCTGACTGCATCTGAACCTGAAAAAATGGTCACCCGAGGGTGTGAGAACTACTTAAAGTTCCCAGTGGGTTCAACCACCGAGAAAAAGTGTCCTACACCGCTTGGTCCAATAGAAGCAATAATAATAGAATGCTAGGAAACTATAAACCTCAATATTAATATGCTGCTATGCAATATAATATATCACTGCACTATCTGTGTATAATCATCATTCCAAGACTACTCTGTCTAGCCATACCAGGCTACTATCCACCAACTCGGCCACTATGCCGCTGTATACAGGGTTTGATGTGAAGACCCGGGTCCCCACGATGAGATTACTGGCTGATTGGCAGCTTACGGAGGCCTGCGTGGCGTGTCGGTTGTGTTTGTGCACCAATTGGACACTAGTGTTGGGCTTAGTGTGTTAAATGGATCACGAGAGTAGTCAGAGGACCCCGTCGGATGTTTAGAAGTGGTTTCGCGCGAAACGGATATTAAAATTGGACTCAGCGCGAAATTTGGGTTAAAAACACTTGTCTGGATGCATTCGGCAAATTTTGGAATTAGAATTTGGCAAATCGGACACCGGATTTGGATTCAGCGCGCGAAAACGCTGAAAATGGACTTCTTACTTGTATTTTTCGGAGCCCGGATGCCGCGCACGGATTTTGAGGCAAGGGGGGCACTGTTCCGGCGGCTGGGGCAGCGCCGGCGATGGTGGAGGGCGGCGGCGCAGGCTCGGGCAGGCGCAGGCGCAGCGGCGGGCAGGCGCGGGCAGCGCGCAGTGCACGGGCAGGTGCGCGGTCCACGGGGCCGACGTGCACCGAAGGGCAGGACGCGTGGCAGCTGGCGGTAGGCCGGTGCAGTAGACTGGATCCACGGAGGGGGTGCAGGCTGCCTCGGGGCGTGTGCGTGCAGGGATGGCAGGCGGCGCTGGCAGCGCGCACGTGGGCGCGTCAGCGGCTCGTTGACTGAGTCGCGCCACGTGTCGTCGCCGCGTTGGGCCACGCGTCGTGCGGTGGATGGCCCGCGCGGCTGTCGGCTATTCACGGGACGTGGAGGCCCATGGAGGATTCCGGCGCGCACAGTGTTGGGCCCGGCCCAACATTGTAGCGGCCCGAATCGTCCGGGCGCCCGAAACCCAGGACAGATTGGGATTAATGGAATTGTTTTCCCAGCCTATAAATAGGCCGAGAACAACTGCTGAAAGCTCTTTTTCTGCTCATCTTCTCACAGTGCGACCCTCACAAGAATTTCTCCTCTCCCAGAGTTGGTTCCACCTGTGGGTTCCCGGATTTTTCTGTGGCACGCATCCTGAGGTTTTCATTTTTACGGCGCGGCGCGACGTTCGTTCATTTATGATCTCCTTCGTCGCGTTTCGGTGCGAGGACTCCCCCGGCTTACTCCGACCACCGTTTTCGTCGATTCTTACGCCGGTGGCTTCGCGACAGGTAGGATTTCGATCTTTCTGTTTTGAGCTCCCCCTCTTTTCGAGTTTATCTTGGAACTTCCTGAGCTTTCTTTTGACCCTTTTTCGTGGGCGGAGTTTTGGACAGCACCACAGCTTTTCGGCGATAACTTTGCGCTCATGCATCGGATGGAGACGTGCCTATAGTCGTTTTACATCTACACATCGCAAGGAACGTCCTCGAATTTTTCTGGAATTTTTCGAGTTAGGCCCAAAGGTGAAAATCCCACTTTTCTGGGCGGAGTTGTACAGATTTTGTTCTTGGGAATTTCGGGATGGTTATCTTGTTGATTTTGTAACTCGGCCTACAGGTATCGGATTTGGGTGTGCGAGTACTCTTTTCGATCGTCTCGACGCGAGGATCGCAGCGGCAATTTTTTGGGAATTTTTGGTCTCCATCTCGCAGGTAAAAATAGAGCATCTTTGGGACTGAATTCTGGGACAGCATGTATTTGGCTACTTGTGTGTTTATCTGTGTGTATGTTGGGGATATTTTTGTACAGTGATCGCGGCGGTTTATCTTTTTGGGCGAGAGCACTATTCGGACTTGGATTTAGTGATCGAGGTGGGTAGTTGTTGCATACCTCAACTTCTGACTTGCTCACTAAGTTTATTAGAGAATTCCCCACTTGGACTATGTGATTGATTACCATGCATGATCGAATGAGATAATTGTGAGCCTAGCATGTGAGATTAATTTTGTGAGCATAGCATGTTGGAACATGATTGTTGGGATATTTTGATAGGGATAATTAACATGCCATGTTAGCACATAGATTTTATGAAGGTTGGTTAAATGGATTAATTGTTGGGACATTATGACATATCTATGTGCGGGTACCACTTTGGTGATTTATTATGGATCAAGGATTACATACATGTGTAGTTGGCTGATGATTTTAGCATGATGGTTATATCTGTGTGGATTTATTATTTGATACACATGTGGAACTGTTATTTAATTTTCTCTCTTTCATCTTGCATGAGGACTCTTGCATGCTTGTATGGACATCTAGATAGGCCACTATTTATTGCTACACTATCATATTGGGATTTGACTTAGGAGAAACCATGATTGTTTCCTTTCTCCTTCTCATTTAGACTTTTGAGTCTTGTTGCTCGGGTTTGAGCAGGGGTACGGGATAGTGTAGCCGGGACCTTGGGGTTGGGGACAGGTGGTATTTGATTATGGGTTGTGGGGTATTGCGGCTACCGCAGATAGTAGGCGGTTGACCGGATACAGATTATTTTACCCGATTTTGGATTGGGGGTTATTGTGGCTACCGCGGATAGTAGGCGGTTGACCGGATGTCGGATGTGGGACATCATTGTGGTTGTGGGTTATTTCGGTGACTGCGGATATGGGGCGGTTGACCGGGGGTCGTTTGTCATGCTCGATTGTTGACAGTGGGTATTGCGGCAACCGCGGATATTGGGCCGTTGACCGTATGTTTACTTATGCGTCAGATTGGGTATCAGATTTCGTTAGTGGATGGATTTTTCCCATTATGATCAGAGTCGTGATCCAGTCCTGCTTTTATGATACTTGTGACAGTGACTGAGTTTTTATCACACCGGAGCGGCTTTATATGCCCGGTGATGCTTTCCTCGTGTGGGTCGCTCCCCTCGAGTTCCCCTCCGGAGGATGGGGTCAGACAGTTATTGACAGTTTTTGCTATCACATCGGCGCGGTTATTGCCCGATGATGAGGGCGGCGGCAGGCAGTACCAGTTTCTACTGGTGGATAGATTGGGTTACTGATGCATACATACTGTCTTTCCTTTCGATATGCTGTTAAGGAATTTGTGTTGGCATATTTTGTGAAAATGTTTAAGTCTTGAAGATTGAAGATGAAGAAGTTTGGATCATATACCTCAATCTCAAGAAAGAAGAATTCAAAAGGATCAGGTACGTTTAACTAAATATTTTTGGTGATCCGAATACTTCTTATAGTGTAGAAACACTTGGATGAATTTTTAATTGCATAAAAATCAAAAACTGGAGATACTTCATGTTCAGAGTCCGGACCTGACATTACAATTCGGACCCCGAACATAGGATAGTTCATGCGCAATTCCAGTCCGGACCTTGGTCACTTCAGTTCGAACCCCGAACGTGGAATTTGCAGGAATTAGATGAACAGCCCGGACCGTGGGAATTTCAGTCCGGTCCCCGAAGGTATGTTTTTCTGGAAAAAGTATGTTTCGCTACGACAGTCCGGACCGCCATAATTCCAGTCCGGACCGTCGTCCTGTAAAATTCCAGAAAAGGTTAGTTTTTGATTCTTATCCTCTTCCAACGGTTTCTAACCTATAAATAAACCCTACGATTCATTTTTAGGGTAATCCAAAAAATACGGTCGAAAGAGAAAAAATCCACATATAGAGAAGAAAGGAAATAACGAGATTAAATCTATGTTTCTTCATCTATATTGATTAATTTGATTCTAGGTTTTCAAACTCAGATTTTGAGTAGAATCAAATTAATGATTACTTAGATGGTATTTCCGATCTATTTCTAATCTAAGTATTCGGCGGATCATCACCACCCAAAAACAACGATTTTCTCAAAATCGGCGTGTGGACTCGCGTGGCCTTGTGGATTCAAGGTGCAGCCGCTCTCGTGGATTCGGAGCGAGGTACGTTTGTGGATTCGATACGTGCTACTGGGTGAAGACCGTGGATTCGGTCAGATGTCGTGGATTCGATGTTGGACGCCGTGGATTCGGCGTTGGACGCAAATCGTGGATTCGAGGAGCGTTGCGGAGCGAGCGAAGAAGATCTACTATGAGCGTATGGAAAAGGTTGAGTCGTAAGTGAGTATGGTATATCACCTTGTACGTGTTTTAATTCTAGTGGATTTCGCCGTGTTATCGGTCCCGTGGTTTTTTACTCCGGTTTGGAGTTTTCCACGTAAAAATCGTGCGTGTTATTTTTCATTTCCGCATTGGGTTTTATTGCGCAACGATTTTTGAGTGTTTACTGTTTACACCTATTCACCCCCCTCTAGGTGTTTTTTCCCCTATTTAGATCCATATTTTATCATAACCCAACAATTGGTATCAGAGCGGGAATAGGGTTGTAAACAATGGCTGAAGGTGGAAACATCAACAGACCCCCGTTCTTCGATGGAACAAACTATGCCTACTGGAAAGTACGGATGAAAGCATTTCTAATTTCCATCGACGAACGGGTGTGGCAATCAATTGAGTTAGGATGGTTTAATCCAACTAAAATTATTGTTGATGCTCACACCATCAAACCTAGATCGAAATGGACCAAGGAAGAGATAGACTTATCTTCTTACAATGGCAAAGGAATTAACGCTTTATTTAATGCCTTGTCACAAACAGAATTCTCTCGCGTCTCGGCATGTGAGACTGCGAAAGAAATCTGGGATGTTCTTCAAGTTACACATGAGGGAACTAACCTTGTGAAGATTCAAAAGCTGCAAATGCTTACGAGCAGATTTGACTCTATTTTCATGGCAGAAAATGAATCATTCACAGACTACTATACACGATTGCAAGACATCGTGAATTCATGTGCTAATTTGGGAGAGAAAATTCCAGAATTTAAAATTGTAAGAAAGATTCTAAGAACTCTTCCTGAAAGATTTCGTTCCAAGGTTACGGCCATTGAAACTATTAAACACCCGGACGAAATCCGTGTAGAAGAATTAGTTGGTTCTTTACAAACTTATGAAATGACATTTCCTACTAACTATTCTTCGAGAAAGGCATCCTCTTCTAAGTCTTCAGGTTTTGCGTTGAAAACAACAAAAGAAGAAGACGCGGATTCATCCTCCTCAGACGACGACGAGAACCTATCTATGGAGGACTTTGAGAAGCAGCTTGCTCTCTTGACAAGAAAGTTTCGCCGAAACTTTCGAAGGGGTAATTCAAGTAAAACTCCATCCTTCGGAAAGTCGAAGAAAGGCAAAGGGTTTTCAAGCCAAAAGTCAAGAAAGCAAGAAAGTTTTTCAAAGGATAAGAAAAGCTCAGAGGGACAAGTCCAATGCTTCAAGTGCCGAGGGTACGGCCATATCTCAACGGAGTGTCCAAATAAGAATCCGTCAAAGAAGAAAGCGATGCAAGCCGTCACTTGGGATGACACCTCAACGTCAAATGAGTCATCTTCAAGTGATGAAGAGAATAACGCAACGGCGTTCCACGCGTCCACAACTTCACCCTTCATGTGCTTAATGGCAAGTACATCCGATTCATTGTCCAACTCCTCCCAGGTTGAAAAAACTGCAACGGACGACGAATCGAGTAACTCTGAAGGTGAAGATTTTGCTCTAGCCTACTATAAACTTTTGAGGGATTCAAAGAAACTGGCTAAGCAAAACAAGGGGTTGAGAGAGAGATTGCAGGATCTCGAAGAAGAAGTAAAAAGGGCAACTTCTCTCTCGACCGGTCTTGAAGTGGAAAGGGATAACCTGATAAAAGCAAATGCTTCACTTCAAGAGAAAAATGAGCATTTTGAGAAGGAACATGTAAAAATGATTGATAAAGCTGGTTACTTCTTGAAGCTCTATACCGAGGCCCGACAGGAGAAAATGGAAATGACGAAGACCATTTTCCAACTCAAAGATGATTTAAAGCGTTTTTCTTCTAGAATGAGCAAGTTGGATAAGATGCTTGGTCTTGGTCAAAACAAACCTGATTCGGCCTCGGATACACTCAAACTGGCGGTAGTCCTAGTTCGAGTGGAACAGTTTTTGTGCCCCAGTCGGTAACGTCCTCCTCTGACGACGGAAATCATTGTATACAACGACAACAACCCTACCTCACCCTCTTCGGGATCGTCAAGAACAAAGGTATGTTTTCGTTGTGGTTAGCAGGGCACATTAGAAGAAATTGCAAGATGGGAGCAAAACGATCAACTCAAGCGCCTCTTGCAATAACTACCAAAAAGGTGATTCCCCGGAAATCAAAAGAAATTTTTCAAAGGAAAGGAGCCTTGGTAGTTCACCTCGCAAGACGATGTCAAGCAATGAATCAAACAAGACACTTTCACCAAGGAGAATAACTTCACGAACATTACCGACGCAGTCCAAAAAGGTTTGGGTTCGCAAAGGTGAAATCTTCCCTTGTCTTGTTGTTCATACTTCTTTACATGCTTGTGACAACTCGTCTTGGTATCTGGATAGTGGGTGTTCCCGTCACATGACCGGTTGACAAAAACTGTTTTCAAATTTTAGAGAAAATCTTCGGAGGACATGTTGTTTTGGAGACGGTCCGTTCTTCTAAAATTGTTGGAAAAGGAACAATCGCTATTCCAGAAGGCCCGGTTTTTTGAACAATGTTTTATTTGTTGACGGCCTAAAAGACTAACCTCATTAGTATAAGTCAACTTTGTGACAATGGTTTCTCAGTTAATTTTTCTTCAGTAGAATGTATTGTAACTGATAAGGACCATGTATTCTTTTTGAATGGGGTTAGATCTCAAAATAATTGCTATATTGTTCAAACAAAATTTCTGAAAAATGTAACATAGTTTCTTTGGATTAATGAAACTCTTTGGCATGAAAGACTAGGTCACTTAATTTTAAAACGAGCAAGGATTGTCAAATAAGACTGGTTAAGGGGGTTTCCTAAACTTTTATTTAAGGAAAACATTATGTGTGGGGGTTGTCAAAAGGGAAAACAATCAAGGGCTGCACACAAGAAAGTGACCACGTTGGTACCAAGCGCCCTGGAATTACTGCACATGGATTTAATGGGGCGCTCGTCAACCATCTTGTGGAGGTAAATGTTATATTTTTCTTTTGGTTGATGATTTCCCTAGGTATTTCATGGGTAACATTTTAATGAGAAAGCGGGATACTTTTGACTACTTTTCATGAGATTTGTCATCGTATATCATTGAAAGAAATGAAAGATCGTTCGTGTTCGAAGTGATAGGAGTGGAGAATTCATTAATTCTAATTCATTGATTTTGCACTTCCACTGGCATAAACATGAATTCCTCAGCACACTATACACCTCAGCAGAATGGTGTAGTCGAGCGCAAAACAGGGTTGTTCAGAGATGGCGCGTATGATGCTTCATAGCCGGAATTTACCGTTATATTTTTGGGCTGAAGCTGTGAACACCGCCGTCTATGTAATTAATCGAGTGTATTTGCGCCCGGAAACTTTAAATACACCATATGAGCTGTGTTTTGTAGAAAAACCAATATCAAATATTTTCGTATCTTTGGGAGTCGTTGTTACATTTTACGTGACCGCGAAAATCTTGGAAAATTTGACTCTCGAAGTGACGAAGAGATTTTCATGGGTTATTCTACAAACAGTAGAGCATATCGGGTATTTAACCTGGAATCTAAAACGATGGTAGAATCTAAAATGTAAAGTAGATGAAGCTTTCACTTTACATCTGATAAATCTACCCCTGATATGTCTCTTGATGATGATACTCCTGTAAATGCATCTCTCATAATAATTCTTTGATAATGTTGATGCATCTAATGGTTCTTCAAGTTTATCTGATGTGCAGGAATCATCTCAGTACCTCCGAGTACTCCGTACCTCAAACGTAGCATCTCCAAGGATCATCCAGAATCTAACATATGGAGACCCACACGAAGAGTCAGGACTCGGAGACCAGTTGATTTGTGGAGTCGCATGTTAGTCTCCATGATCGAGCCACAAGAACATTGATGAAGCTCTCAGGATGACTACTGGATTGAAGCAATGCAGGAGAGCTCCATCAGTCGACCGAAACAAAGTCTTGGAATTAACGAAGCCTCCAAAGCAACACACGTGATGGTATAAATGAATTTTCAAGAATAAGAAAAATGAGCCGATGGTACCATCATCCGGAACAAAGACGTCTAGTTGCTCAAGGCTATTCACAATTGAAGGTATAGACTTTGATGAAACGTTCGCCCCGGTAGCTAGACTCGAGTCCATTCGTATCTTATTCGCAATGCTTGTCATTTTAAAATAAAACTCTTTCAAATGGACGTTAAGAGCGCGTTTTTAAATGGGGTTTAAACGAGGAAGTTTATGTGGCTCAACCGAAAGGTTTTGTAGACTATAAACAACCTAACCATGTTTTTCGTTTGAAAAACTCTTTACGGTCTAAAACAAGCACCACGAGCGTGGTACGAAAGGTTGACAAAGCACCTATTAGAAAAGGTGTCACGCCCCGCCCGCCAATTGGGCCGGTTCGGGCACGCCAACAGACCCCGCAATCGGGCGCGACCTCACGCTACCCGAAAGGAACGGTCACAACCATCTCGAATCAAACAATGCTTATGATGAGATATAATATCAGAGTAAGATCACTACTAATTTAAAACTTCATTCAATAAACAAATAGTTAAGCCGATTGAAAGCATGATAAGAATGAACCAAATAAACTTTATTACATTTTACATCTCTCAACTTACAATTACATAATATTACGTGCTTTTCCTCACATACATGGTTCACTCGATCATAAAAGAAAGGTACCTCTGCTAGACCCTATAGGTCTCTATGCTGGCTGGGCCCTTGCCCCTGTCGTATGCCGTCACCGTCTGCATCTGAACCGTCGTCGTCCGCTGCATCCATACCCGAACCTGTGGGGGGGTCACCCAAGGGGTGTGAGAACTCCGACAGAGTCC
>CM055067.1:16445597-16472182 GCA_029204045.2 Tillandsia leiboldiana | reverse complement strand
TCTGATGCATTCGGCAAATTTTGAATTAGAATTTGGCAAATCGGTACACCGGATTTGGATTCAGCGCGCGAAAAACGCTGAAAATGACTTCTTACTTGTATTTTTCGGAGCCCTGATGCCGCGCACGGATTTTGAGGCAAGGGGGCACTGTTACGGCGGCTGGGTGCAGCGCCGGCGATGGTGGAGGGGGCGGCGCAGGCTCGGGCAGCGCAGGCGCAGCGGAGGGCAGGCGCGGGCAGCGCGCAGTGCACGGGCAGGTGCGCGGTCCACGGGGCCGACGTGCACCGAAGGGCAGGACGCGTGGCAGCTGGCGGTAGGCCGTGCAGTAGACTGGATCCACGGAGGGGTGCATTCTGCCTCGGGGCGTGTGCGTGCAGGGATGGCAGGCGGCGCTGGCAGCGCGCACGTGGGCGCTTCATCGGCTCGTTGACTGAGTCGCGCCACGTGTCGTCGCCAGCGTTGGGCCACGCGTCGTGCGGTGGATGGCCCGCGCGGCTGTCGGCTATTCACGGGACGTGGCGGCCCTGGAGGATTCCGGCGCGCACAGTGTTGGGCCCGGCCCAACATTGTAGCGCCCGAATCGTCCGGGCGCCCGAAACCCGGACAGATTGGGCTTAATGGAATTGTTTTCCCAGCCTATAAATAGGCCGAGAACAACTGCTGAAAGCTCTTTTTCTGCTCATCTTCTTCCACAGTGCGACCTCACAAGAATTTCTCCTCTCCCAGAGTTGGTTCCACCTGTGGGTTCCCGGATTTTTCTGTGGCACGCATCCTGAGGTTTTCATTTTTACGGCGCGGCGCGACGTTCGTTCATTTATGATCTCCTTCGTCGCGTTTCGGTGCGAGGACTCCCCCGGCTTACTCCGACCACCGTTTTCGTCGATTCTTACGCCGGTGGCTTCGCGACAGGTAGGATTTCGATCTTTCTGTTTTGAGCTCCCCTCTTTTCGAGTTATCTTGGAACTTCCTGAGCTTTCCTTTTGACCCTTTTTCGTGGGCGGAGTTTTGGACAGCACCACAGCTTTTCGGCGATAACTTTGCGCTCATGCATCGGATGGAGACGTGCCTATAGTCGTTTTACATCTACACATCGCAAGGAACGTCCTCGAATTTTTCTGGAATTTTTCGAGTTAGGCCCAAGGTGAAAATCCCACTTTTCTGGGCGGAGTTGTACAGATTTTGTTCTTGGGAATTTCGGGATGGTTATCTTGTTGATTTTGTAACTCGGCCTACAGGTATCGGATTTGGGTGTGCGAGTACTCTTTTCGATCGTCTCGACGCGAGGATCGCAGCGGCAATTTTTTGGGAATTTTTGGTCTCCATCTCGCAGGTAAAAATAGAGCATCTTTGGGACTGAATTCTGGGACAGCATGTATTTGGCTACTTGTGTGTTTATCTGTGTGTATGTTGGGATATTTTTGTACAGTGATCGCGGCGGTTTATCTTTTTGGGCGAGAGCACTATTCGGACTTGGATTAGTGATCGAGGTGGGTAGTTTGTTGCATACCTCAACTTCTGACTTGCTCACTAAGTTTATTAGAGAATTCCCCACTTGGACTATGTGATTGATTACCATGCATGATCGAATGAGATAATTGTGAGCCTAGCATGTGAGATTAATTTTGTGAGCATAGCATGTTGGAACATGATTGTTGGGATATTTTGATAGGGATAATTAACATGCCATGTTAGCACATAGATTTTATGAAGGTTGGTTAAATGGATTAATTGTTGGGACATTATGACATATCTATGTGCGGGTACCACTTTGGTGATTTATTATGGATCAAGGATTACATACATGTGTAGTTGGCTGATGATTTTAGCATGATGGTTATATCTGTGTGATTTATTATTGATACACATGTGGAACTGTTATTTAATTTTCTCTCTTTCATCTTGCATGAGGACTCTTGCATGCTTGTATGGACATCTAGATAGGCCACTATTTATTGCTACACTATCATATTGGGATTTGACTTAGGAGAAACCATGATTGTTTCCTTTCTCCTTCTCATTAGACTTTTGAGTCTTGTTGCTCGGGTTTGAGCAGGGGTACGGGATAGTGTAGCCGGGACCTTGGGGTTGGGGACAGGTGGTATTTGATTATGGGTTGTGGGGTATTGCGGCTACCGCAGATAGTAGGCGGTTGACCGGATACAGATTATTTTACCCGATTTTGGATTGGGGGTTATTGTGGCTACCGCGGATAGTAGGCGGTTGACCGGATGTCGGATGTGGGACATCATTGTGGTTGTGGGTTATTTCGGTGACTGCGGATATGGGGCGGTTGACCGGGGGTCGTTTGTCATGCTCGATTGTTGACAGTGGGTATTGCGGCAACCGCGGATATTGGGCCGTTGACCGTATGTTTACTTATGCGTCAGATTGGGTATCAGATTTCGTTAGTGGATGGATTTTTCCCATTATGATCAGAGTCGTGATCCAGTCCTGCTTTTATGATACTTGTGACAGTGATTGAGTTTTTATCACACCGGAGCGGCTTTATATGCCCGGTGATGCTTTCCTCGTGTGGGTCGCTCCCCTCGAGTTCCCCTCCGGAGGATGGGGTCAGACAGTTATTGACAGTTTTTGCTATCACATCGGCGCGGTTATTGCCCGATGATGAGGGCGGCGGCAGGCAGTACCAGTTTCTACTGGTGGATAGATTGGGTTACTGATGCATACATACTGTCTTTCCTTTCGATATTGCTGTTAAGGAATTTGTGTTGGCATATTTTGTGAAAATGTTTAAGTCTTGAAGATTGAAGATGAAGAAGTTTGGATCATATACCTCAATCTCAAGAAAGAAGAATTCAAAAGGATCAGGTACGTTTAACTAAATATTTTTGGTGATCCGAATACTTCTTATAGTGTAGAAACACTTGGATGAATTTTTAATTGCATAAAAATCAAAAACTGGAGATACTTCATGTTCAGAGTCCGGACCTGACATTACAATTCGGACCCCGAACATAGGATAGTTCATGCGCAATTCCAGTCCGGACCTTGGTCACTTCAGTTCGAACCCCGAACGTGGAATTTGCAGGAATTAGATGAACAGCCCGGACCGTGGGAATTTCAGTCCGGTCCCCGAAGGTATGTTTTTCTGGAAAAAGTATGTTTCGCTACGACAGTCCGGACCGCCATAATTCCAGTCCGGACCGTCGTCCTGTAAAATTCCAGAAAAGGTTAGTTTTTGATTCTTATCCTCTTCCAACGGTTTCTAACCTATAAATAAACCCTACGATTCATTTTTAGGGTAATCCAAAAAATACGGTCGAAAGAGAAAAAATCCACATATAGAGAAGAAAGGAAATAACGAGATTAAATCTATGTTTCTTCATCTATATTGATTAATTTGATTCTAGGTTTTCAAACTCAGATTTTGAGTAGAATCAAATTAATGATTACTTAGATGGTATTTCCGATCTATTTCTAATCTAAGTATTCGGCGGATCATCACCACCCAAAAACAACGATTTTCTCAAAATCGGCGTGTGGACTCGCGTGGCCTTGTGGATTCAAGGTGCAGCCGCTCTCGTGGATTCGGAGCGAGGTACGTTTGTGGATTCGATACGTGCTACTGGGTGAAGACCGTGGATTCGGTCAGATGTCGTGGATTCGATGTTGGACGCCGTGGATTCGGCGTTGGACGCAAATCGTGGATTCGAGGAGCGTTGCGGAGCGAGCGAAGAAGATCTACTATGAGCGTATGGAAAAGGTTGAGTCGTAAGTGAGTATGGTATATCACCTTGTACGTGTTTTAATTCTAGTGGATTTCGCCGTGTTATCGGTCCCGTGGTTTTTTACTCCGGTTTGGAGTTTTCCACGTAAAAATCGTGCGTGTTATTTTTCATTTCCGCATTGGGTTTTATTGCGCAACGATTTTTGAGTGTTTACTGTTTACACCTATTCACCCCCCTCTAGGTGTTTTTTCCCCTATTTAGATCCATATTTTATCATAACCCAACAATTGGTATCAGAGCGGGAATAGGGTTGTAAACAATGGCTGAAGGTGGAAACATCAACAGACCCCCGTTCTTCGATGGAACAAACTATGCCTACTGGAAAGTACGGATGAAAGCATTTCTAATTTCCATCGACGAACGGGTGTGGCAATCAATTGAGTTAGGATGGTTTAATCCAACTAAAATTATTGTTGATGCTCACACCATCAAACCTAGATCGAAATGGACCAAGGAAGAGATAGACTTATCTTCTTACAATGGCAAAGGAATTAACGCTTTATTTAATGCCTTGTCACAAACAGAATTCTCTCGCGTCTCGGCATGTGAGACTGCGAAAGAAATCTGGGATGTTCTTCAAGTTACACATGAGGGAACTAACCTTGTGAAGATTCAAAAGCTGCAAATGCTTACGAGCAGATTTGACTCTATTTTCATGGCAGAAAATGAATCATTCACAGACTACTATACACGATTGCAAGACATCGTGAATTCATGTGCTAATTTGGGAGAGAAAATTCCAGAATTTAAAATTGTAAGAAAGATTCTAAGAACTCTTCCTGAAAGATTTCGTTCCAAGGTTACGGCCATTGAAACTATTAAACACCCGGACGAAATCCGTGTAGAAGAATTAGTTGGTTCTTTACAAACTTATGAAATGACATTTCCTACTAACTATTCTTCGAGAAAGGCATCCTCTTCTAAGTCTTCAGGTTTTGCGTTGAAAACAACAAAAGAAGAAGACGCGGATTCATCCTCCTCAGACGACGACGAGAACCTATCTATGGAGGACTTTGAGAAGCAGCTTGCTCTCTTGACAAGAAAGTTTCGCCGAAACTTTCGAAGGGGTAATTCAAGTAAAACTCCATCCTTCGGAAAGTCGAAGAAAGGCAAAGGGTTTTCAAGCCAAAAGTCAAGAAAGCAAGAAAGTTTTTCAAAGGATAAGAAAAGCTCAGAGGGACAAGTCCAATGCTTCAAGTGCCGAGGGTACGGCCATATCTCAACGGAGTGTCCAAATAAGAATCCGTCAAAGAAGAAAGCGATGCAAGCCGTCACTTGGGATGACACCTCAACGTCAAATGAGTCATCTTCAAGTGATGAAGAGAATAACGCAACGGCGTTCCACGCGTCCACAACTTCACCCTTCATGTGCTTAATGGCAAGTACATCCGATTCATTGTCCAACTCCTCCCAGGTTGAAAAAACTGCAACGGACGACGAATCGAGTAACTCTGAAGGTGAAGATTTTGCTCTAGCCTACTATAAACTTTTGAGGGATTCAAAGAAACTGGCTAAGCAAAACAAGGGGTTGAGAGAGAGATTGCAGGATCTCGAAGAAGAAGTAAAAAGGGCAACTTCTCTCTCGACCGGTCTTGAAGTGGAAAGGGATAACCTGATAAAAGCAAATGCTTCACTTCAAGAGAAAAATGAGCATTTTGAGAAGGAACATGTAAAAATGATTGATAAAGCTGGTTACTTCTTGAAGCTCTATACCGAGGCCCGACAGGAGAAAATGGAAATGACGAAGACCATTTTCCAACTCAAAGATGATTTAAAGCGTTTTTCTTCTAGAATGAGCAAGTTGGATAAGATGCTTGGTCTTGGTCAAACAAACCGATTCGGCCTCGGATACACTCAAACTGGCGGTAGTCCTAGTTCGAGTGGAACAGTTTTTGTGCCCCAGTCGGTAACTCCTCCTCTGACGACGGAAATCATTGTATACAACGACAACAACCCTACCTCACCCTCTTCGGGATCGTCAAGAACAAAGGTATGTTTTCGTTGTGGTTATGCAGGGCACATTAGAAGAAATTGCAAGATGGGAGCAAAACGATCAACTCAAGCGCCTCTTGCAATAACTACCAAAAAGGTGATTCCCCGGAAATCAAAAGAAATTTTTTCAAAGGAAAGGAGCCTTGGTAGTTCACCTCGCAAGACGATGTCAAGCAATGAATCAAACAAGACACTTTCACCAAGGAGAATAACTTCACGAACATTACCGACGCAGTCCAAAAAGGTTTGGGTTCGCAAAGGTGAAATCTTCCCTTGTCTTGTTGTTCATACTTCTTTACATGCTTGTGACAACTCGTCTTGGTATCTGGATAGTGGGTGTTCCCGTCACATGACCGGTGACAAAAACTGTTTTCAAATTTTAGAGAAAATCTTCGGAGGACATGTTGTTTTTGGAGACGGTCGTTCTTCTAAAATTGTTGGAAAAGGAACAATCGCTATTCCAGAAGGCCCGGTTTTGAACAATGTTTTATTTGTTGAAGGCCTAAAGACTAACCTCATTAGTATAAGTCAACTTTGTGACAATGGTTTCTCAGTTAATTTTTCTTCAGTAGAATGTATTGTAACTGATAAGGACCATGTATTCTTTTTGAATGGGGTTAGATCTCAAAATAATTGCTATATTGTTTCAAACAAAATTTCTGAAAAATGTAACATAGTTTCTTTGGATAATGAAACTCTTTGGCATGAAAGACTAGGTCACGTTAATTTTAAAGAACTAGCAAGGATTTCAAATAAAGACGTGGTTAAGGGGGTTCCTAAACTTTTATTTAAGGAAAACATTATGTGTGGTGGTTGTCAAAAGGGAAAACAATCAAGGGCTGCACACAAGAACTTGAACCACGTTGGTACCAATCGGCCCTTGGAATTACTGCACATGGATTTAATGGGGCCGACTCGTCAACCATCTTTGGGAGGTAAATGGTATATTTTTCTTTTGGTTGATGATTTCCCTAGGTATTCATGGGTAACATTTTTAATAGAGAAAGCGGATACTTTTGACTCTTTTCATGAGATTTGTCATCGTATTATAATTGAAAGAAATGAAAAGATCGTTCGTGTTCGAAGTGATAGAGGTGGAGAATTCATTAATTCTAAATTCATTGATTTTTGCACTTCCACTGGCATAAAACATGAATTCTCAGCACACTATACACCTCAGCAGAATGGTGTAGTCGAGCGCAAAAACAGGGTTGTTCAAGAGATGGCGCGTATGATGCTTCATAGCCGGAATTTACCGTTATATTTTTGGGCTGAAGCTGTGAACACCGCCGTCTATGTAATTAATCGAGTGTATTTGCGCCCGGAAACTTTAAATACACCATATGAGCTGTGGTTTTGTAGAAAACCAAATATCAAATATTTTCGTATCTTTGGGAGTCGTTGTTACATTTTACGTGACCGCGAAAATCTTGGAAAATTTGACTCTCGAAGTGACGAAGAGATTTTCATGGGTTATTCTACAAACAGTAGAGCATATCGGGTATTTAACCTGGAATCTAAAACGATGGTAGAATCTATAAATGTTAAAGTAGATGAAGCTTTTCACTTTACATCTGATAAATCTACCCCTGATATGTCTCTTGATGATGATACTCCTGTAAATGCATCTTCTCATAATAATTCTTTTGATAATGTTGATGCATCTAATGGTTCTTCAAGTTTATCTGATGTGCAGGAATCATCTCATGTACCTCCGAGTACTCCGTTACCTCAAACGTTACGCATCTCCAAGGATCATCCAGAATCTAACATTATTGGAGACCCACACGAAGGAGTCAGGACTCGGAGACAGTTGATTTGTGGAGTCGCATGTTACGTCTCCATGATCGAGCCAAAGAACATTGATGAAGCTCTTCAGGATGACTACTGGATTGAAGCAATGCAGGAAGAGCTCCATCAGTTCGAACGAAACAAAGTCTTGGAATTAACGAAGCCTCCAAAGCAACACAACGTGATTGGTACTAAATGAATTTTCAAGAATAAGAAAAACGAGGATGGTACCATCATCAGGAACAAAGCACGTCTAGTTGCTCAAGGCTATTCACAAATTGAAGGTATAGACTTTGATGAAACGTTCGCCCCGGTAGCTAGACTCGAGTCCATTCGTATCTTATTCGCAATCGCTTGTCATTTTAAAATAAAACTCTTTCAAATGGACGTTAAGAGCGCGTTTTTAAATGGGGTTTTAAACGAGGAAGTTTATGTGGCTCAACCGAAAGGTTTTGTAGACTATAAACAACCTAACCATGTTTTTCGTTTGAAAAAGACTCTTTACGGTCTAAAACAAGCACCACGAGCGTGGTACGAAAGGTTGACAAAGCACCTATTAGAAAAGGTGTCACGCCCCGAGCCCGCCAATTGGGCCGGTTCGGGCACGCCAACAGACCCGCCAATCGGGCGCGACCTCACGCTACCCGAAAGGAACGGTCACAACCATCTCGAATCAAAACAATGCTTATGATGAGATATAATATCAGAGTAAGATCACTACTAATTTAAAACTTCATTCAATAAACAAATAGTTTAAGCCGATATGAAAGCATGATAAGAATGAACCATAATAAACTTTATTACATTTTACATCTCTCAACTTACAATTACATAATATTACGATGCTTTTCCTCACAATACATGGTTCACTCGATCATAAAAGAAAGGTACCTCTGCTAGACCCTCTAGGTCTCTATGCTGCTGGGCCCTTGCCCCTGTCGTATGCCTCACCGTCTGCATCTGAACCGTCTCGTCCGCTGCATCCATACCCGAACCTGTGGGGGGGGTCACCCAAGGGGTGTGAGAACTCCGACAGAGTTCCCAGTGGGTTCAACCACCGAGAAAAAGTGTCCTACACCACTTGGTCCAATGGAAGCAATAATAATAGTGCTAGGAAACTAAAATCCGAAATCAAAATGCAGCTATGCAAAATAATATATCACTGTCTGTATATACTCATCGACCCAGCACTACTCTGTCTAGTCATACTAGGCTACTAAGCACCAACTCGGCCACTATGCCGCTGCATACAGGGTTAAACTAACCCGACCACCTTGGCCACTCTAATTTCTCTTTATTCTTTAAATTCTGGTGCTTTAGTTCAAGTTAACCCTCAGAAATTCTTATCCAACGGGCCCGAGCCCGGTAGTCCTGCTACCATCAGATAAGATTTCTAAGGTTGCCGATAACACCCGCAAGTGTTACCCCGTCCTACGAAGTAAATGTGTTCTTCGGGCCACCTGCTATCGGAGAGGGGGCTGCCCTTTACGTCCGATCCTGGTGCGCCCGGGGAGAGGGCAAGCCCTTTACGTCCCGCAGAACCACATTTCAACTGTCACGCCCCGAGTTCAAAAACCAGTGTATAAATTTTTTTTTTTTTTTTTTTTTTTAAATCAGAGTTGCAAAAACAGCCAGGGCAATGACAGACCGCCACATATATAGAAGAATCCCAATCCCCTATGGAATTGAGCCTTTTCTATATATGCACGGCTATCTTGGCAACAATCATCAGAGTACTAACTACGTACTGCAAATAATAATACAAATAAACTTTACAAATTACAACTCTTTTTCCCAAATTACAAAATCTTTCAACTTTAAACTCTTTAACTAAGTACACGGCTGTCCAGGGTCGAACATCTATCTCGATACCTCGCCAATTCGTCCCGACATCTCAACACCCGCTCGACCTGAAAAACAGTCACCCGAGGGTGTGAGACACACCGGAGTGTATCCCAGTGGGCACGACGAGCCGAGAAATAGCAGATCGTACCTACTGGTATACAATACTAGAGGATAGTAATAATCATGGGTTAGGGTAAAGCAGATATATAACTGGTGCTGTAAAGAAAGCAAAACTCATAACCTGGGTACAAGCATAGGAGATAATTTTAGCAGAATTTAAACCAGGACAAACATGTATCAGGATAATCAACGCATCAAGGAGTTAGGACAATCAGCAAGATAACAATGAAACTATAATCAAGGCATCAAGGAGTTAGGACAATCAGCAATATAACAATGAGATTATAATCAAAGGCATCACATGGAATCATATATAGGTAGATAACTAGAAGCCAGATCAAAGAATCAAAGAAGCATGTTAAAGCAACTTAACAACACATGCATCAAATAGATGAAAACACAAAGACCCAATCACAAGCTACCATATTGGCCTTCACAAGACCTCAGGCAAGGCTGCCCACACTACAAAAAAATTATGTTTTAGAAGCGGTCGAAACCACTGGAAAAAGTATCTAAAACCGTTGAGAAAATATTTCCCGACACTTATAAAACTGTCGAAAAATATTCTGTAACCGCTGTTAGATCTCCGTCGCTAAAGATCTTTGCCGACATTTTACACGACCGTTGGAGAAGATAATTTTAGTGATGCTTCTCCGACCGCTACTAAATATAGTAAAAAGCGCCGGTATAAATAATAAATTTATACCAACGGTTCTATAATCGTTGTAAATCCAATCCAAAATATAAACACATACAATTAAAACCAAACTAGACAAGATTTTAAGACTTTTTAAATTGAGATATGAAAACAAATTAATCATTAAAACAAATTTAAATTTGATTACATACGTCAATTGTCAAACAAAAGAAGTCAAATCATTTAAGCAAATAAGAGTTTACACAGAAAATATACAATTGTCAATCAAAAAATTTATTCGAAGGAGTTTTCAATCTAAAAGAGTAAAATCTATATGAAATCAAAGTTTTCTATGACTTCTTCAACTCCGAGTTAAAGTTTTCACCAATCCTTCCTCCTTTTTTTAAATTCCTGCAAAAAAAAAAAAAAAACAAATCAAATTAGTGAAATAATAAAATCAAAAGGCTCCAACAAGAAAATAATACTAATGTTTTCATGGTCAACTATATAATGAGGCAAATCATAAGACTATTAACAATTAAGCGCAGCATTTGAGATGACAAGCATCACACAATTTCGTGTCCTATAATTTCAAATAGCTTCTTTGTGTACTTTCCGTTGCCTGTCACTGGTTATAAGATGTAACTATGTTTGTAACAGTGTCCTTCTGAGCAGAACTCCAACATTTACCATCCTCTTTTGGAAGTTCAAAAATCTGAAGCACATTTTACACAAACTACAGAGAAAATTTGAGTCACTTTTGAATAGAAGTTCTAATGATAGTTTTACCCAAGAGACAAGTACCTGACTCCACTCTGAAGGAAGCAAATCCTCCCAGGGTTTGTCCACAATCCATGGACTGCTATCAGAATCAAAATATAAAGCCAGACGCACAAGTTCCACAGATTGAGAAACATTTAAGAGTACGCTATCAAAGGTTCAAACATTTATCTCGAAGACAACTTTTCAATGCTACACCAGTAAAAAGACTAGCATAACATAAGAAAATCAAATCATGCATATCATAGCACCAAAGGGAGCAAAAATTTGCAAGGATATAATATCAATAAAAAGTTCAGGTACCAAATTATTTACCAGAATTTGTAGATTATACTCCATAGGTGAAAAGAGAAAAAAACCAAACCCAAGAAAAGAACCAACGAAATATATACTTTCCTGATTCGGTCTAAAGCTCCCCCTGTCACAAATGTTTCCTTTCCAAAATCATCGAATGTTACTGCCGACAACTTTCCAAGTGTCAAACCAGCTGCAAATGGGTGGCCAGGATGGCTGCAAAAAACAAGTCACCATGCATCCGTCTACTTGAAAATCAAATTTAACAAGAAGAGATAAGAGTACCTCTCTGTATCTTCATATCTTATATGGACATTAGTGATCGACAGCTTCAGATTTCCAATTATTGTGTTGATAAATGATCCAAGCCGTGATGAGCTCTTCAACAATGGAGTAGCAAGTAAATCCCCATTCTCTATCATTAACAAAATTTGAGCCTTAGCCATATTTAGTGTGAGATGAAATATTTAAAATGCCCTGTAGTTAAATGAGTCATATAATCTAAAAAGAAACAAAAGTTAGGAGATCAATTTCATAATGCCCTATAGTTGAGGGGGTCTCCATATACTTTTTACTTTTAATCTATAGTTTGGATCTATAAAAAATTAAAAACTAAAATACCAAAAATCATAATATTTAAAGTCTATTACTAAAGTATCATATAGTCCAAAAAATTAATTGTAGTAAAAAAAATAGTGTTGTCAGCATAAATGAAGATATCATAAATGGAGAGACGTTAATATGAGAGGAAAAAGAAAAGTAGATATCATAAAAAAATATGGGTAAAATGTATGTACAGTCCATTTAAACATAAAAGAATGGACTAATTCACAAATTAAAGAAATGCCCTGGGATTTCTACATGCATATACCTTCAAAGTCATCAACTTAAAGAAATGCCCCCACAGAATCTGGAATTTTCTTATGGTTAAAAATACAGAAAATCCACCTGAAAATATCACAATTTGCACTTTGCACTGAGTTAATGTTACTGCTCCTTCCGCATTCCTAGTAAGCAAACTCATACATCCCATTATCTCCATCCCTGCGACATTCAAGTCTTGAACAGAGTCTTTGATTGCCCAACATTTTGATCAATGAAGTTTTTCATTCATTCCCCAAATACATCATGCAATCATTATTAGAAGTATCATGAAACTTAAGCCCACAATCATTATCAGAAGTATCATGAAACTTAAGCCCACAGTGCCTTTTTCTTTATCACTCCCCGCTTGTAATCAAACTAATTAATGCTATCACAATAAGAAAATAAGGGCATATTATTCCTATGACATTTTTACAAGCATCAAAACCAAAAGCTTCCGTTAGGAATGTCAAGACTCAATGGAAGATAACAAATTTTATTGAAAGAAAAAAGACTCCTATGATAGTACATCCGTTAGGAATGTTCTTGGGTAACCAAAAGCTTACTTTGGGCCAACTTGATACTGCTTATATAAAAGGGAAAAGTAGGGATCCGTAATTAAGGTAATGTACTATGAGATTTGATTAATAAAATTCATTTCGTTTTATTGTTCTATCCCTGTTTACTCCTTTTATGCCTAAAATCAGGATTGACCGTCTATTCTCACTTAATTACTTCTCCCTCACTTCTTAGTATTTGTTCTTTTTCTTCCCTTTCTATACCTTGTACCACCTGATTGCACGAATCTACAGTAAATTAAAATTAGAGAATCCAAATAACAGTCCAACTTATATGGTCAGCATCAGAGCATCCAAAAATAGCCTAGCTTTTCAACAATATCTGGCCAAAAAATTTGATATCTAGTGCACTTCCAACTAGAGTTATCGCTGGGGTGCTACAAGACAAACAATCAATACTTTGAATCTGGTGCTTGTGTATTGATCAAGTGATTGTACATTGAGGGGACTTTTCGTCAACTATGGTTACCTATGTATGTGAGTTCTTTGTTCTACAACAGAATTACAGAAAATAGCTTTAGATTTTGAGGTTGATGCCAGACAAGTAGACTTTTGCTGCATTATTTGTGCTTCATAGAATTTCCCTAACTAGTCTATAGGAAGGGTTGAATAGAGTACCAAATTTACTGAATCTCTTATTGATACATGGTACTCTCTTTCAAAATTGCACACTGTTATTTTACAGGATCTTCATAGTAAAGATTTCAGTCCGTGCATCAGGGCTCATAATATCCTGCTTTTAATATATAAAAGACTCATCAAGCTACTTATTATATTAACCAAATAACATTGGTGAGTTTTTTTAATTAATTTATATTGGAATCCAATAAATAAAAATTAGCAACAAAATAAAATAAAAAACCAAGCCTATTAGCAGATCCAATTAGCTCAATTTAGGAAACGACCCATCAACTTCATGAAACTATCTCATTTCTCATGTAACAAAACACTTCAAAAGGAGATCTATTTGAAACACTTCAACAAAGAGAGCTCACCTCCACAACAGGCAATCGAAACCCTCAATTTTAGCGATCTCTCTCTCTATGTTGGGGTCGAGGCGAATAGTACCAAATCCGAACCAATAGAAGCCTAATAAACATAAAAAAAGAGAGAAAATCAAACAAAAATTGCATCAAATACACTAATACGAATCCAAACTAATAAATTTAGCAAATAACACAGAATCATACTAATCAAAAGTATGCAATATGGTTAAACCCGATTAAAACTGAATAGGGCAAACCCATATCTAAGATCTAGAACGATTCAACAACAAGGAGGGAACAAGGGAACGATGTAGAACGATTTAGCAATTAACGATCTAGAACGATTTAGCAACAACAATACATTTAGCAAATAATGATCTAGAGCAATTCAACAACAAAACCGAATTGGGCAACATATCTAAGATCCAAAAAGGAGAGAACAGAGGAACAAATCCGCGGAATACCTTGAACAAGCAGTGATTGATCCCGAGCTGCACCTCCTTGAAGGCCTCGCGCACGCGGAGCCGATCGGGGGCGTGGTCGAGGTTCTCGTCCACGCGTTCTCCTCCGCACGCTCGGGTGCGGTGGGGTTTTAGGGGAGAGGTTTAATTAATTAGGAAGATGAAGTTAGTGGAGTATCCCCAGGGATTTTAGGGGAGAGGTTTTAAAGATGCTAATTAATTAGGGAAGGGCTTTTGAGGGATGATGTATGATGGTTCCTGACGTGGCTTAGGAGTGAATTTGAATTTAAATAAAAAATTTTTATAGTTAAGTTTAAAAAAATACTAATTAATATTTAATTAAAATAATTTAAAAAATAATTAATTAATGATAATATTTTTGAAGAGTCATTATAATTTAAATAATGAAGATTTTTTTGAATCATCGTTATAATTTAATTAATAACAACGCTTTCGAAGCATTATTAGTATTTAATTAATTATTTATTGGCGATATTTTTAAAGTGTCGTTAATTAATTATTTATTGACGACTATGTATAACAAATATTAAAAATGCTAGAGTAAAACTTCGTCTAAAAAATATTGGTATTACTATATTTTGTTGTAGTGTTATATGGAGAATTTATTTAAAAGAAGTTAGGGGGGAGGAGGGAGGGGAGTTGGGCTGGGTTGAGGGGAGTTGGGCTGGATTTTAGGAATTACAAGAATTGCACATATTTGGGGGTGGGGGGGGGGGGGGGGGGGGGGGGGGGTTGGGGCGGGGGGGAGGAGGGAGGGGAGTTGGGCTGGGTTGAGGGGAGTTGGGCTGGATTTTAGGGATTACAAGAATTGCACATATTTAGACAAAAATTTTCTTTTGGGCTGAATTTTGGGGTATACTTAATTCTCACTATGACATAAAATTTTAATAAAAGAATTATTGAATTTATTGATCAATTATTTTGGTAATATTATCTTTTTTCTATTTTGAATTTTTTTTTCCGAGTTAAAATAAATTTTTCTATTTCGAAAATATGATGAATATCGAATCGTACTTCAATTTTTGAAAGATTGGATGAAAAAAAAAATAATTTAGTTTGAACTAAATTAAAACCGAACAGTTATTTACAAATTAATTTTTAAAAATTGATTTATAGCGACAGTTATTTTAGTAACATTTTATACAAGCATCGGTAAAAATATATTTTAGCAGCGAATTGAAACTGTTATAATAATTAGTTAAAACCGCTGCTAAAATATATTTTTACCAACACTTATATAAAATATTACTAAAATAACTGTCGCTACAAATCAACTTTTTTGTAGTGCCACTTGGCACCACCTGGTTGACATTCCCTTCACAAGGGTCACGGGTTGCCACAGCTAACCACTTTACCGGTAAAGTACACCGCTACGGGGGATCAGCCCGCTAGTGTACGTGAAGAACAACGGTGCGGGCGATCATAATGCAAATGCTCAAGCTCTCGGTCCACTGACCGGGTAATCGGCAACAAGCCGGGAAATCCCCACTGGGATGCAAGGGCAAAATCAACTGAATCTCAACTCATATGCAAGACCAAGGCAAATCTCAACTCAGCATAAGCTCAACCGAAAAACTCAACTCAATCATGCAGACCAACCAAATGATACAAAACTTAAACACATATTTTTAAGAAAACTGTTTTGAAAAGTCCAAACCCCGAAGAGCATTGCCCTCGTCCTATCAAACAAGAACAGACTCAGGCGACACTACGAAGCTTGGGTTTTAGGTCTAAACCTCGCAGAGCAGTGCCTTTGTCCTATCAAACAAGAACAGACTCCGGCGACCCTACGAAGTTCGGTAAAACATCAGTTAAATAAATCTATGTGTTCAGCAGTGTATCATTTGATCAGCAGGACAAGCAAGCTCACCAATCCAACATAGAAATGTTCCAAGATAAGATATAAATACCAGAGGTACAATGAATAATCATGTAAGGCAGAATAGAACTGATAACAGGCGTAGCTCAACATCTAACAACCAATCAGACAGACTAACCCCTTATGCAACTAAACACATGTTTTTAAGAAAACCTTTGAAAACAATAGGTTTTTAGGTCCCAAACCTCGTAGAGCGTTGCCCTTGTCCTATCAAACAAGAACAGACTCAGGCTACCCTACAAGGCTTGGTAAAATCATTTATTTTAGAAGATCATGTATTTAGCAGCATAACAGGCGAACAACAAGGAAGCAGGCTCAACTATCAGATGACCAAAGAAACATGGCAATGTATAGAGTAATGAAATAACTACTGGGAACAATTTAAACATCACGTAAGGTAAGGATCACTAAAACAAACCATAAGCAGGCATAAAGCAGGCATGAAGTAGTAAATCACTGAATCAATGGAAAGGCAGGCTCAAGCATTAATAGACTGATATAATAATCAAGCATAGGAGTGCAACTACGAAATGGCCAATCAGTCAGAGCAACTAACAGTAATATATATTGCAACCAAAGGCAGACAGGCTCAAAATAAACTAAGTTACCAAGAACAGGAGTCCAACCAATACCATACACCGAGGGCCAAACTGATAAAGCCCGGACCGAAGATAACCCACCTGTCAATGCGCAGGCGACTAAACCGTATCCACTGTATGTTTAGAACCAGAGGCACCGAATAAACCTGAATCAATCATATGGATCAAGGATCAACTCTGACTCTAACTTATTTCAATTCAACTTAAAACCCAGATCAATTTTAAAACCTCTACATAGCCATTTTGCATTTTTGTTTCCCCAGGACTTCAAAATCAGTTTTTAACGCGAGCAATGCGTCCAGTGACCCCAAATTAGCCAAGAGTACACTGTCGCGGCTTCGCAAACAACCCGGAACTTAGTTTTGTTCCAACATTATTCTAAAAGGTTGATTTCTCTTCATCTTTTAATCTGGTCGTCAAACAGACAAACTTTGTATATGAAAGTGACTCTGGACAGTGCCAATACCATAGGGCTCACCCTAGTTCCAGTCCAAAATCGATGGATCAACTAGATCCGAGTTCCTCGCTCTCTAACACTTCCACCATGCCCCACACACCAATCCACATAGCCAACATTGGGTCTGAAGTGAGCATCAAGCTCAGGGAAGTGTGTGTGGCATCTTTCATATTAAACTTGAAGCCAAATTCCAAATTTTTCTTCTTTGGGACATTACATCGAACACCTAGTGAGCATTATTTATAAAAACTAAAACCTACACTAACCCATGCAACAACTTTGTATAGAGGGGAACTGAGAACCTCTAACATGGATAAAATGCATTCAAACATAGTATAGGGATTACCTGGGGGTTTGGCCGGCGCCCGAAGGCGACGCCGGCGGCGGCGGGGCAACCACAGCCACAACAAGGGTGCAACCGTGGATAAACGAAAACCTACGTTAGGTTTTGCATGCAAGCGTATAGGAAGCTTCTTAGAGGTCTAGAGGTCTTACCTGAAAAGTCCACCCACTTGACGGAGCTCCGGCGATCGCCGGAGACCATTTCCTCCAAGCTCTAGGTGAACTCGGCCACCTCTAATGGCGGATTCCGGCCGGCGAGGCGTTGGCCGGTGCAAGATGGACCAGGTTGCTTCTCTCGGTCCCCCGGTGCTTGCTGGGTGGTTGGCCGGCGGCGGGGACGCGCGGCAGCGCCGGGCGGAGGAGATCCGGCGAAGTGCCATTTGGCTCGGCTCTAGGGTAAGCCCGATCTCCATGGATCTTCAGCCGACCCTTCCCAAACTTCGGGGAAAGCTTGCAGTCACCGAGGAGGTCAAGATCAACGGTCTTGATCTCGGATTTGTTGGTCGGTTGAGGCTCGGGATCATCCTCGGCCGAAACACGATAATCCGGCAATAGATCTCTCCCGCCGGCGGTCGGGAATGAGGCAAGGGTTCCGGCTCGCCGGAATTATCAAAGAAGAGGAGAAGGCCGCGGCGGCGCGCGGCGACGGCCGGGGTCCGGGATGCCCAGGCTAGGACGCGGCAACCCCGGGGACCTCTCAGTTAAAGTTTGGCCCAACTGAAACTTCTAAAACACCCCCCCCAAACACCAACCCGAGAGCACCAATATCTCTTCTTTGTTTTCTCGGGTTACTCCGGCACGGGGACGGCGGCGGAGCCTGGGTGCGACGGTTGGAGGAAATGTAGAGGGGGCGTCGGGTGCAGAAGAAGGTTGAAGGGTGGCTCGGGTGTGGGGAGTCCAAAGGTCACTCCCGAATGCATCTATTTACATGCATAACGCATAATATGCTAATAAGTCCTTCCACAATTGCCATTTGCAGTTCAGTCCTACATGAAACTTGTTCCTCTTACACTTAAGTCCCTGCCTATAAGGTGACACAATTTTCGAGGCACTATTTATTGGGTTTATATGCAAAATACAACGTTTTTCGCTGTATTTCACGTATTTCGAGGAGTTCCAGTCGTCAGAACGAAAAACAGATTTCGCCGTTGCGTCCGGAACGTCGAAATCTTCAAGGTAGCGATTTTTGCTTTTCAACGTGATGTCCAGATAAATTTTCGTTCCATAAAAACTGTCCCATTTTACAATTTTCATGCTTTTCGAGATTCCAGAGTCGTCAAACAGAATTTTCGACTGCGCCATTGTGTTCAGAATGTCAAAAATAGCTGGAATTGACTACTCGAATCACTATATTAGGAGTCCAGATAGTAAATTGGCCAACGTCGGTTCAAGAGGCAATCAAAATCAAGGTTTACTGTTTATCTACAGTATATAACTTAAGTTACTGTGCGCAGGAACACGGTTCCCTTGGTCGCGGCTAAATGCCCTCTTCTTCTTTGAATTCTGGAAGATCCGACCGTCAGATCGAAAAGTGCTGAATATGAAACTTGCTCAGTTCGACGAGACGATCGCAACGGTCAACTCCGATTTCCAAGATCATGCCCGGATTGGAAATTAGCCTTTTTGCCTCGTAATTCGTGCAACTTGCACCCCGACAATTGATCAAATAGATCAATTTAGATCTTTAGAATCTAACTCCGGCTAAAAATTCATCTTTTATTTTATTTATTAAAAATAAAATATCCGGATTACTACATCACTTCCACCTTATAAGAAGTTTCGTCCCCGAAACTTAATCCAACTAAACGCTGATTAGTCACTAATAGGTTCAATATAGTGACCACTAGTCACAAGGTTTCAACAACGCCAAGGCTGCTATTTTAGACCCAATCTTATATTCCCCATCACAGGGCAAGTATTTCTCAATTCTTTCGAAAGTACGTTGTCTGCAGCCAACGTGCTTACCAAAAGAAAGGCGAAATACCACAAATCTGTCGCCAACAACTTGTTTGGGACACCACTCACAACTGAAGGTACATCACATACCTTCCTTTACAGTCTCTTAGCCGATGATATAACCTCTAAGTTCCCAACTTACTGTACCAAAACCTAGCGCTCTCACGTGACACGAGTCATCCTGGGTTCGTTCCTAACCAAACCTAGACATCGTATTCCTATTTCTCTGATACCATCTAATCTGTCACGACCCGAGTTCAAAAACCAGTGTATAAATTTTCTTTTTTCTTTTTTTTTTTTTAAATCAGAGTTGCAAAAACAGCCAGGGCAATGACAGACCGCCACATATATAGAAGAGTCCCAATCCCCTATGGAATTGAGCCTTTTCTATATATGCACGGCTATCTCGGCAACAATCATCAGAGTACTAACTACGTACTACAAATAATAATACAAATAAACTTTACAAATTACAACTCTTTTTCCCAAATTACAAAATCTTTCAACTTTAAACTCTTTAACTAAGTACACGGCTGTCCAGGGTCGAACATCTATCTCGATACCTCGCCAATTCGTCCCGACATCTCAACACCCGCTCGACCTGAAAAACAGTCACCCGAGGGTGTGAGACACACCGGAGTGTATCCCAGTGGGCACGACGAGCCGAGAAATAGCAGATCGTACCTACTGGTATACAATACTAAAGGATAGTAATAATCATGGGTTAGGGTAAAGCAGATATATAACTGGTGCTGTAAAGAAAGCAAAACTCATAACCTGGGTACAAGCATAGGAGATAATTTTAGCAGAATTTAAACCAGGACAAACATGTATCAAGATAATCAACGCATCAAGGAGTTAGGACAATCAGCAAGATAACAATGAAACTATAATCAAGGCATCAAGGAGTTAGGACAATCAGCAATATAACAATGAGATTATATCAAAGGCATCACATGGAATCATATATAGGTAGATAACTAGAAGCCAGATCAAAGAATCAAAGAAGCATGTTAAAGCAACTTAACAACACATGCATCAAATAGATGAAAACACAAAGACCCAATCACAAGCTACCATATTGGCCTTCACAAGACCTCAGGCAAGGCTGCCCACTTGGCACCACCCTAGTTGACATTCCCTTCACAAGGGTCACGGGTTGCCACAGCTAACCACTTTACAGGTAAAGTACACCGCTACGGGGGGATCAGCCCGCTAGTGTACGTGAAGCAACAACGGTGCGGGCGATCATAATGCAAATGCTCAAGCTCTCGGTCCACTGACCGGGTAATCGGCAACAAGCCGGAAATCCCCACTGGGATGCAAGGGCAAAATCACTGAATCTCAACTCATATGCAAGACCAAGGCAAATCTCAACTCAGCATAAGCTCAACCAAAAAACTCAACTCAATCATGCAGACCAACCAAATGATTCAAAACTTAAGCACATATTTTTTAAGAAAACTGTTTTGAAAAGTCCAAACCCCGAAGAGCATTGCCCTCGTCCTATCAAACAAGAACAGACTTAGGCGACACTACGAAGCTTGGGTTTAGGTCTAAACCTCGCAGAGCAGTGCCTTTGTCCTATCAAACAAGAACAGACTCCGGCGATCCCTACGAAGTTCGGTAAAACATCAGTTAAATAAATCTATGTGTTCAGCAGTGTATCATTTGATCAGCAGGACAAGCAAGCTCACCAATCCAACATGGAAATGTTCCAAGATAAGATATAAATACCAGAGGTACAATGAATAATCATGTAAGGCAGAATAGAACTGATAACAGGCGTAGCTCAACATCTAACAACCAATCAGACAGACTAACCCCTTATTCAACTAAACACATGTTTTTAAGAAAACCTTTGAAAACAATAGGTTTTTGGGTCCCAAACCTCGTAGAGAGCGTTGCCCTTGTCCTATCAAACAAGAACAGACTCAGGCTACCCTACAAGGCTTGGTAAAATCATTTATTTTAGAAGATCATGTATTTAGCAGCATAACAGGCGAACTACAAGAAGCAGGCTCAACTATCAGATGACCAAAGAAACATGGCAATGTATAGAGTAATGAAATAACTACTGGGAACAATTTTAAACATCACGTAAGGTAGGATCACTAAAACAAACCATAAGCAGGCATAAACCAGGCATGAAGTAGTAAATCACTGAATCAATGGAAAGGCAGGCTCAAGCATTAATAGACTGATATAATAATCAAGCATAGGAGTGCAACTACGAAATGGCCAATCAGTCAGAGCAACTAACAGTAATATATATTGCAACCAAAGGCAGACAGGCCTCAAAATAAACTAAGTTACCAAGAAAAGAGGTCCAACCAATACCGTACACCGAGGGCCAAACTGATAAAGCCCGGACCGAAGATAACCCACCTGTCAATGCGCAGGCGACTAAACCGTATCCACTGTATGTTTTAGAACCAGAGGCACCGATAACCTGAATCAATCATATGGATCAGGATCAACTCTGACTCTAACTTTTTCAATTCAACTTAAAACCCAGATCAATTTTAAAACCTCTACATAGCCATTTTTGCATTTTGTTTCCCCAGGACTTCAAAATCAGTTTTTATACCGCGAGCATCGCGTCCAGTGACCCCAAATTAGCCAAGTACACTGTCGCGGCTCGCAAACAACCCGGAACTTAGTTTTGTTCCAACATTATTCTAGAAGGTGATTTCTCTTCATCTTTTTAATCTGATCGTCAAACAGACGAACTTTGTATATGAAAGTGACTCTGGACAGTGCCAATACCCTAGGGCTCACCCTAGTTCCGTCCAAAATCGATGGATCAACTAGATCCGATTTCCTCGCTCTCTAACACTTCCACCATTCCCCACACACCAATCCACACAGCCAACATTGGGTCCTGAAGTGAGCATCAAGCTCAGGGAAGTGTTGTGTGACATCTTCATATTAAACTTGAAGCCAAATTCCAAATTTTTCTTCTTTGGGACATTACATCGAACACCTAGTGAGCATTATTTATAAAAACTAAAACCTACACTAACCCATGCAACAACTTTGTATAGAGGGGAACTAGAACCTCTAACATGGATAAAATGCATTCAAACATAGTATAGGGATTACCTGGGGGTTTGGCCGGCGCTCCGAAGGCGACGCGGCGGCGGGCGGGGCAACCCACGCCACAACAAGGGTGCAACCATGGATAAACGAAACCTACGTTAGGTTTTGCATGCAAGCGTATAGGAAGCTTCTTAGAGGTCTAGAGGTCTTACCTGAAAAGTCCACCCACTTGACGGAGCTCCGGCGATCGCCGGAGACCATTTCCTCCAAGCTCTAGGTGAACTCTGGCCACCTCTAATGGCGGATTCCCGCCGGCGAGGCGTTGGCCGGCGCAAGATGGACCAGTTTGCTTCTCTCGGTCCCCCGGTTCTTGCTGGGTGGTTTGGCCGCGGCGGGGACGCGCGGCAGCGCCGGGCGGAGGAGATTCGGCGAGTGCCATTTGGCTCGGCTATAGGGTAAGCCCGATCTCCATGGATCTCCTCAGCCGATCCTTTCCCAAACTTCGGGAAGCTTGCAGTCACCGAGGAGGTCAAGATCAACGGTCTTGATCTCGGATTTGTTGTCGGTTGAGGCTCGGGATCATCCTCGGCCGAAACACGATAATCCAGCAATAGTCTCTCCCGCCGGCGGTCGGGAATGAGGCAAGGGTTCCGGCTCGCCGGAATTATCAAAGAAGAGGAGAAGGCCGCGGCGCGCGCGGCGCGACCGGCGGGGTCCGGATGCCCAGGCTAGGACGCGGCAACCCCGGGGACCTCTCAGTTAAAGTTTGGCCCAACTGAAACTTCTAAACCCACCCCCCCCCCCCCCCCCCCCCCCCCCCAAACACCAACCCGAGAGCACCAATATCTCTTCTTTGTTTTTCTCCGGTTACTCCGCACGGGGACGGCGGCGGAGCCTGGGTGCGACGGTTGGAGGAGAGGTAGAGGGGGCGTCGGTGGCAGAAGAAGGTTGAAGGGTGGCTCGGGTGTGGGGAGTCCAACGGTCACTCCCGAATGCTCTATTTACATGCATATGCATAATATGCTAATAAGTCCTTCCACAATTGCCATTTGTAGTACAGTCCTACATGAAACTTGTCCCTCTTACCACTTAAGTCCCTGCCTATAAGGTGACAACAATTTTTGAGGCACTATTTATTGGGTTTATATGCAAAATACACCGTTTTTCGTTGTATTTCACGTATTTCGAGGAGTTCCGGTCGTCAGAACGAAAAACAGATTTCGTCGTTGCGTCCGGACGTCGAAATCTTCAAGGTAGCGATTTTTGCTTTTCGACGCGATGTCCAGATCAATTTTCGTTCCATAAAACTGTCCCATTTTACAGTTTTCATGCTTTTCGAGATTCCAGCGTCGTCAAACAGAATTTTCGACTGCGCCATTGTGTTCAGAACGTCGAAAATAGCTGCAATTGACTACTCGAATCACTATATTAGGAGTCCAGATAGTAAATTGGGCCAACGTCGGTTCAGAGGCAATCAAAATCAAGGTTTACTGTTTATCTACAGTATATAACTTAAGTTACTGTCGCCAGGAACACGGTTCCCTTGGTCGCGGCTAAATGCCCCCTTCTTCTTTGAATTCTGGAAGATCCGACCACCATCGAAAAGTGCTGAATATGAAACTGCTCAGTTCGACGAGACGCCAGACGCGTCGAACGGTCAACTCCGATTTCCAGATCATGCCCGATGGAAATTACCTTTTTTGCCTCGTAATTCGTGCAACTTGCACCCCGACAATTGATCAATTAGATCAATTTAGATCTTTAGAATCTAACTCCGGCCAAAATTCATCTTTTATTTTATTTATTAAAAATAAATATCTGGATTACTACATCAACCTTCGAAGGCACGCCCGTTTTATTATCTTTTCTTATCTTTTCATTTCCTTTCCTCGGGCACCAGCCCTTTTATGCACTTTATGCATTTGTCTTTATCTTTCTCTTAAGCACTTGCTGTTCTTTTCTCTCTCACTCGAGCCTTCAGCTCACATTGCCACTGGCAATTACTATCACTCTTTCTCCTTGAGCATTTAGCTCTTTGCTTTCACTTTAAGCCTTCCGAAAGTACCTACCTCGTCCGACGGGTCACTGCCCAGGGAGTCCTGCTCCACTTGACGAGTCTCAAATTCGAAGCGCCATTTACATTCTCTTTATGCTTTTAGCCACTTTTAGCTTGCTTTTAACTTAAAGCCTCGAAAGTACCTCGTCCGACGGGTCACTGCCCAGGGAGTCTTGCTCCACTTGACGATTCTCAAATTCGAAGGCGCCATTTACATCTCTTTATCTTAAGCAATTTGCTTGTCTTGCTTATTAACCAAGTTAGCTCTATCTTGAGCGATTTGCTTGTCTTGCTTATTAACCAAGTTTTTCATCCCTTACCCTAGGTCTGCCTCACGGGTAACTAGAGAGTCTCCTGGCTCTTACACATTTCACTTTCTTTGTTTAACTCAAATTGAATTAAGTTATTGTCCATTGCCAGACACCCTATGACTTTCTAGGGTTATATTTGTTTAAATCTTTAACCTTGGGATCTCATCCCACTTTCCTGATTCCTCCTGAATCCTAGAGTTAACTTAACTCTATTTTTCTGTTCCACTTTAATTTAGAGTTGCACTGACTCTAATTTCTGGTCTGTGAGTTTAAACTCCTCTAGTTCACCTTAGGTTCTCTTTACCTAAGTTCCATATCATACTCTCTAGAGTTCCTTGACTCTATCTTGTTCACTATCCACCTTAGTTACTTTACCTAAGTTCCATGCCGTACTCATCCTAGAGTTCCTTGACTCTATATTTGATCACTCTATCCAGTGTCCTTAGGTTATCACCTAGACAATGCCACTCGTCCAACCTGGATAACTCCTAAGTTTTGATGTCACTCATGAACCCCTGAAACTATGTTTTTCTCCTAGTCGTACTTACTACCAACATGTTCCCTTTCCTTATGTCCCACATGATTCCTAGGGTTATCCCTAACATGATCACAATCATAAAGCTAATCACATTCATGCATGCAATTATTTTCACATCCATCATAAAATTATTTGTATCCACTAGGCATGCAATCTATCCTCTATCTTTGGCAACCACATTGCACTTTTCATCTGTGTCCTTTTACCATGCACATTTATCATCTATCCCTGCAACCAACAGTTGCACTTTTTCATCTAAATCCATCTACAAGGCAATCATAATCATAATTACCTAACGCCTCTAACAGGCTACTAGCATGGCTTCGAACTGAAAGCAAAGGAGCAGGGGAGAGATCACCCAATTTCGGCAGAATTCCCCACCTTGTAGTGTCCCCGATTTCCTTTCATGTCTCCACACTTGATCACTATTTCTTCCAATTGGTTGTAGACACTTTGTAATTGGCCTCCGCGCGTTCCACTTGTTCCCTCGAGCTTGCACGCAAAACAGTGCGCATCCCTCGAGTTTGCACTCAAAACGGAACAGCTTCTCGTAAGGCTTGCGCGCAAAACGTTGCACATTTCTTCTTTCCATTCCTGCACGGAGAACGATGTAACCATTAGAACCTACGGCGAAAAATGGCGCGCATTGGTCCCAACCCGCACGCAAAACGAGCACATACCCCGCATTGGCGCGCAAAACGATGCAAGTCCCTTTTTCAACGTTGCACGTAAAACGGTGCAACGCCTTTCGAGCCTGCGCCCAAAACCACTCACAATCGTTGAATCCGCACGCAAAACGGGCACATACCCCGCATTGGCACGCAAACGGTGCACACACACTATGTGGGGTTGCAACGCGAAACGGTGCACCTTCATAGCCAGTCCTGTACGCAAAACGGATGCATGTTAGAACCTGCCCGCAAAACCTGTGTCCGTTCTAGTCCACCTGCGCGCAAAACGGAGCACATCCTCGCACTGGCACGCAAAATGGTGCAAGTCCCTTTTTCAACGTTGCACGTAAAACGGTGCACGCCTTTTGAGTTTGCGCTAAAAACGGGTACGTTCGTCGGTCCGCACGGAAAACGTGCATGTCTTCCAGCAAGCTGCACGCAAAACGGGGCGCACACCAAAATGTCCGCGAAACTCGCACAGTACAACTGCACAGAAAATTGGGTCCCTAACATGCACGGGGCAAAGGGTCAAACCCAAAATCCAAAAAGGACACATTAAACTTGCCAAAATACCGCAAAAACGACAACGGCCTACCTCGACAATGCTGTGACGTCC
>CM055067.1:16347015-16445497 GCA_029204045.2 Tillandsia leiboldiana | reverse complement strand
CAGCTATCAGGCTAGCATACAGATGGCGCCCTACGAAGCCTTATACGGGAGAGCGCTGCCGATCCCCAATTTGTTGGGACGATTTGGGAGAACGGAAGTTCTTGGGACTCGACTTAGTGGAAGAAACTGAAGAAAAAGGTACGCCTCATCAAGCAGTGTTACTGACCGCCCAAAGCCGATAGAAGAGCTACGCAGACCAGAGGCGCCGCGACTTGGAATCCAAGTGGGAGAGCACGTGTTTTTGCGGTCAACTTCCAGAGGAATCAAGCGTTTCGGGCTGAAGGGGCAACCTGAGCCCACGGTTTGTGGGACCGTCGAGATCTTGGAGCGCATTGGCCAGTGGCGTACCGCCTTGCCCTACCACCAAACCTCGACCGAGTCCACGATGAATTCCACGTGTCCATGCTCGGAAGTACCTTTCTAACCCATCACACGTTCTGGACGTCTCTGCACTCGAACTTAAGGAAGACCTAAGCTTCGAGGAGACCCCTGTGAGAATCCTAGCAAAGGAGAGCAAATCACCGCGAAAACCGAGCCATTCCCTACGTGAAGGTGCTCTGGAGCAACCATGAGGAGTGAGAAGCGATGTGGGAGCTGGAGTCAAAAATGAGGGAGTGCTGCCCCAACCTTTCACCGCGACCAAGGTTGAGTATCGAGGATGAAACTCGTTTTAAGAGGTGAGTGGGTAGTAACCACACGTAAAAAGGGTTTTCGTTTTTTAGTTTTCCGCATCCTTTTTGGGGTCCAGAGGGCGGGCTAATAATTCTTTGTTACTGGGCAGACCATCGGGGCTCGCGGTATTTTTAGGCAATAAAGCTTGCGAAACGGAGAACGGTGGCGCGATCGGATTCGAATTCCGACCCGGGATCTCCCAGAATAAATTTCGGAAGGTTACCAGCAGTCCCGGGTGCATCAAAAGCGGGGAGATCGGCACGCTCTTCGAGGTAAGTGGACCCTGATCCGCACCCGATCGCTAAATTTCGAATCTAGGGTTTTAGGGTGCAATCCCGCCCCCCCATTCTCACTCGTGCGATCATTTATATCTTTGGTTGGGGGCGTAGGTTGGTTCCCACTTCCCTTTTCGGTGCGTAGTTCCACCCGAGCGCGTGCGAGGAGCCCGACCCTAGCTTTTTCCCCTCCATCGGTTGGTGTGAAGAACCGAGGTGACGAGAGCGGGACGATCCTCCTCCTTCCTCCCTTACCAGCGAAAACGAGGTGAATGATTCGGGTCTTTCGGATTTTGCGGTGTGGGTTTTCCTTTCCTGTCGTGTTGCGTGCGAGGCGAATGGGGACCAAACGGGAGGCCGCCGCCACCGTGGGTAAACGGGAGGTCGCCGCCGCCGTCACCGGTGTTCACGGGGTCATCGCCGGAGCCGCCGTGATCGCGGGGTCGCAACCGGAGCCGAAATCGGGCAAATACTGTTCACGTTTGGGGATTTCTGGCCGCGGTCCACACGCCCGCGTGCACCCGGCGCACGCCCCGCGGCCCAAGGGGCGCAGACCGGCGCACAAGGCTGTGCGCCAGGCGCGCGGTCCACCGGGCCGCCGTGCACCCGGCGCAAGACTGCGCAGCCGGGGCCGCAAACCGGTGCACAGAGGGGGCGCCAGGCCGCGCGGTGCATCCCTGTGCGTGCACCCGGTGCTCGCCACCGCAGCAGGAGGTCGTGGAGCCGGTGCGCGCCCGTACCCGTGCGCGGCCCGGCCCAAGGCGCCGTGGTCCATTGCTGCAGTGTGCTCCCGGCCCGCGCCGTGGCCGCGTTTGGTCGTGGACCCGGTCCACGCCAGGACCCGTGCACCGATCTTCAGAAAAGGGTCCAGAAGCTCCGTTTTTAGCCCGTTTCGCCCCGTTTTTGAGTGTTTTTAACCACGATGATGTCTCTTTAACAATCTTTTCTTACTGTAGCTGTTCGGGCACCGGCTATAGCATTTTGGATGGTAGCAAGATCCAAGAGGTTATGAGAGTTAAGCGTGCTAGAGCTAGAGTAGTTCTAGGATGGGTGACCCCCTGGGAAGGCGGGCGTCACAGTTGGTATCAGAGCCAATAACCAGCCGGAAGTGTGCGGTGAGTCTCGGCTGAGCCTGGGTCTAGATGACAGGGCTAGCGAGACGAGTCTCACATCGCCTGGTGATTTTGGGCTGGTGTGTGTGTGTTTGGGCTGACGAGGACGTCAGGCCTAAATGGGGGGAGTCTGTGACGCCCCCAATAGTCCCACATCGGATGTGGATGGAATTGTGATTGGGTTTATATTGAGACATGGACACTAGTAATAATAACTAGGCTTAAGCATTTTGGGCTGTGGTTTGGGCCAACGAGTTATTATTGCTAGTGGGCTGGGTCGTTACAGATGGTATCAGAGACAATTTCTTTAATCACAACAGTCAGTGTCCGACATCCATGGAGATACCACACTTAGCTACGAATGAATGAAATGAATAAGGCATAGAAGCGTAGAACGCGAGTGATCGGGGGAGCGGGGGAAAAGTATAGGTCCCGTTTTCTCGATAGTTGGTTGAGTGCTATGCTAGCGGAGTCTAGAACTGACTTGTGTGGTATGTGTGTACGGGTTAAGTTTCGTTTCTCGGTTTAGCTCGGTTGTCGTGTTGTTTTGGCTCGTGTAGTAGTGTTGTTATGGGGGCTGGGATCGAGGCCGGCTGCCACCGGGGTATTGATGGTTGCTAGGAATCAATGGATTAAGCAACCAGCGCGGGACACGGTGGGCCTGCTGACAGGTGTTCATGCACTTGGTGCGGCTGTTATCACAGCAGATCGTTGCGCCGGGTGATGTTTTTCGAACCCCTCCCTCTGCCAACGCTTTGGTCGTCGTTAGTGACGGCGACTGGTGGTAGGGTAATCCGCCGGTGTTTGTTAGTGAATCGGCCGTTTTTTCGGTCGTTAGTAGCTGGGTAGTCTCTTTGCCTAAAATTGTACCTTCCAGGACAACTGGTTTTAGGTTACAACAGAGAGTCGGCCGATTCTTTTGCATCTTGGATAGGGTAGGGGTAGGTATGAGGACTCTTCCCCTACCGTTGTTACCCATGGTTCGGCTCTTTGCTGTGGTCACTGCGATGGTTGTAGGAATCGTCACGGTGGGGTCTTGGGGTTCCCCCTAGGGTTGAGAAAAGAGACCACCGGGGCTAGCAAATCTTGTTCGTTTGGGCTTGATTCTTTCTTTTAGTTGAGCGGACCTAGAGCTTAGAATACTCCTAGTTGGGAATGCGATCGTTTGGTCTGGGGGTATGCAGCTCAGCTCAGTGCATGGTGCTTGGAAGGGCAATAGATTGGGACCGAGCGGTAGAGGTTAATCAGAGTGTCGCACCCCCTTGGGTGCCAAGACGGAAGTAGGACCGTGCTTCTTGGGTTTTGTCGCCAGCTCCCCATGACCAAGGCATAGTCTTGAGGTTTTGGGTTGCGAGTTTGTGATTGTGAAGCAGTACAGATCGGCGAGGGGTTGTTGACTGCATGGCGCTCTGGCATCGGTTACTTTCGGCTAGGATGCCCTGCTTTCAACTTTCTCTGTGGGTTAGACCTTGTGGTAGGTCTTAGAGCTGAAACCTAGCTTTAGTTTTGACCGTCGCCTCGGTAGGACGGACAGCCGGAGCAGACAATCGGGATGGTGGTTATGCTCCGAGCTAGTAGTCCGTGTTGGCGATGGGTGGGTTCGTCGTTTTCAAAGGAGGATTACTTGTAGGCGGTGACCCGGCGAGTTGGATTGGCACATCCCGGAGTTTTTGTAAGGGTATTAGTATGGCTTCCCTCTTTGTTGTCGGGTTAGTTGGGCATTTAAGGGTCGTCGGTCCGAGTTTGGTAGTAGGACCGGGGTACTTCGGCGCATCGCAAGACTTTGGTTGCTGACTGCTCAACAAGGTCAGAGGTGGTCCGCGAACCAGTGGCGTCATAACAGGGAACTCCAAGTCAAGGAGCAGGCTTACTCATGTTAGTTTCTATCAAGATGGACGGAACGGTAGGGCTGCCGGGCGGGTCGAGCCCGTCGTCTGTTTGAAATCTTAGGGCGGTTCCGTCCGGTAGTTTTTCGTTCAGGGTTACCACCGAGTTTCGCCAAGAGACATATGGCGTTTCGCGTGTCATCGCTTTGGGATGGATTATTGAGCGCCCCAACGGTGTTCGCGGGTGTGATGATCAAGTTTCCAGACCCTTTTTGCGTCAACCTGCGGGGATCGTCTTCGAGTGACCTTACAGACCCTCGGGGACCAGAGAGGGTAGGCCAAACTCCAAAGGTGTGAGTTTGGGCATCGCGGGGTGAGCTTTTGGGACGGCCAAACGTCCGGAGGGCTTCGAAGAACGCAGGAGTTAAGGCCTTTACGACCAAGCAATTCAAGGAAACGAAGCGTCCAATCAAGATCACTCCGGAAAGACAAGTGGAGCAGTCGACGCCTGGAGCGGCAAGGGTCAGACGGGAGACATACCGGTGACCGCGTTTACGCAGCTGGACGGATCAAAAGCAGACTTTTGGTGGCTTAAATTGACAAGGGATGTAGCACAACTCGTGGCTCGCTTTTGGGGTTGGTCATCGATTAAAGGCCGAACTTCAGCGCCCGGCGGGAAAACTGCAATCTCTCCTAGTGCCAGCGAGAAATGAGAAGATCACGAGGGGCGCAAGGCCAATGGGAAGCACAAGTCGGACATGTTTGGCCACTTTCCCCATGTATTGGATTCCTGGCGTATTTAAGTTCGGGGACGAAACTTCTTTTAAGGTGTGAGTGATGTAGCACTCGAGAAATTCTAGTGTGCTTGCGGGCGAGGAAGCAGATCTAACCTTAGTGATTTGCATACCGATGCGTGAATTGCACAGTTTCCGATGCACAAAATTCCACCTTTCCGATCCGAGTCTGATCTCGAAATCTGAGGTCGCCAGTGCGACCGTCTCATCGAATCGAGTGGAAATGGTATAGACCGTTTGCTGATCCGACGGTCGGATCGTCCGTAAATCAGCAAGAAAACCTTGGGACCCGAGAGCGGTTAACTCAAGTCTACATCAGCGAGATCGTGAGGCTGCATGGAGTGCCGGCATCGATCACCTCGGATAGAGACACGCGCTTTGTCTCAAAGTTCTGGTAGAGTCTACAGCGGGCCATGGGGACCAAGCTACAGTTCAGCACAGCCTTCCATCCCCAGACGGACGGACAGTCGGAGCGAGTGATATAGGCTCTCGAAGACCTGCTTCGCGCCCGTGTACTTGACTAGGGGGTAGGTTGGGCACGCTACCTCCCTCTCGTGGAACTCGCTTACAACAACAGCTATCAGGCTAGCATACAGATGGCGCCCTACGAAGCCTTATACGGGAGGCGCTGCCGATCCCCAATCTGTTGGGACGATTTGGGAGAACGGAAGTTCTTGGGACCCGACTTAGTGGAAGAAACTGAAGAAAAGGTACGCCTCATCAAGCAGTGTTTACTGACCGCCCAAAGCCGATAGAAGAGCTACGCAGACCAGAGGCGCCGCGACTTGGAATTCCAAGTGGGAGAGCACGTGTTTTTGCGGGCCTCACCATCCAGAGGAATCAAGCGTTTCGGGCTGAAGGGCAAGCTGAGCCCACGGTTTGTGGGACCGTTCGAGATCTTGGAGCGCATTGGCCCAGTGGCGTACCGCCTTGCCCTACCACCAAACCTCGACCGAGTCCACGATGAATTCCACGTGTCCATGCTCCGGAAGTACCTTTCCGACCCATCACACGTTCTAGACGTCTCTGCACTCGAACTTAAGGAAGACCTAAGCTTCGAGGAGACCCCTGTGAGAATCCTAGCAAAGGAGAGCAAATCGCCGCGAAACCGAGCCATTCCCTACGTGAAGGTGCTCTGGAGCAACCATGAGGAGCGAGAAGCGACGTGGGAGCTGGAGTCAAAAATGAGGGAGTGCTGCCCCAACCTTTTCACCGCGACCCAGGGTTGAGTTTCGAGGACGAAACTCGTTTTAAGAGGTGAGTGGTGTAGTAACCACACGTAAAAAGGGTTTTCATTTTTTTAGTTTTCCGCATCCTTTTTGGGGTCCGGAGGGCGGGCTAATAATTCTTTGTTTCTGGGCAGACCGTCGGGGCTCGCCGGTATTTTTAGACAATAAGCTCGCGAAACGGAGAACGGTGGCGCGATCGGATTCGAATTCCGACCCCGGGATCTCCCAGAATAAATTTCGGAAGGTTACCAGCAGTCCCGGGTGCATCAGAAAGCGTGCGGGAGATCGACACGCTTTTCGAGGTAAGTGGACCCTGATCCGCACCCGATCGCTAAATTTCGAATCTAGGGTTTTAGGGTGCAATCCCGCCCCCCCATTCTCACTCGTGCGATCATTTATATCTTTGGTTGGGGGCGTAGGGTTGGTTCCCACTTCCCTTTTCGGTGCGTAGTTTCCACCCGAGCGCGTGCGAGGAGCCCGACCCTAGCTTTTTCCCCTCCATCGGTTGGCGTGAAGAACCGAGGTGACGAGAGCGGGACGATCCTCCTCCTTCCTCCCTTACCGACGAAAATAAGGTGAACGATTCGGGTGTTTCGGATTTTGCGGTGTGGGTTTTCCTTTCCTGTCGTGTTGCGTGCGAGGCGAATTGGGGACCAAACGGGAGGCCGCCGCCGCCGTGGGTAAACGGGAGGCCGTCGCCGCCGTCACCGTGTTCACGGGGTCATCGCCGGAGCCGCCGTGATCGCGGGGTCGCAACCGGAGCCGAAATCGGGCAAATACTATTCACGTTTGGGGATTTCTGGCCGCGGTCCACACGCCCGCGTGCACCCGGCGCATGCCCCGCGGCGCAAGGGGCGCAGACCCGGCGCACAAGGCTGTGCGCCAGGCCGCGCGGTCCACCAGGCCGCCGTGCACCCGCGCACGACTGCGCAGCCCGGGGCCGAAGACCCGGTGCACAGAGGGGTGCGCCAGGCCGCGCGGTGCATCCTGGGCGTGCACCCGGTGCTCGCCACCGCAGCAGGAGGCCGTGGACCCGGTGCGCGCCCGTACCCGTGCGCGGCCCGGCCCAAGGCGCCGTGGTCCATTGCTGCAGTGTGCTCCCGGCCCGCGCCGTGGCCGCGTTTGGTCATGGACCCGGTCCACGCCAGGACCCGTGCACCGATCTTCAGAAAAGGGTCCAGAAGCTCCGTTTTTAGCCCGTTTCGCCCCGTTTTTGAGTGTTTTTAACCACGATGATGTCTCTTTAACAATCTTTTCTTACTGTAGCTGTTCGGGCACCCGGCGAGGATATTTTAGTGGAGCGTCCGCACGACTCCTCCGACGTGGTTGAGGTGGGTTTTATTTTGGGACTTAGCATCGAGTTGTAGACAGCTGTAGTCGTTTAAATTGAATTATCTATGATGCTAACGTGATAGCGGTTGACGTGTTTACTCTTGATTATACATTTATGTTGCTAACGTGATAGCGGTTATGGTTTTATTACTGAGTACTGTTGGTATTGTCGGTTACTTTGCTCGAGGCAGCAGCACGCGCACCCGCGGTTTGGCCACCGCAAAGGGTGCGCTTTTTCGGAAAAGTGGTCCATGACCCGTGTAAACCCACGAGGTGACGTAGTGGGGGCCCCCGCAGGTGGGGGGTTTGAGGCGCCGAGGTGCGAGCGGTGGCCTCTTTATGAGCGGTGGCTCTTTATGAGCGGTGGCTCTTTATGAGCGGTGGCTCTTTGTGAGCGGTGGCTCTTTATGAGCGGTGGCTCTTTGTGAGCGGTGGCTCTTTATGAGCGGTGGCTCTTTGTGAGCGGTGCAACCAGTCGAAGTAGATGCTCGACGTGATCAGATTTTACAGGTGTTCGTGTTTCCGTTCCCCTCTTGGGAGGGTGGTTGCTCCGGATCGTCTGACGGTCGGCTTTACTACTTTTACTGCTTATTTTGGTATTATCGCGTCACTGACTTCCCACTCCGTGACAGGTTCCTCCAGGGGTGAGAGCTAGGCGACAGTGAGGCCGAGTCAGGAGCTTTCGGGTCCTTCGAGATCCCAGACGGTGTTTCCCTTTCTGTCGCATTTCATTTATTTCTTGTGGACTATTGTGTGGTTCTCGATACCCTCGTGGGGTCGGTGTGGATGTCGGTACTCTACTATGTGGATGTTAATTTCTTATCTCTGTTCGGCCGTATTTCAAAAGGAAAAAAAAAAAAAAAAGGGAAATTGCGAAAATCGTTTTCAATACTTGGGTGTCGTGTGGGCACCGTTTTCAAAACCCTGTGGATTTATGGATTTTAGAAAACGGATTTCAAAACCTAAGTGTCGAGTGGGCACTGTTTCCAAAACCCTGTGGTTTTATGTTGTTTTCGAAACTGGTTTTCAAAATCTAGGCGCCGAGTGGGCGTCGTTTTTAACCATTGTGGATTTATCCTTTCAAACTGATCGGCCGTGAGAATTGTTCAGTTCTGTACGTGTATGCATGTTTAGAAACTGTTGTGATTAAATAAACGACTGTGATTGGATGTTGTATTAGCCGCGACGCCGTGCATATACAGAGGAAACTCTGTCCGTGTGCAGAGTGAATCTGTGTATGCGGCGGGTCTGGGCACGCTCTGGGGAAGAAAGGATTTCAAAAAAAAGTTATACGCAAAACAAACCCCTTTTTCAATGATTGTTTCCGCTGAATGAAACCCCGGGGCGTGACAATGTTTCTGACCATAGTGTGAAATTCTCTCTGTCCGTCATCAAGATCAATCACTTTGATCCATTCTGATAGAACATCCTGACAGAGTGAAGACAGTATCCTGAAGATTCGGGGAAGTTGCAAATCGGTGCAAGTCCCGCTTGATCAAAAGTGTTCCAAATAATGCAGAGCGCTCCTTTAAAGCTTTTACATTTACATGTCGCTCGCCAATGCATTCTCTTTTCTCAAGTCCTTAATCCTCTCAGAGCTTATGAAGTCTTGTGGAGGAGGTTGGCTTGCAAGTGGTTCTTCAATTGAAATACCCCGAGCACTCCCTCTTTTCCTTGCAATGCTTTTTCTCTTGGTTTTGACTGGACTTGGTTCAATTGGGGCTTTTCCTTTCTCAGTAGCATAGGCGGAGCCTTTACCTTGGAGGTTTCAGCAGGGGCTTTCCATTTTGAGACAGTAGGTACAGTGGCCTCCACCAAGAGTTCATCCCAGTCAATTGATTCTGTTTCTGATTCAGAATCTGAGTCTTTTTGAGCTTTCCTAGCCCTCTTGGGCTTGTTAGTTGTTCGAGCGTGAACCATAGCAGTTAGAAGGAAGATTACCCAAGTGATCACCATTACTGCTATTGTTTGAGAAGAAGGTCCTGCGAGCAACAACTCAAGAACACAAGGTAAAAATTGTTATTTTCAAAAATTTGAAAAATTGTACCAAACAATCATCATCATGTAGAGAGACTAGGAATCAAATTAGTTTTGCAAAAAGAATTTTAAAAATAGATCAATCCTATGATTTTCAAAAATTCCTATTATATGCCCTAAAACCGAATTTTCAGAAATCGAAGCCTAAAAATCCGTTAATCAGAGAATACCTAGCATATAATCAAAACTAATCTACCCAGAGTTCTTATTTCAAAAGAAATTTGACCAAAAATCAAGCTCAAACGAAAAAGTTACAAGATTTCCTCACGTTTTTTAGCAAAAAGATGAAAAACTGTGAAAAACCGAGTTTTTGATCAAGAAAACTTACTTGGAATCGATGAACCTGAGTTGAAAAGGCTCCAAATCAGTTGATTTCTAGAGAGAGAAGCTCTGGAGACTTAGGAACAAAAGATTGAAGTAAAAGAAATCAAAACCCTTTTGTTCTATATAAAACCCTAGGCGGTCCAGACTGCCTCAAGAATACAGTCCGGATCGGCTACCCGCAGGAATTCCTGCGTTCGGGGTCCGGATCGGATTCTCCAGTCCGGACCGGCTTCAAACTTTTTCTTCAGAAAATTCAAAAAAATCCTAGAAAATCCAGAAAAAGATTGTAAGCACTTGTGTGTATCAACTTTAAATGAAAATCAACGTTTCATATTAAAAGAAATCGATTATGCAAAATCTATCAATAATATCCAAAAATTGAAACGAAAATTTATAAAAATTAAATCCCTTAAAGTTGAACAAGTTCAATTACATCTATCACGATCTTATGAGTAATTCCTTTATCAAATCATCAATTTGGTAAAGAAAATGAAATACCAAGATCAATAGATGTTTGAAATCCAGATAAGTTAGATAATATCTAGTCAAATTATTGTAAGGAGTGGCTCTTTGAGCATCTTTCAATAAAATCCTCACCTTATACCAACCTTGGAATTCGACAGAGTCAAGTATTCCAAAAAGTATTTTATCTAATCAACTTGAAAAACCATGCTTGGTATACATGTGGTAGCTGCACACAGTACTCGGACGACCGAGGTGGTAGCTCTTTCCTCCATGTGGTGGTAGTTTTCACACTCCTCATTGGGATGTAACTCTTTCCACATCTTTTGAGCATAACAATTTGCATTAACTCCCCTCAATTGGCTATCAATTATTTAATATATAAGGTATTCAACCAAAAATTGATTTCGATTTCATACTCGACTTAATTGTCAAATAAGATAAAAACTATACCAAGAGATCATTTGAGAGAGAAATTGATTTTGATCAAAACAAAGATGACTTAATTGACATAAATGATCATTGCATCAAATGAATTATTATGATATTCAAAGCATAATAAATTTCTAATTATATGAAATGATGCAATTAAAGTCAATATAACTAATGCTTAATTAATGTTCTATGTACAAACATAGATAATGAACAAAAACACAAAACAAAATAACCTAAGCAAAGGTTTCAAAGAGAAGTTATTTCAAGGAAAGCATTCCAATTGCCTTACGCAAATGAATAAAGCGTTTTTGATCCAAAGGTTTTGTTAAGATGTCAGCTAATTGATCCTCAGTTGAAATGTAGGAAAGTTGAAGAATATTTGATTCAACTAGCTCTCTTAAGAAATGATATCTAAGTTCAATGTATTTGTTCTTGAGTGCAACACAGAGTTTTGGAAATATTTATAGCACTTGTGTTGTCACAAAGAATTGTTACCGAAGTTGCTGAATTCGGAAGTCGCTCAACACACTTTTCATCCAAATGAGTTGGGTTGAACAACTACCCGCTGAAATATATTCCGCTTCGGCAGTTGAGAGTGCAATGCAGTTTTGCTTTTTACCGTGCCATGCAACAAGGCAATGGCCAAGATAAAAATATGCACCACTCGTACTTTTTCGATCATCCATAGATCCTGCCCAATCGGCATCTGAATATCCTACAATGTCAAGACTTGTTCCCATAGGATACCAAATTCCGAAGTTCACGGTTCCTTTGACATACCGGATGATCCTTTTCACCGCTTTCAGGTGATCGTTTGGTGATGATTGATATCTCGCGCAAATCCCAACACTAAAGGATATGTCGGGCGACTAGCCGTGAGGTAGAGTAGACTTCCAATCATGCTGCGATAAAGCTTCTGGTCTACACTCTCACTAAGAGATTCACTTCCTAATCCCTTATTGCTAGTTCCCATGGGAGTCGAAAAATCTTTAGAGTTTTCTAAACGAATTTCTTCACCAACTCCCTTGCATACTTGGATTGACACAAATGGATGCCATCATCATTTAGTCTCACTTGTAATCCAAGAAAGTACGTCAGTTCGCCCATCATTGGCATCTCAAATTCGCTTTCCATGGTTTCCGCGAATTTAGAAGCATCATTATCTCTTATTGCCCCAAATACAATGTCATCGACATAGATTTGTGCCACAATGAAGTTATCCTGATAATGCTTCACAAAGAGAGTCCGGTCTGCTCCCCCTCGAGTATAGCCCTTTTGTAGTGAACCGGAACTTGGTATATAAACAAAATTAAATAAAAATGGTATGAAATACTATTTTTATTGAGCTAGAAAAGTACAGGATGACCTGGAAGTGAATTGGGCCCAAATCGGGATTAAAATAAGATATCTAGAATCTTAGGTGAGAAAGTGGGCCCAGATTGTAAGTGGAAAATTCACAGTCTCGAAAAATTCCGAGAAAATTACAGGAGCTCCATAAATGTGTTTTAAGGCCACAGTAAAAGTTTCGCGTTGATCGGACACCCGGATAGTGAGAACGGGCTCCTCCAGCGAATTCGAATACAGTGGGACTTTGGGTGACCCAGAAGTGGTCCAAACTGAAAAGTTAAAGTACCATGAGGTAAATTATGTTAAACTGTGGCTGTCCGTCAAATTTGAGCGTAAACGGGCGAGAAACGGGCAAGAACGGACGAAAACGGGCGAAACTGGGCTTGGCCCAAGTTTCGGGCGCCCGAAAGTGGGAACGGGCGCCCGGAAAGCACTGTAGCAAACCCGGTTTTGGGGGCTGCAGTGAACCGGGCTGCACTGTAGTGAACCCGGTTCACTGTAGCAGCCCGTCCAAAAGGTATGCGCCCGAAAGTTACTGTAGCGGCCCGGATCCCGAGGCAGTGACACGGATCCCGAGGCAGTTGGCACGGATCCCGAGGTGTTGGCACGGATCCCGAGGCGTTGGCACGAATCCCGAGGCAGCGAGCGCGGATCCCGAGGCATGGGCGCGAACCCGAGGCAAGCCTTTCCCGCGCGAGGCGCGGGGGCGCGCGGCCCGAGGCGCACGTGGTAGCTAGGGGACCACGTGTCGCTTCGCCATTGGTCGTTCTGACCGAGGGCTGCAGGCGTGCGCGGGGAAGGCGCGCGGGCACTGTAGCGGGTCAGCGGGGACAGGCCACGTGTCGGCCTCCCATTGGCCGGTCAGCGCGATGTGACGCGCTGACGCGGTGTGACACTGCGGCCCGGGCGTCAGAGCAGGCGGTAGTGCGGTCCACGTGGCGCGCCTCCCATTGGCCGCCGCTGTTCCGTGGTCGCGGTGCACGGGTCCACGGCCACGTGTCGGCCCCTGGTTGGCCGAGCATGGTGACGTGGCGCTGAGCTGGCGCGGCGTGGACGCGTGGCCGCGGCGGGGGCTTTTACTGTAGCCGCCCGAAAGTTTTCGGGTGCCCGAAAGGGTGCGCCCGAAAGTTCGGAAACGGCCTATAAAGGCCCGAAACGGTTCCTTTTTCTCATTTCTCCTTTTTGGCTTCACCCGAGCGCACGGGGAGGGGAGGAGGGCGATTTTCGCCGGGGTTTTCGAGGGCGGGCGACGAGCGCCGTGGACTCCGTGGAGCGCGCAAGATGTTCCAAACAGCCTATTGGACGCGATGGACGTCACAGCATTGTCGAGGTAGGCGTTGTCGTTTTTGCGGTATTTTGGCACAGTTTTTAATGTGTCCTTTTTGGATTTTGGTTTGACCCCTTGCCCACGTGCATGTTAGGGACCCAATTTTCTGTGCGTTGTACTGTGCGAGTTTCGCGCGGAATTTTGGGTGCGCCCCGTTTTGCGTGCCAGCTTGTGGAAGACATGCACCGTTTAAGTGCGGACTCGACGAACGTACGCCGTTTTAGCGCAAACTCAAAAGGCGTGCACCGTTTTACGTGCAACGTTGAAAAAGGGACTTGCACCATTTTGCGTGCCAGTGCGAGGTATGTGCTCCGTTTTGCGCGCAGGTTGGACTAACGGACACCGTTTTGCGTGCAGGTTCTAACAAGCATCTCGTTTTGCGTACAGGACTGGATGAAGGTGCACCGTTTCGCGTGCAACCCCACAGTAGTGTGTGCACCGTTTTGCGTGCCAATGCGGGGTATGTGCTCCGTTTTGCGTGCGGATTCAACGATTGTGCGTGGTTTTGGGCGCAGGCTCGAAGGCGTGCACCGTTTTACGTGCAACGTTGAAAAAGGGACTTGCATCGTTTTGCGCGCCAATGCGGGGTATGTGCTCCGTTTGCGTGCGGGTTGGACCAATGCGCGCCATTTTTCGCGTAGGTTCTAATGGTTTACATCGTTCTCCGTGCAGGACTAGAAAGAAATGTGCACGTTTGCGCGCAGCCTTAAGAGAAGCATGTTCCGTTTTGAGTGCAAACTCGAGGGATGCGCACTGTTTGCGTGCAAGCTCGAGGGAACAAGTGGATCGCGCGGAGACCAATTACAAGTGTCTACAAACAATTGGAAGAATAGTGATCAAGTGTGGAGACATGAAAGGAAATCGGGGACACTACAAGGTGGGGAATTCTGCCGAAATTGGGTGATCTCTCCCCTTGCTCCTTTGCTTTTCAGTTCGAAAGCATGATAGTAGGCCTGTTAGAGGCGTTAGGTAATTATGATTATGATTGCCTGTGTAGATGGATTTAGATGAAAAAGTGCAACTGTTGGTTGCCAGGGATAGATGATAAATGTGCATGTGTAAAAGGACACAGATGAAAAGTGCAACTTGGTTGCCAAAGATAGAGGATAGATTTGCATGCCTAGTGGATAAAATAATTTTTATGAGGGATGTGAAATATAATTGCATGCATGAATGTGATTAGCCTTTATGATTGTGATCATGTTAGGGTATACCCTAGGAATCATGTGACATAAGGAAAGGGAACATGGGTAGTAAGACTAGGAGAAACCTAGTTTCAGGGTTCACTGAGTGACATCAAAACTTAGGAGTTATCCTAGGATTGGACGAGTGGCATTGTCTTAGGTGATAACCTAAGGACACTGGATAGAGTGATCAATATAGAGTCAAGGAACTCTAGGATGAGTACGGCATGGAACTTAGGTAAAGATAACCTAAGGTGGACTAGTGAACAAGATAGAGTCAAGGACTCTAGAATGAGTATGATATGGAACTTAGGTAAAGAGAACCTAAGGTGAACTAGAGGAGTTTAAACTCACAGACAAGAAATTAGAGTCAGTGCAACTCTAAATTAAAGTGGAAAAGAAATAGACTCTATTTATTGTCTGTGAGGTTTAAATCCTCTAAGTTCACCTTAGGTTCTCTTTAGAAGTTCCATATATACTCATTCTAGAGTTCCCTTGACTTCTATCTTGCTCCACTTAGTCCACCTTAGGTTTCTTTACCTAAGTTCATGAAGTGACTCATACTAGAGTCCTTGGACTCTATATGATCACTCTATCCAGTGTCCTTAGGGTTATCACTAATGACAATGCACACTCGTCAATCCTAGGATACCCCTAAGTTTTGATGTCACTAGTGACCCATGAAACTAGGTTTCTCCTAGTCTACTACCAACATGTCCCTTCCTTATGTCACATGATTCTAAGGGTTATACCCTAACATGATCCAATCTAAAGGCTAATCACCTTCATGCAGCAATATTTTTCACAGCCATCATAAAAATAGATTTATCCAATTAAAGCAGCAATCTATCCTATATCTTGGGCAACAAGCAGTTGCACTTTTTCATCTGTGTCCTTTTACACATGCACATTTAGCATCTCTCCTGGCAACCAACAGTTGCACTTTTTCATCTAAATCCAATCTACACAGGAATCGTAATCAGAATTACTACGCCTATAACAGGTCCTATCATGCTTCGAACTGAAAAGCAAAGGAGCAAGGGGCAGAGATCACCCAATTTCGGCACAGGAATTCCCCACCTTGAGTTGTCCCCGCATTTCCTCATGTCCACACTTGCAATCACTATTCTTCCAATTGTTTGTAGACACTTGTAATTGGTCTCGCGCGATTCGACTGGTTCCCTTCGAGCTTGCACGCAAAACAGTGGAATCCCTCGAGTTTGCACTAAAACGGGGAAACATGCTTCTCTTACAGGCTGCCGCCAAAACGGTGAACCATTTCTTTCTAGTCCGCACGTGAGAACGATGTAAACCATAGAAACCTACGCGAAAAAAAAATGGCGCGCATTGGTCCAACCGCACGCCAAACCGGAGCAACATACCCGCATTGGCGGCAAAACGATGCAAGTCCCTTTTAAACGTTGCACGTTAAAACGGTGCACGCCTTTCGAGCCCATGGACCCCCAAAACCACGCCAATCGTTGAATCCGCCCGCAAAACGGAGCACATACCCGCATTGGCACGCAAAACGGTGCACACACTACTGTGGGGTTGCACGCGAAAACGGTGCACATTCATCCAGTCCTGTACGCCAAACGCGGATGCATTGTTAGAATGCACGCAAAACGGTGTCCGTTAGTCCAACCTGCGGCGCAAAACGGAGCACATACCTCGCAAATGGCACGCAAAATGGTTTGCAAGTCCCTTTTTCAAGTTGCACGTAAAACGGTGCACGCCTTTTGAGTTTGCGCTAAAAACGGCGTACGTTGTTCGAGTCCGCACGTTAAAAGGTGCATGTCTCCACAAGCTGGCACGCAAAACGGGGCGGCACCCAAAATGTCGCGAAACTCGCACACAGACAACGGCACAGAAAATTGGGTACCTAAACAGCACGTGTGGCAAAGGGGTCAAACCCAAAATCCAAAAAAGGACACATTAAAACTGTGCCAAAATACCGCAAAAACGAAAACGGCCGACATCGACAATTGCTGTGACGTCCATCGCGTCCAATAGGCTGTTGGAACATTCTTGCGCGCTCCACGGAGTCCACGGGCGCGCTCGTGCGCCCTCCTCGAAACCCGGCGAAATCGCCCTCATCCCCTCCCCGTGCGCTTCGGGTGAAGCCAAAAAGGAGGAAATGAGGAAAAAGGAACGTTTCGGGCCGTTATAGGAGTTTCCGACCTTTCGGTGCGCACCCTTTCGGGCACTCTAACATGGATAAAAGCATTCAAACATAGTATAGGGATTTACCTGGGGGTTTGGCCGGCGCCCGAAGGCGACCGCCGGCGGCGGGGCAACACGGCCACAAGGAAACAGGGGCAAACCAGGGATAAACGACCTACGTTAGGTTTTGCATGCAAGCGTATAGGAAGCTTCTTAGAGGTCTAGAGGTCTTACCTGAAAAGTCCACCCACTTGAAACGGAGCTCCGGCGATGCCGGAGACCATTCTCCAAGCTCTAGTGAACGCGGCCACCTCTATGGCGGATTCGGCGGCGAGGCGTTGGCGCGCAAGATGGACCAGTTTGCTTCTCTCGGTCCCCCGGTTCTTGCTGGGTGGTTGGCCGGCGGCGGGGACGCCGGCAGCGCCGGGCGGAGGAGATTCGGCGAAGTGCCATTTGCTCGGCTTATAGGGTAAGCCCGACTCCATGGCTCTTCAGCGATCCTTCCCAAACTTCGGGGAAAGCTTGCAGTCACCGAGGAGGTCAAGATCAACGGTCTTGATCTCGGATTTGTTGGCGGTTGAGGCGTAGTCGGGATCCATCCTCGGCCGAAACTTAATCCCAATAGTTTCTCCCGCCGTCGTCCGTAATTGCCCCTGGGTTCCGTCTCGCCAAATCTTTCACCAAAGAGAGGAGAAAGGCCCTCATGGCGCTTTACGGCCGGGTCCGGGACCACTTAAGCGGCACCCACGGGGACCCTCAGTTAAGTTTGGCCCAACCCCCCCCCCCCCCCCCCCCCCCCCCCCCCCCCCCCCCCCCCCCCCCCCAAAAACACCAACCGAGAGCACCAATATCTCTTCTTTGTTTTTCTCCGGTCTACTCCGGCCACGGGACGGCGGCGGAGCCTGGGTGCGACGGTTGGAGGAGTAGGTAGAGGGGGCGTCGGGTGCAGAAGCAGGTTGAAGGGTTGGCTCGGGTGTGGGGAGTCCAACGGTCACTCCCGAATGCATCTATTTACATGCATAATGCATAAGATGCTAATAAGTCCTTCCACATTGCCATTTGTAGTACAGTTCCTACATGAAACTTGTCCCTCTTACACTTAAGTCCCTGCCTATAAGGTGACACAATTTTTTGAGGCACTATTTATCTGGGTTTATATGCAAAAATACACCGTTTTTTCGTTGTATTTCACGTATTTCGAGGTAGTTCCGGTCGTCAGAACGAAAAACAGATTCTGTCGTTGCGTCCGGAACGTCAAATCTTAAATGTATCGATTTTGCTTTTCGACGCGATGTCCAGATAAATTTCGTTCCATAAAAACTGTCCCATTTTACAGTTTTCAGCTTTTCGAGATTCCAGAGTCGTCAACAGAATTTTCGACTGCGCCATTGTGTTCAGAACGTCGAAAATAGCTGCAATTGACTACTCGAATCACTATATTAGGAGTCCAGATAGTAAATTGGCCAACGTCGGTTCAAGAGGCAATCAAATCAAGGTTTACTGCTTTATCTACAGTATATAACTTAAGTTACTGTGCGCAGGAACACGGTTCCCTTGGTCGCGGCTAAATGCCCCCTTCTTCTTTGAATTCTGGAAGATCCGACCATCAGATCGAAAAGTGCTGAATATGAAACTTGCTCAGTTCGACGAGACGATCGCACGGTCAACTCCGATTTCCAAGATCATGCCCGGATTGGAAATTAGCCTTTTTGCCTCGTAATTCGTGCAACTTGCACCCCGACAATTGATCAATTAGATCAATTTAGATCTTTAGAATCTAACTCCGGCCAAAAATTCATCTTTTATTTTATTTATTAAAAATAAAATATCTGGATTACTACATCAACCTTCGAAGGCACGCCCGTTTTATTATCTTTTCTTATCTTTCATTTCCTTTCCTCTGGGCACTCAGCCCTTTTATGCACTTTATGCATTTGTCTTTATCTTTACTCTTAAGCACTTGCTGTTCTTTTCTCTCTCACTCGAGCCTTCAGCTCACATTGCCACTGGCAATTACTATCACTCTTTCCTTTGAGCATTTAGCTCTTTGCTTTCACTTTAAGCCTTCCGAAAGTACCTCGTCCGACGGGTCACTGCCCAGGGAGTCCTGCTCCACTTGACGAGTCTCAAATTCGAAGGCGCCATTTACATTCTCTTTATGCTTTTAGCCACTTTTAGCTTGCTTTTAACTTTAAGCCTTTCGAAAGTACCTCGTCCGACGGGTCACTGCCCAGGGAGTCTTGCTCCACTTGACGAGTCTCAAATTCGAAGGCGCCATTTACATTCTCTTATCTTAAGCAATTTGCTTGTCTTGCTTATTAACCAAGTTTTAGCTCTATCTTGAGCGATTTGCTTGTCTTGCTTATTAACCAAGTTTTTCATCCCTTACCTAGGTCTTGCCTCACGGGTAACTAGAGAGTCTCCTGGACTCTTACACATTTCACTTTCTTTGTTTAACTCAAATTGAAGTTAAAGTTATTGTCCATTTGCCCAGACACCCTATGACTTTCTAGGGTATATTTGTTTAATTCTTTAACCTTGGGATCTCATCCCACTTTCCTGATTCCTCACTGAATCCTAGAGTTAACTTAACTCTATTTTTCTGTTCCACTTTAATTTAGAGTTGCACTGACTCTAATTTCTTGTCTGTGAGTTTAAACTCCTCTAGTTCACCTTAGGTTCTCTTTACCTAAGTTCCATATCATACTCATTCTAGAGTTCCTTGACTCTATCTTGTTCACTAGTCCACCTTAGGTTATCTTTACCTAAGTTCCATGCCGTACTCATCCTAGAGTTCCTTGACTCTATATTGATCACTCTATCCAGTGTCCTTAGGTTATCACCTAAGACAATGCCACTCGTCCAATCCTAGGATAACTCCTAAGTTTTGATGTCACTCAGTGAACCCTGAAACTAGGTTTCTCCTAGTCTTACTACCAACATGTTCCCTTTCCTTATGTCACATGATTCCTAGGGTTATACCCTAACATGATCACAATCATAAAGGCTAATCACATTCATGCATGCAATTATTTTCACATCCATCATAAAAATTATATTTATCCACTAGGCATGCAAATCTATCCTCTATCTTTGGCAAACCAACAGTTGCACTTTTCATCTGTGTCCTTTTACACATGCACATTTATCATCTATCCCTGGCAACCAACAGTTGCACTTTTTCATCTAAAATCCATCTACACAGGCAATCATAATCATAATTACCTAACGCCTCTAACAGGCTACTATCATGCTTCGAACTGAAAAGCAAAGGAGCAAGGGGAGAGATCACCCAATTTCGGCAGAATTCCCCACCTTGTAGTGTCCCCGATTTCCTTTCATGTCTCCACACTTGATCACTATTCTTCCAATTGTTTGTAGACACTTGTAATTGGTCTCCGCGCGATTCCACTTGTTCCCTCGAGCTTGCACGCAAAACAGTGCGCATCCCTCGAGTTTGCACTCAAAACGGAACATGCTTCTCTTAAGGCTGCGCGCAAAACGGTGCACATTTCTTTCCTAGTCCTGCCCGGAGAACGATGTAAACCATTAGAACCTACGCGAAAAATGGCGCGCATTGGTCCAACCCGCACGCAAAACGGAGCACATACCCCGCATTGGCGCGCAAAACGATGCAAGTCCCTTTTTCAACGTTGCACGTAAAACGGTGCACGCCTTTCGAGCCTGCGCCCAAAACCACGCACAATCGTTGAATCCGCACGCAAAACGGAGCACATACCCCGCATTGGCACGCAAAACGGTGCACACACTACTGTGGGGTTGCACGCGAAACGGTGCACCTTCATCCAGTCCTGTACGCAAAACGAGATGCATTGTTAGAACCTGCACGCAAAACGGTGTCCGTTAGTCCAACCTGCGCGCAAAACGGAGCACATACCTCGCACTGGCACGCAAAATGGTGCAAGTCCCTTTTTCAACGTTGCACGTAAAACGGTGCACGCCTTTTGAGTTTGCCGCTAAAAACGGCGTACGTTCGTCGAGTCCGCACGTAAAACGGTGCATGTCTTCCACAAGCTGGCACGCAAAACGGGGCGCACCCAAAATGTCCGCGAAACTCGCACAGTACAACGGCACAGAAAATTGGGTCCCTAACATGCACGTGGGCAAAGGGGTCAAACCCAAAATCCAAAAAGGACACATTAAAACTGTGCCAAAATACCGCAAAACGACAACGGCCTACCTCGACAATGCTGTGACGTCCATCGCGTCCAATAGGCTGTTTGGAACATCTTGCGCGCTCCACGGAGTCCACGGCGCGCTCGTGCGCCCTCGAAAACCCCGGCGAAAATCGCCCTCCTCCCCTCCCCGTGCGCTCGGGTGAAGCCAAAAAGGAGAAAATGAGGAAAAAGGAACCGTTTCGGGCCTTTATAGGCCGTTTCCGAACTTTCGGGCGCACCCTTTCGGGCACCCGAAAACTTTCGGGCGGCTACAGTAAAAGCCCCCGCCGCGGTCCACGCGTCCACGCCGCGCCAGCTCAGCGCCACGTCACCATGCTCGGCCAACCAGGGGCCGACACGTGGCCGTGGACCCGTGCACCGCGACCACGGAACAGCGGCGGCCAATGGGAGGCCGCCACGTGGACCGCACTACCGCCTGCTCTGACGCCCGGCCGCAGTGTCACACCGCGTCAGCGCGTCACATCGCGCTGACCGGCCAATGGGAGGCCGACACGTGGCCTGTCCCCGCTGACCCGCTACAGTGCCCGCGCGCCTTCCCCGCGCACGCCTGCAGCCCTCGGTCAGAACGACCAATGGCGAAGCGACACGTGGCGCTCCCTAGCTACCACGTGCGCCTCGGGCCGCGCGCCCCCGCGCCTCGCGCGGGAAAGGCTTGCCTCGGGATTCGCGCCCATGCCTCGGGATCCGCGCTCGCTGCCTCGGGATTCGTGCCAACGCCTCGGGATCCGTGCCAACACCTCGGGATCCGTGCCAACTGCCTCGGGATCCGTGTCACTGCCTCGGGATCCGGGCCGCTACAGTAACTTTCGGGCGCATACCTTTTGGACGGGCTGCTACAGTGAACCGGGTTCACTACAGTGCAGCCCGGTTCACTGCAGCCCCCAAAACCGGGTTTGCTACAGTGCTTTCCGGGCGCCCGGTTCCCACTTTCGGGCGCCCGAAACTTGGGCCCAAGCCCAGTTTCGCCCGTTTTCGTCCGTTCTTGCCCGTTTCTCGCCCGTTTACGCTCAAATTTGACGGACAGCCACAGTTTAACATAATTTACCTCATGGTACTTTAACTTTTCAGTTTGGACCACTTCTGGGTCACCCAAAGTCCCACTGTATTCGAATTCGCTGGAGGAGCCCGTTCTCACTATCCGGGTGTCCGATCAACGCGAAACTTTTACTGTGGCCTTAAAACACATTTATGGAGCTCCTGTAATTTTCTCGGAATTTTTCGAGACTGTGAATTTTCCACTTACAATCTGGGCCCACTTTCTCACCTAAGATTCTAGATATCTTATTTTAATCCCGATTTGGGCCCAATTCACTTCCAGGTCATCCTGTACTTTTCTAGCTCAATAAAAATAGTATTTCATACCATTTTTATTTATATTTTGTTTATATACCAAGTTCCGGTTCACTACAAAAGGGCTATACTCGAGGGGGAGCAGACCGGACTCTCTTTGTGAAGCATTATCAGGATAACTTCATTGTGGCACAAATCTATGTCGATGACATTGTATTTGGGGCAATAAGAGATAATGATGCTTCTAAATTCGCGGAAACCATGGAAAGCGAATTTGAGATGCCAATGATGGGCGAACTGACGTACTTTCTTGGATTACAAGTGAGACTAAATGATGATGGCATCCATTTGTGTCAATCCAAGTATGCAAGGGAGTTGGTGAAGAAATTCGATTTAGAAAACTCTAAAGATTTTTCGACTCCCATGGGAACTAGCAATAAGGGATTAGGAAGTGAATCTCTTAGTGAGAGTGTAGACCAGAAGCTTTATCGCAGCATGATTGGAAGTCTACTCTACCTCACGGCTAGTCGCCCGGACATATCCTTTAGTGTTGGGATTTGCGCGAGATATCAATCATCACCAAACGAGGATCACCTGAAAGCGGTGAAAAGGATCATCCGGTATGTCAAAGGAACCGTGAACTTCGGAATTTGGTATCCTATGGGAACAAGTCTTGACATTGTAGGATATTCAGATGCCGATTGGGCAGGATCTATGGATGATCGAAAAAGTACGAGTGGTGCATATTTTTATCTTGGCCATTGCCTTGTTGCATGGCACGGTAAAAAGCAAAACTGCATTGCACTCTCAACTGCCGAAGCGGAATATATTTCAGCGGGTAGTTGTTCAACCCAACTCATTTGGATGAAAAGTGTGTTGAGCGACTTCCGAATTTCAGCAACTTCGGTAACAATTCTTTGTGACAACACAAGTGCTATAAATATTTCCAAAAACTCTGTGTTGCACTCAAGAACAAAATACATTGAACTTAGATATCATTTCTTAAGAGAGCTAGTTGAATCAAATATTCTTCAACTTTCCTACATTTCAACTGAGGATCAATTAGCTGACATCTTAACAAAACCTTTGGATCAAAACGCTTTATTCATTTGCGTAAGGCAATTGGAATGCTTTCCTTGAAATAACTTCTCTTTGAAACCTTTGCTTAGGTTAGGTTTTGTTTTGTGTTTTTGTTCATTATCTATGTTTGTACATAGAACATTAATTAAGCATTAGTTATATTGACTTTAATTGCATCATTTCATATAATTAGAAATTTATTATGCTTTGAATATCATAATAATTCATTTGATGCAATGATCATTTATGTCAATTAAGTCATCTTTGTTTTGATCAAAATCAATTTCTCTCTCAAATGATCTCTTGGTATAGTTTTTATCTTATTTGACAATTAAGTCGAGTATGAAATCGAAATCAATTTTTGGTTGAATACCTTATATATTAAATAATTGATAGCCAATTGAGGGGAGTTAATGCAAATTGTTATGCTCAAAAGATGTGGAAAGAGTTACATCCCAATGAGGAGTGTGAAAACTACCACCACATGGAGGAAAGAGCTACCACCTCGGTCGTCCGAGTACTGTGTGCAGCTACCACATGTATACCAAGCATGGTTTTTCAAGTTGATTAGATAAAATACTTTTTGGAATACTTGACTCTGTCGAATTCCAAGGTTGGTATAAGGTGAGGATTTTATTGAAAGATGCTCAAAGAGCCACTCCTTACAATAATTTGACTAGATATATTATCTAACTTATCTGGGATTTCAAACATCTATTGATCTTGGTATTTCATTTTCTTTACCAAATTGATGATTTGATAAAGGAATTACTCATAAGATCGTGATAGATGTAATTGAACTTGTTCAACTTTAAGGGATTTAATTTTTATAAATTTTCGTTTCAATTTTTGGATATTATTGATAGATTTTGCATAATCGATTTCTTTTAATATGAAACGTTGATTTTCATTTAAAGTTGATACACACAAGTGCTTACAATCTTTTTCTGGATTTTCTAGGATTTTTTTGAATTTTTCTGAAGAAAAAGTTTGAAGCCGGTCCGGACTGGAGAATCCGATCCGGACCCCGAACGCAGGAATTCCTGCGGGTAGCCGATCCGGACTGTATTCTTGAGGCAGTCTGGACCGCAGCTAGGGTTTTATATAGAACAAAAGGGTTTTGATTTCCTTTTACTTCAATCTTTTGTTCCTAAGTCTCCAGAGCTTCTCTCTCTAGAAATCAACTGATTTGGAGCCTTTTCAACTCAGGTTCATCGATTCCAAGTAAGTTTTCTTGATCAAAAACTCGGTTTTTCACAGTTTTTCATCTTTTTGCTAAAAAACGTGAGGAAATCTTGTAACTTTTTCGTTTGAGCTTGATTTTTGGTCAAATTTCTTTTGAAATAAGAACTCTGGGTAGATTAGTTTTGATTATATGCTAGGTATTCTCTTGATTAACGGATTTTTAGGCTTCGATTTCTGAAAATTCGGTTTTAGGGCATATAATAGGAATTTTTGAAAATCATAGGATTGATCTATTTTTAAAATTCTTTTTGCAAAACTAATTTGATTCCTAGTCTCTCTACATGATGATGATTGTTTGGGTACAATTTTTCAAATTTTTGAAAATAAACAATTTTTACCGTGTTCTTGAGTTGTTGCTCGCAGGACCTTCTTCTCAAACAATAGCAGTAATGGTGATCACTTGGGTAATCTTCCTTCTAACTGCTATGGTTCACGCTCGAACAACTAACAAGCCCAAGAGGGCTAGGAAAGCTCAAAAAGACTCAGATTCTGAATCAGAAACAGAATCAATTGACTGGGATGAACTCTTGGTGGAGGCCACTGTACCTACTGTCTCAAAATGGAAAGCCCCTGCTGAAACCTCCAAGGTAAAGGCTCCGCCTACTGCTACTGAGAAAGGAAAAGCCCCAATTGAACCAAGTCCAGTCAAAACCAAGAGAAAAAGCATTGCAAGGAAAAGAGGGAGTGCTCGGGGTATTTCAATTGAAGAACCACTTGCAAGCCAACCTCCTCCACAAGACTTCATAAGCTCTGAGAGGATTAAGGACTTTGAGAAAAGAGAATGCATTGGCGAGCGACATGTAAATGTAAAAGCTTTAAAGGAGCGCTCTGCATTATTTGGAACACTTTTTGATCAAGCGGGACTTGCACCGATTTGCAACTTCCCCGAATCTTCAGGATACTGTCTTCACTCTGTCAGGATGTTCTATCAGAATGGATCAAAGTTGATTGATCTTGATGACGGACAGAGAGAATTTCACACTATGGTCAGAAACATTGTCACGCCCCGGGGGTTTCATTCAGCGGAAACAATCATTGAAAAAGGGGTTTGTTTTGCGTATAACTTTTTTTTGAAATCCTTTCTTCCCCAGAGCGTGCCCAGACCCGCCGCATACACAGATTCACTCTGCACACGGACAGAGTTTCCTCTGTATATGCACGGCGTCGCGGCTAATACAACATCCAATCACAGTCGTTTATTTAATCACAACAGTTTCTAAACATGCATACACGTACAGAACTGAACAATTCTCACGGCCGATCAGTTTGAAAGGATAAATCCACAATGGTTAAAAACGACGCCCACTCGGCGCCTAGATTTTGAAAACCAGTTTCGAAAACAACATAAAACCACAGGGTTTTGGAAACAGTGCCCACTCGACACTTAGGTTTTGAAATCCGTTTTCTAAAATCCATAAATCCACAGGGTTTTGAAAACGGTGCCCACACGACACCCAAGTATTGAAAACGATTTTCGCAATTTCCCTTTTTTTTTTTTTTTTCCTTTTGAAATACGGCCGAACAGAGATAAGAAATTAACATCCACATAGTAGAGTACCGACATCCACACCGACCCCACGAGGGTATCGAGAACCACACAATAGTCCACAAGAAATAAATGAAATGCGACAGAAAGGGAAACACCGTCTGGGATCTCGAAGGACCCGAAAGCTCCTGACTCGGCCTCACTGTCGCCTAGCTCTCACCCCTGGAGGAACCTGTCACGGAGTGGGAAGTCAGTGACGCGATAATACCAAAATAAGCAGTAAAAGTAGTAAAGCCGACCGTCAGACGATCCGGAGCAACCACCCTCCCAAGAGGGGAACGGAAACACGAACACCTGTAAAATCTGATCACGTCGAGCATCTACTTCGACTGGTTGCACCGCTCACAAAGAGCCACCGCTCATAAAGAGCCACCGCTCACAAAGAGCCACCGCTCATAAAGAGCCACCGCTCACAAAGAGCCACCGCTCATAAAGAGCCACCGCTCATAAAGAGCCACCGCTCATAAAGAGGCCACCGCTCGCACCTCGGCGCCTCAAACCCCCCACCTGCGGGGGCCCCCACTACGTCACCTCGTGGGTTTACACGGGTCATGGACCACTTTTCCGAAAAAGCGCACCCTTTGCGGTGGCCAAACCGCGGGTGCGCGTGCTGCTGCCTCGAGCAAAGTAACCGACAATACCAACAGTACTCAGTAATAAAACCATAACCGCTATCACGTTAGCAACATAAATGTATAATCAAGAGTAAACACGTCAACCGCTATCACGTTAGCATCATAGATAATTCAATTTAAACGACTACAGCTGTCTACAACTCGATGCTAAGTCCCAAAATAAAACCCACCTCAACCACGTCGGAGGAGTCGTGCGGACGCTCCACTAAAATATCCTCGCCGGGTGCCCGAACAGCTACAGTAAGAAAAGATTGTTAAAGAGACATCATCGTGGTTAAAAACACTCAAAAACGGGGCGAAACGGGCTAAAAACGGAGCTTCTGGACCCTTTTCTGAAGATCGGTGCACGGGTCCTGGCGTGGACCGGGTCCATGACCAAACGCGGCCACGGCGCGGGCCGGGAGCACACTGCAGCAATGGACCACGGCGCCTTGGGCCGGGCCGCGCACGGGTACGGGCGCGCACCGGGTCCACGGCCTCCTGCTGCGGTGGCGAGCACCGGGTGCACGCCCAGGGATGCACCGCGCGGCCTGGCGCACCCCTCTGTGCACCGGGTCTTCGGCCCCGGGCTGCGCAGTCGTGCGCCGGGTGCACGGCGGCCTGGTGGACCGCGCGGCCTGGCGCACAGCCTTGTGCGCCGGGTCTGCGCCCCTTGCGCCGCGGGGCATGCGCCGGGTGCACGCGGGCGTGTGGACCGCGGCCAGAAATCCCCAAACGTGAATAGTATTTGCCCGATTTCGGCTCCGGTTGCGACCCCGCGATCACGGCGGCTCCGGCGATGACCCCGTGAACACGGTGACGGCGGCGACGGCCTCCCGTTTACCCACGGCGGCGGCGGCCTCCCGTTTGGTCCCCAATTCGCCTCGCACGCAACACGACAGGAAAGGAAAACCCACACCGCAAAATCCGAAACACCCGAATCGTTCACCTTATTTTCGTCGGTAAGGGTGGAAGGAGGAGGATCGTCCCGCTCTCGTCACCTCGGTTCTTCACGCCAACCGATGGAGGGGAAAAAGCTAGGGTCGGGCTCCTCGCACGCGCTCGGGTGGAAACTACGCACCGAAAAGGGAAGTGGGAACCAACCCTACGCCCCCAACCAAAGATATAAATGATCGCACGAGTGAGAATGGGGGGGCGGGATTGCACCCTAAAACCCTAGATTCGAAATTTAGCTATCGGGTGCGGATCAGGGTCCACTTACCTTGAAAAGCGTGTCGATCTCCCGCACGCTTTCTGATGCACCCGGGACTGCTGGTAACCTTCCGAAATTTATTCTGGGAGATCCCGGGGTCGGAATTCGAATCCGATCGCGCCACCGTTCTCCGTTTCGCGAGCTTTATTGTCTAAAAATACCGGCGAGCCCCGACGGTCTGCCCAGAAACAAAGAATTATTAGCCCGCCCTCCGGACCCCAAAAAAGGATGCGGAAAACTAAAAAAATGAAAACCCTTTTTACGTGTGGTTACTACACCACTCACCTCTTAAAACGAGTTTCGTCCTCGAAACTCAACCCTGGGTCGCGGTGAAAAGGTTGGGGCAGCACTCCCTCATTTTTGACTCCAGCTCCCACGTCGCTTCTCGCTCCTCATGGTTGCTCCAGAGCACCTTCACGTAGGGAATGGCTCGGTTTCGCGGCGATTTGCTCTCCTTTGCTAGGATTCTCACAGGGGTCTCCTCGAAGCTTAGGTCTTCCTTAAGTTCGAGTGCAGAGACGTCTAGAACGTGTGATGGGTCGGAAAGGTACTTCCGGAGCATGGACACGTGGAATTCATCGTGGACTCGGTCGAGGTTTGGTGGTAGGGCAAGGTGGTACGCCACTGGGCCAATTCGCTCCAAGATCTCGAACGGTCCCACAAACCGTGGGCTCAGCTTGCCCTTCAGCCCGAAACGCTTGATTCCTCTGGATGGTGAGGCCCGCAAAAACACGTGCTCTCCCACTTGGAATTCCAAGTCGCGGCGCCTCTGGTCTGCGTAGCTCTTCTATCGGCTTTGGGCGGTCAGTAAACACTGCTTGATGAGGCGTACCTTTTCTTCAGTTTCTTCCACTAAGTCGGGTCCCAAGAACTTCCGTTCTCCCAAATCGTCCCAACAGATTGGGGATCGGCAGCGCCTCCCGTATAAGGCTTCGTAGGGCGCCATCTGTATGCTAGCCTAATAGCTGTTGTTGTAAGCGAGTTCCACGAGAGGGAGGTAGCGTGCCCAACCTACCCCCTAGTCAAGTACACGGGCGCGAAGCAGGTCTTCGAGAGCCTATATCACTCGCTCCGACTGTCCGTCCGTCTGGGGATGGAAGGCTGTGCTGAACTGTAGCTTGGTCCCCATGGCCCGCTGTAGACTCTACCAGAACTTTGAGACAAAGCGCGTGTCTCTATCCGAGGTGATCGATGCCGGCACTCCATGCAGCCTCACGATCTCGCTGATGTAGACTTGAGTTAACCGCTCTCGGGTCCCAAGGTTTTCTTGCTGATTTACGGACGATCCGACCGTCGGATCAGCAAACGGTCTATACCATTTCCACTCGATTCGATGAGACGGTCGCGCTGGCGACCTCAGCTTTTCGAGATCAGACTCGGATCGGAAAGGTGGAATTTTGTGCATCGGAAACTGTGCAATTCACGCATCGGTATGCAAATCACTAAGGTTAGATCTGCTTCCTCGCCCGCAAGCACACTAGAATTTCTCGAGTGCTACATCACTCACACCTTAAAAGAAGTTTCGTCCCCGTAACTTAAATACGCCAGGAATCCAATACATGGGGAAAGTGGCCAAACATGTCCGACTTGTGCTTCCCATTGGCCTTGCGCCCCTCGTGATCTTCTCATTTCTCGCTGGCACTAGGAGAGATTGCAGTTTTCCCGCCGGGCGCTGAAGTTCGGCCTTTAATCGATGACCAACCCCAAAAGCGAGCCACGAGTTGTGCTACATCCCTTGTCAATTTAAGCCACCAAAAGTCTGCTTTTGATCCGTCCAGCTGCGTAAACGCGGTCACCGGTATGTCTCCCGTCTGACCCTTGCCGCTCCAGGCGTCGACTGCTCCACTTGTCTTTCCGGAGTGATCTTGATTGGACGCTTCGTTTCCTTGAATTGCTTGGTCGTAAAGGCCTTAACTCCTGCGTTCTTCGAAGCCCTCCGGACGTTTGGCCGTCCCAAAAGCTCACCCCGCGATGCCCAAACTCACACCTTTGGAGTTTGGCCTACCCTCTCTGGTCCCCGAGGGTCTGTAAGGTCACTCGAAGACGATCCCCGCAGGTTGACGCAAAAAGGGTCTGGAAACTTGATCATCACACCCGCGAACACCGTTGGGGCGCTCAATAATCCATCCCCAAAGCGATGACACGCGAAACGCCATATGTCTCTTGGCGAAACTCGGTGGTAACCCTGAACGAAAAACTACCGGACGGAACCGCCCTAAGATTTCAAACAGACGACGGGCTCGACCCGCCCGGCAGCCCTACCGTTCCGTCCATCTTGATAGAAACTAACATGAGTAAGCCTGCTCCTTGACTTGGAGTTCCCTGTTATGACGCCACTGGTTCGCGGACCACCTCTGACCTTGTTGAGCAGTCAGCAACCAAAGTCTTGCGATGCGCCGAAGTACCCCGGTCCTACTACCAAACTCGGACCGACGACCCTTAAATGCCCAACTAACCCGACAACAAAGAGGGAAGCCATACTAATACCCTTACAAAAACTCCGGGATGTGCCAATCCAACTCGCCGGGTCACCGCCTACAAGTAATCCTCCTTTGAAAACGACGAACCCACCCATCGCCAACACGGACTACTAGCTCGGAGCATAACCACCATCCCGGATTGTCTGCTCCGGCTGTCCGTCCTACCGAGGCGACGGTCAAAACTAAAGCTAGGTTTCAGCTCTAAGACCTACCACAAGGTCTAACCCACAGAGAAAGTTGAAAGCAGGGCATCCTAGCCGAAAGTAACCGATGCCAGAGCGCCATGCAGTCAACAACCCCTCGCCGATCTGTACTGCTTCACAATCACAAACTCGCAACCCAAAACCTCAAGACTATGCCTTGGTCATGGGGAGCTGGCGACAAAACCCAAGAAGCACGGTCCTACTTCCGTCTTGGCACCCAAGGGGGTGCGACACTCTGATTAACCTCTACCGCTCGGTCCCAATCTATTGCCCTTCCAAGCACCATGCACTGAGCTGAGCTGCATACCCCCAGACCAAACGATCGCATTCCCAACTAGGAGTATTCTAAGCTCTAGGTCCGCTCAACTAAAAGAAAGAATCAAGCCCAAACGAACAAGATTTGCTAGCCCCGGTGGTCTCTTTTCTCAACCCTAGGGGGAACCCCAAGACCCCACCGTGACGATTCCTACAACCATCGCAGTGACCACAGCAAAGAGCCGAACCATGGGTAACAACGGTAGGGGAAGAGTCCTCATACCTACCCCTACCCTATCCAAGATGCAAAAGAATCGGCCGACTCTCTGTTGTAACCTAAAACCAGTTGTCCTGGAAGGTACAATTTTAGGCAAAGAGACTACCCAGCTACTAACGACCGAAAAAACGGCCGATTCACTAACAAACACCGGCGGATTACCCTACCACCAGTCGCCGTCACTAACGACGACCAAAGCGTTGGCAGAGGGAGGGGTTCGAAAAACATCACCCGGCGCAACGATCTGCTGTGATAACAGCCGCACCAAGTGCATGAACACCTGTCAGCAGGCCCACCGTGTCCCGCGCTGGTTGCTTAATCCATTGATTCCTAGCAACCATCAATACCCCGGTGGCAGCCGGCCTCGATCCCAGCCCCCATAACAACACTACTACACGAGCCAAAACAACACGACAACCGAGCTAAACCGAGAAACGAAACTTAACCCGTACACACATACCACACAAGTCAGTTCTAGACTCCGCTAGCATAGCACTCAACCAACTATCGAGAAAACGGGACCTATACTTTTCCCCCGCTCCCCCGATCACTCGCGTTCTACGCTTCTATGCCTTATTCATTTCATTCATTCGTAGCTAAGTGTGGTATCTCCATGGATGTCGGACACTGACTGTTGTGATTAAAGAAATTGTCTCTGATACCATCTGTAACGACCCAGCCCACTAGCAATAATAACTCGTTGGGCCCAAACCACAGCCCAAAATGCTTAAGCCTAGTTATTATTACTAGTGTCCATGTCTCAATATAAACCCAATCACAATTCCATCCACATCCGATGTGGGACTATTGGGGGCGTCACAGACTCCCCCCATTTAGGCCTGACGTCCTCGTCAGCCCAAACACACACACACCAGCCCAAAATCACCAGGCGATGTGAGACTCGTCTCGCTAGCCCTGTCATCTAGACCCAGGCTCAGCCGAGACTCACCGCACACTTCCGGCTGGTTATTGGCTCTGATACCAACTGTGACGCCCCGCCTTCCCAGGGGGTCACCCATCCTAGAACTACTCTAGCTCTAGCACGCTTAACTCTCATAACCTCTTGGATCTTGCTACCATCCAAAATGCTATAGCCGGGTGCCCGAACAGCTACAGTAAGAAAAGATTGTTAAAGAGACATCATCGTGGTTAAAAACACTCAAAAACGGGGCGAAACGGGCTAAAAACGGAGCTTCTGGACCCTTTTCTGAAGATCGGTGCACGGGTCCTGGCGTGGACCGGGTCCACGACCAAACGCGGCCACGGCGCGGGCCGGGAGCACACTGCAGCAATGGACCACGGCGCCTTGGGCCGGGCCGCGCACGGGTACGGGCGCGCACCGGCTCCACGACCTCCTGCTGCGGTGGCGAGCACCGGGTGCACGCACAGGGATGCACCGCGCGGCCTGGCGCACCCCTCTGTGCACCGGGTTTGCGGCCCCGGGCTGCGCAGTCTTGCGCCGGGTGCACGGCGGCCCGGTGGACCGCGCGGCCTGGCGCACAGCCTTGTGCGCCGGGTCTGCGCCCCTTGGGCCGCGGGGCGTGCGCCGGGTGCACGCGGGCGTGTGGACCGCGGCCAGAAATCCCCAAACGTGAACAGTATTTGCCCGATTTCGGCTCCGGTTGCGACCCCGCGATCACGGCGGCTCCGGCGATGACCCCGTGAACACGGTGACGGCGGCGGCGACCTCCCGTTTACCCACGGTGGCGGCGGCCTCCCGTTTGGTCCCCAATTCGCCTCGCACGCAACACGACAGGAAAGGAAAACCCACACCGCAAAATCCGAAAGACCCGAATCATTCACCTCGTTTTCGCTGGTAAGGGAGGAAGGAGGAGGATCGTCCCGCTCTCGTCACCTCGGTTCTTCACACCAACCGATGGAGGGGAAAAAGCTAGGGTCGGGCTCCTCGCACGCGCTCGGGTGGAAACTACGCACCGAAAAGGGAAGTGGGAACCAACCCTACGCCCCCAACCAAAGATATAAATGATCGCACGAGTGAGAATGGGGGGGCGGGATTGCACCCTAAAACCCTAGATTCGAAATTTAGCGATCGGGTGCGGATCAGGGTCCACTTACCTCGAAGAGCGTGCCGATCTCCCGCACGCTTTCTGATGCACCCGGGACTGCTGGTAACCTTCCGAAATTTATTCTGGGAGATCCCGGGGTCGGAATTCGAATCCGATCGCGCCACCGTTCTCCGTTTCGCAAGCTTTATTGCCTAAAAATACCCGCGAGCCCCGATGGTCTGCCCAGTAACAAAGAATTATTAGCCCGCCCTCTGGACCCCAAAAAAGGATGCGGAAAACTAAAAAAACGAAAACCCTTTTTACGTGTGGTTACTACACCACTCACCTCTTAAAACGAGTTTCATCCTCGATACTCAACCCTTGGTCGCGGTGAAAAGGTTGGGGCAGCACTCCCTCATTTTTGACTCCAGCTCCCACATCGCTTCTCACTCCTCATGGTTGCTCCAGAGCACCTTCACGTAGGGAATGGCTCGGTTTCGCGGTGATTTGCTCTCCTTTGCTAGGATTCTCACAGGGGTCTCCTCGAAGCTTAGGTCTTCCTTAAGTTCGAGTGCAGAGACGTCCAGAACGTGTGATGGGTTAGAAAGGTACTTCCGGAGCATGGACACGTGGAATTCATCGTGGACTCGGTCGAGGTTTGGTGGTAGGGCAAGGCGGTACGCCACTGGGCCAATGCGCTCCAAGATCTCGAACGGTCCCACAAACCGTGGGCTCAGGTTGCCCTTCAGCCCGAAACGCTTGATTCCTCTGGAAGGTGAGACCCGCAAAAACACGTGCTCTCCCACTTGGAATTCCAAGTCGCGGCGCCTCTGGTCTGCGTAGCTCTTCTATCGGCTTTGGGCGGTCAGTAAACACTGCTTGATGAGGCGTACCTTTTCTTCAGTTTCTTCCACTAAGTCGAGTCCCAAGAACTTCCGTTCTCCCAAATCGTCCCAACAAATTGGGGATCGGCAGCGCCTCCCGTATAAGGCTTCGTAGGGCGCCATCTGTATGCTAGCCTGATAGCTGTTGTTGTAAGCGAGTTCCACGAGAGGGAGGTAGCGTGCCCAACCTACCCCCTAGTTAAGTACACGGGCGCGAAACAGGTCTTCGAGAGTCTATATCACTCGCTCCGACTGTCCGTCCGTCTGGGGATGGAAGGCTGTGCTGAACTGTAGCTTGGTCCCCATGGCCCGCTGTAGACTCTACCAGAACTTTGAGACAAAGCGCGTGTCTCTATCCAAGGTGATCGATGCCGGCACTCCATGCAGCCTCACGATCTCGCTGATGTAGACTTGAGCTAACCGCTCTCGGGTCCCAAGGTTTTCTTGCTGATTTCCGGACGATCCGACCGTCGGATCAGCAAACGGTCTATACCATTTCCACTCGATTCGATGAGACGGTCGCGCTGGCGACCTCAGCTTTCCGAGATCAGACTCGGATCGGAAAGGTGGAATTTTGTGCATCGGAAACTGTGTAATTCACGCACCGGTATGCAAATCACTAAGGTTGTGACACCCTGGAATTTGGATTAGTCCTCTATATAAATGATATAATAGGACTAAATCTCTAACCCGGCTATAGCATTTTGGATGGTAGCAAGATCCAAGAGGAACATGAGAGTTAAGCGTGCTAGAGCTAGAGTAGTTCTAGGATGGGTGACCCCCCTGGGAAGTGGGGCGTCACAGTTGGTATCAGAGCCATTCACCAGCCGGAAATGTGAGATGAGTCTCGGCTGAGCCAGGGTTATATAGCGGGTAGAGCGAGGCTCCCCGGCTAATGACCGTTGTGGGTGGAGTGCAGCTCCCCACAAGGTCGGCTAAGGCTAGCGAGACGAGTCTCACATCGCCTGTGTAGTAGCCGCTGGTTTAAAATATTTTAAGGGTCTACTTTTGGTTTCGTTAATTTCGCAATTCGTTTCGGGGGCTGGAGGGTGATCGAATAATTCCTTATTTCCGGACAGACCGTCGGGGCCCGCGGGTATTTTTAGTTAATAGGGCTCGCGAAACGGAGAACGGCGGCGAAATCGGTTTTGAATTCCGACGCCGGAATCTCCCGGAATAAATTCCGGAAGGTAGCTAACGGTTCAGGTGGTTAACGCGGTTTTTCAGACAGACCGGACCCTGGTTCGCACCCGACTTGTACCCGTTTTTAACTTGAACTGGGTTCATTCCCATTCCCCAACTTAACCGCTCCTGCCACCTTAATCACTCCCGCGTTTTCCCGTCGTACAACTCCCCACGAACCGCCCCAACTTCCCACCACTTCCCCCCCCCAACTTCCCACAACCCCACAACTTCCCACGAACCGCCCCAACTTCCCACCACTCCCCCCAACTTCCCGCCACTCCCCACAACTCCCCTTAACTCCCCTGCGTACGAAACCCCAAAGGAACGAAAACCCACTTCCCCAACCTTTCAGTTTCCCAATCGAACCTTACCGTTCCCCAACCGATCGAGTGGAGAAGCAAGGCGGAGCGGGTGAGGAGAAGGAAGATCGCCGGCGTACCCTTCAACCAAGAACAGGACGATCATCCCCTAGATCAACCCTAGCCGACGAAACCAAGGTAAGCTTGGCTTAGGGTTCTTGATTTGGGCGTTTCTTTGTTTTCTTAGAAAAAAAAGAGGGGAGGAGGGGAGTCGGCGCCATCACCGGAGCCACGCATGCGGGCGGCGCCGCATGAGGGCGGCGCCGCGTGCATCCGCATGCGGGCGGCGCCGCATGCGGGTGGCGCCGCATGCGGACGGCACCGCATGCGGGTGGCGCCGCATGCGGGCGGCGTCGCATGCCCCCGCATGCGGGCGGCGCCGCATGCGGGCGGCACCGCATGCGGATGCGGGCGCCGCATGCGGGCGGCACCGCATGCGGATGCGGGCGCCGCATGCGAGCGGCACCGCATGCGGATGCGGGCGCCGCCGCATGCGGGCGGCACCGCATGCGGGCGGTGCCGCATGCGGGCGCCGCCGCTTGCGGGCGGCTCCGCATGCGGGTGCGGGAGGCACCGCATGCGGGTGCGGGATTCACCGCATGCGGGCTGCCGCATGCGGGCGCCGCCGCTTGCGGGCGGCTCCGCGTGCGGGTGCGGGAGGCACCGCATGCGGGCTGCCGCATGCGGGCGCCGCCGCTTGCGGGCGGCTCCGCGTGCGGGTGCGGGAGGCACCGCTTGCGGGCTGCCGCATGCGGGCGCCGCCGCTTGCGGGCGGCTCCGCATGCGGGTGCGGGAGGCACCGCATGCGGGCTGCCGCATGCGGGCGCCGCCGCTTGCGGGCTGCCGCATGCGGGCGCCGTCGCTTGCGGGCGGCTCCGCATGCGGGTGCGGGAGACACCGCATGTGGACAGCGCCGCATGCGGGTGGCACCGCATGTGGGCGGCGCCGCACGCGGGCGTCACCGCATGCGGACGGCGCCGCACGCAGTTAGTACGCCGCCCAGCCGTGCGGGGGCCAGGCGCGCACGTGTGCGAATTGTGCGCAAGGTGAGGGGGCGCCGGGTGTTCTAGTTGTTAATCTGACAGAGTCTTAAATTTCTGACTCCTATATGACAGATTCGTGTAGGTCCGGGCGGGCACCCGAGACGCGGGAGAACCTAACATCGGTCAGGAGCGCGACAACAAGGTGGGTTTACGGTCGAGGCTGAGTATCGTGTTAGTAATCCGAAAGGGATTTTTATTGTTAATCGGTACTAACACTGACGGTTTCTATGATGTACTATATTACCCCGTGTCTTGGTTACTTATGCTCGAGTTGCGACACGCGCACCCGCGGTCTGGCCACCGCAAAGGGTGCTCTTTTCCGGAAAGGCGGTCTTCGACCCGTGTTACCCCACGAGGTGACGTAGTGGGGGCCCCCGTAGGTGTGGGGTTTGAGGTAGCAAGGTGCGAGCGGTGCGACCTGTCGGGGTTGGGGCCCGACGAGGTCAGGTGTGCGACCCGCCGGGATTGGTGCCCGATGAGGTCAGGTGTGCGACCCGCCGGGATTGGTGCCCGATGAGGTCAGGTGTGCGACCCGCCGGGATAGGTGCCCGACGCGGTCAGGTGTTACAGGTGTTACCGGGGTTACAGGTGTTACAGGTGGTACAGGTGGTTGCGAGTTACCGTTACGAGTAGAGCGGTTGTTCCGGCTAGTCTTACTTTTGTGGCTTGGTATTACTTTACTGCTTTAGTACTATTTTTATGATAGTGTCGCTGACTACCCACTCTGTGACAGGTACCTCCAGGGGGTAGAGGTAGGCGACGGTGAGGCCGTGGTGGTAGCAGTCGGGCTGAGGGAGCCCTAGTATGCTGTTTTCTTTACTTTCTCTGCATTTCATTCGGTATTGTAGGTTACTGTGTGGTTCTCGATACCCTTGTGGGGTCGTGTGGATGTTGAGTACTTTCATTCTGGTTATGCATTACTGTTTCCTTTATTGTTCCCGTTTGGCCGTTTTCTAAACAAATCAACTAGAAAACAAAAGAAAAAGTACTTCGAAACTGTTTTCAAAAGTCTAGGGTCGGGTGGGCCCGTTTTCTAAACCTTGTGGATTTATGCCGTTTTCCAATCAGTTTTTCAAAACCTAAGGCCGTGTGAGCCTGTTTCCAAAACGGTGAGTTTATACGTTCAACCTGACTGGCCACGGGTATTGTTTCGCCTTCATGCACCGTACTACTTCGAACTGTTGTGATTAAATGGAAAATGATTGCTTATGTTCGACTATTGTAATAGCCGCGACGCCGTGCATATACAGAGGAGACTCTGCCCGATTTTCGAGTAAATCTGTATATGTGGCGGGTCTGGGCACGCGTCGGGGAAGGAGGTTTTTAAACAAAAAAATTTGTACGCACTTTACGCGTACTTTGGGGTATCGTTTCCGCTAAAATAAAACCCCCGGGGCGTGACAGATTAAGATGGTATCAGAGACTTTGCTTTAATCACAACAGTGACGGCCCAACATCCACCGAGATATCACACTTAACTACGAATAAATGAAATGTGTGGGACGTAAGGGTGTAGGACGTGAGTGAACGTGGGGGAAGGGGAATTTGTGTGATTTATTTACGCATGGTTTTCTTGGTATGCTGGGACTAATGTGTTTCCTTGGTGTGCACAGATAGAAGCCCGATTTTGGGTAGGTAACTGCTGCCGGACATGGACCTTGCGGCAGAGGCGAACCGCTTACTACGCAACCAGCTGCGCGACGTGGCTGGGCAATTGCTAACTCTCGCGGAGCACGTGGGTATACTGACCCAGGAGCTCGAGAGTGTCGACCGCGCCCAGCACGGCACCGGTGGTGTTAACCCCCGTGGGATACCACCGACTGGCGTTTCCACCTTTCAGGGAGCGATCAACTTGGCCGTGCGCGCGGAGCTAGAGCGTACACGACGGGCACACCCCTACCCCGGCCCGACAGGGGGCCCCTACCAGTGCGGCAGAGCGACCAAGCGCCAGAGGAACGGGCCGAAACCCGGGCAGGCGATGAGGGAGGGACCTGCACCACCGACGCCATGCGTCATTTGTGACGGTGCGCATCCAATGATGGATTGCCCTTGGCGGGATGAGCATTGCTTCCGGTGTGGCAGGCCGGGCCACACACGTTACGAGTGTCCCCGGAGGCCGGGCGTCACCAGACCCCCGGCACCGAGACCCGACGACCCACGCCTGACGGACTCTTCCGATACCGAGACCCCACCCCGCCACGTCGAACGTAGCTGGCCCAGAGGTTGTGGACGGACCTCCCCAGCCGCCCCGGGGAGCAGTGATGCAGAATCCTAGAACAGGAAATCACAGGTATATATATTTTTTTTCCCTTTATCATTTTTCTTTGGTTAGGCATCGATTCCCATCTTCCGTTTTTGTCTTTTTCTTTCTCCGCATACTGTGCGGTTGTGTCGGGGGGGGAGGGGGGGTTATATAGGATAGGAGCGGGGTTACTCCCCTAGTCCGCCTGAGGAGTTGTGAACGCTAGGTAGGAACCCTTACAAGTGGTTCTGAGGAGAGAACCCTACCTAGTTTGTTGGTCTGTTCAAAACCCCGGAGGAGGAACTTCGCGAGAGTAGCCACTACCGCGACTGTAGCAGACAAGGTGTCACCACCCCCGGCGACGACATCAGAGGCGGTGTTTTGAATTATTGAAGGATTACGACCTAACGATCCAATATCACCCCGGGAAAGCAAACGTGGTAGCAGACGTTCTGAGCAGGAAGGGGCGATTGGAGGGAGGATCGGTAGGTGCGATGACTGAACAGAGCAACTTGATCGTGAAATTTTCACGACTAGGGTTGGAAGTAGTTCCAGCAGGCACGGTTGCGCAACTTCTAACTCTGGTGGTCAAGCCAACACTGCTAGAAAAGATTCGAGAGGGACAGCAGGCGGACTCGCACTTACAGCTCGTAAGAGACAAGATCTCACCGGATCAGGAAGGGGACTTTTCATTGGAAGGCGATGACACCCTACGGTTCCGCGGGCGGATTTGCGTGCCGGATACCCCGGAATTGAAGAAGGAAATTCTGTCCGAGGCACACAGCGCCCCTTATGCAGCGCATCCAGGAGGCACAAAAATGTACAGGGATCTCAAGCAGACCTTCTGGTGGCCCAAGATGAAGAGGGATGTAACTCGATTTGTAGCTCATTGCCTAGTGTGTCAACAGATAAAGGCGGAACATCAACGACCGGCGGGAAAGTTACAACCCTTACCGGTACCGGAGTGGAAGTGGGATCATATCACCATGGACTTTGTCACCGGGTTCCCACGTTCACCACAAGGACACGACACAATATGGGTTGTGGTGGACCGGCTAACTAAGTCAGCGCACTTCCTGCCGATTCACACAACCTGGACCAGAGAGCGGTTGGCTCAAGTCTACCTCAGCGAGATTGTAAGACTGCATGGGGTACCGGCATCGATCACATCAGACAGAGACACGCGGTTTGTCTCAAAGTTTTGGCAGAGTCTGCAACAAGCCTTGGGGACTAAATTGCACTTCAGCACAGCCTTCCACCCTCAGACAGACGGGCAGTCGGAGCGAGTGGTACAGACGCTAGAGGACCTGCTTCGGACCTGTGTACTCGATTGGGGAGTCGGTTGGGAGCGTTACCTACCACTTGTAGAATTCGCTTACAACAATAGCCACCAGGCCAGCCTCCTGATGGCACCCTACGAAGCCTTATACGGGAGACGCTGCCGATCCCCGATCTGTTGGGACGACTTGGGAGAACGGAAATTCTTGGGACCCGACTTGGTGGAAGAAACAGAAGAGAAGGTGCACCTCATCAGACAGCGCTTACTAACTGCCCAGAGTCGACAAAAGAGCTACGCGGATCGAAGACGCCGCGACTTAGAGTTCCAGGTGGGAGAACACGTGTTTTTGCGGGTCTCGCCGTCCAGGGGAATCAAGCGATTCGGGTTAAAAGGCAAGCTAAGTCCGCGGTTCGTGGGGCCATTCGAGATCCTGGAACGGATTGGCCCAGTGGCTTACCGTCTTGCCCTACCACCGAACCTCAACCGGATTCATGACGTGTTCCACGTTTCGATGCTCAAGAAATACCTCCCCGACCCGTCGCATGTCCTGGACGTCTCGACACTCGAACTAAAGGAGGACCTAAGCTTCGAGGAAACCCCTGTGCGAATACTAGCAAGAGAAAGTAAGACGCTTCGAAACCGAGACATCCCCTATGTGAAGGTGCACTGGAACAACCACGAGGAGCGGGAAGCGACGTGGGAACTAGAATCAAAGATGAGAGAGGGCTACCCTTATCTCTTTACCGCGAACCAGGATTGAGTTTCGAGGACGAAACTCGTTTTAAGAGGTGAGTGGTGTAGTAGCCGCTGGTTTAAAATATTTTAAGGGTCTACTTTTGGTTTCGTTAATTTCGCAATTCGTTTCGGGGGCTGGAGGGTGATCGAATAATTCCTTGTTTCCGGACAGACCGTCGGGGCCCACGGGTATTTTTAGTTAATAGGGCTCGCGAAACGGAGAACGGCGGCGAAATCGGTTTTGAATTCCGACGCCGGAATCTCCCGGAATAAATTCCGGAAGGTAGCTAACGGTTCAGGTGGTTAACGCGGTTTTTTAGACAGACCGGACCCTGGTTCGCACCCGACTTGTACCCGTTTTTAACTTGAACTGGGTTCATTCCCATTCCCCAACTTAACCGCTCCCGCCACCTTAATCACTCCCGCGTTTTCCCGTCGTACAACTCCCCACGAACCGCCCCAACTTCCCACCACTTCCCCCCCCAACTTCCCACAACCCCACAACTTCCCACGAACCGCCCCAACTTCCCACCACTCCCCCCAACTTCCTGCCACTCCCCACAACTCCCCTTAACTCCCCTGCGTACGAAACCCCAAAGGAACGAAAACCCACTTCCCCAACCTTTCAGTTTCCCAATCGAACCTTACCGTTCCCCAACCGATCGAGTGGAGAAGCAAGGCGGAGCGGGTGAGGAGAAGGAAGATCGCCGGCGTACCCTTCACCCAAGAACAGGACGATCATCCCCTAGATCAACCCTAGCCGACGAAACCAAGGTAAGCTTGGCTTAGGGTTCTTGATTTGGGCGTTTCTTGGTTTTCTTAGAAAAAAAAGAGGGGAGGAGGGGAGTCGGCGCCATCACCGGAGCCACGCATGCGGGCGGCGCCACATGAGGGCGGCGCCGCGTGCGTCCGCATGCGGGCGGCGCCGCATGCGGGTGGCGCCGCATGCGGACGGCACCGCATGCGGGTGGCGCCGCATGCGGGCGGCGCCGCATGCCCCCGCATGCGGGCGGCGCCGCATGCGGGCGGCACCGCATGCGGATGCGGGCGCCGCATGCGGGCGGCACCGCATGCGGATGCGGGCGCCGCCGCATGCGGGCGGCTCCGCATGCGGGTGCGGGCGGCACCGCATGCGGGCGGTGCCGCATGCGGGCGCCGCCGCTTGCGGGCGGCTCCGCATGCGGGTGCGGGAGGCACCGCATGCGGGCGCCGCCGCTTGCGGGCGGCTCCGCATGCGGGTGCGGGAGGCACCGCATGCGGGCTGCCGCATGCGGGCGTCGCCGCTTGCGGGCGGCTCCGCGTGCGGGTGCGAGAGGCACCGCATGCGGGCTGCCGCATGCGGGCGCCGCCGCTTGCGGGCGGCTCCGCATGCGGGTGCGGGAGGCACCGCATGCGGGCTGCCGCATGCGGGCGCCGCCGCTTGCGGGCTGCCGCATGCGGGCGCCGCCGCTTGCGGGCGGCTCCGCATGCGGGTGCGGGAGACACCGCATGCGGACAGCACCGCATGCGGGTGGCACCGCATGCGGGCGGCGCCGCACGCGGGCGTCACCGCATGCGGACGGCGCCGCACGCAGTTAGTACGCCGCCCAGCCGTGCGGGGGCCAGGCGCGCACGTGTGCGAATTGTGCGCAAGGTGAGGGGGCGCCGGGTGTTCTAGTCGTTAATCTGACAGAGTCTTAAATTTCTGACTCCTATATGACAGATTCGTGTAGGTCCGGGCGGGCACCCGAGACGCGGGAGAACCTAACATCGGTCAGGAGCGCGACAACAAGGTGGGTTTACGGTCGAGGCTGAGTATCGTGTTAGTAATCCGAAAGGGATTTTTATTGTTAATCGGTACTAACACTGACGGTTTCTATGATGTACTATATTACCCCGTGTCTTGGTTACTTATGCTCGAGTTGCGACACGCGCACCCGCGGTCTGGCCACCGCAAAGGCTGCTCTTTTCCGGAAAGGCGGTCTTCGACCCGTGTTACCCCATGAGGTGACGTAGTGGGGGCCCCCGTAGGTGTGGGGTTTGAGGCAGCAAGGTGCGAGCGGTGCGACCTGTCGGGGTTGGGGCCCGACGAGGTCAGGTGTGCGACCCGCCGGGATTGGTGCCCGATGAGGTCAGGTGTGCGACCCGCCGGGATTGGTGCCCGATGAGGTCAGGTGTCCGACCCGCCGGGATAGGTGCCCGACGCGGTCAGGTGTTACAGGTGTTACCGGGGTTACAGGTGTTACAGGTGGTACAGGTGGTTGCGGGTTACCGTTACGAGTAGAGCGGTTGTTCCGGCTAGTCTTACTTTTGTGGCTTGGTATTACTTTACTGCTTTAGTACTATTTTTATGATAGTGTCGCTGACTACCCACTCTGTGACAGGTACCTCCAGGGGGTAGAGGTAGGCGACGGTGAGGCCGAGGTGGTAGCAGTCGGGCTGAGGGAGCCCTAGTATGCTATTTTCTTTACTTTCTCTGCATTTCATTCGGTATTGTAGGTTACTGTGTGGTTCTCGATACCCTTGTGGGGTCGTGTGGATGTTGAGTACTTTCATTCTGGTTATGCACTACTGTTTCTTTTATTGTTCCCGTTTGGCCGTTTTCTAAACAAATCAACTAGAAAACAAAAGAAAAAGGACTTCGAAACTGTTTTCAAAAGTCTAGGGTCGGGTGGGCCCGTTTTCTAAACCTTGTGGATTTATGCCGTTTTCCAATCAGTTTTTCAAAACCTAAGGCCGTGTGAGCCTGTTTCCAAAACGGTGAGTTTATACGTTCAACCTGACTGGCCACGGGTATTGTTTCGCCTTCATGCACCGTACTACTTCGAACTGTTGTGATTAAATGGAAAATGATTGCTTATGTTCGACTATTGTAATAGCCGCGACGCCGTGCATATACAGAGGAGACTCTGCCCGATTTTCGAGTAAATCTGTATATGTGGCGGGTCTGGGCACGCGCCGGGGAAGGAGGTTTTTAAACAAAAAAATTTGTACGCACTTTACGCGTACTTTGGGGTATCGTTTCCGCTAAAATAAAACCCCCGGGGCGTGACAGCCTGGTGCTTGTGAGTGTGCTTGAGCCTGACGTGGACGTCAGGGCTTAAAGGGGGGAAGAATGTGACACCCCGAAATTTGGATTAGTCCTCTATATAAATGATATAATAGGACTAAATCTCTGACCCGGCTATAGCATTTTGGATGGTAGCAAGATCCAAGAGGAACATGAGAGTTAAGCGTGCTAGAGCTAGAGTAGTTCTAGGATGGGTGACCCCCCTGGGAAGTGGGGCGTCACAAAGGTTAGATCTGCTTCCTCGCCCGCAAGCACACTAGAATTTCTCGAGTGCTACAAACATTAAGATCAAGGTCACTCCACAATTAATTGGAGAGGTGTTGGGGATGAAGGCACGGGCTGAAGGAACGCACTATCTAAAAGGTCATAGCTTCTCCACCAACTCATGGAGAGTGGTCGTTGATGGAATTTGTCTTCCAGACACTCAATCGACAGGGAATTCTGTTTTTTCAAGAGAACTTCGACCGGAATACCGATACTTGAACTTTATTGTTCGCTACAACATTCTTCCAAATATGCAAACAAAAGTTCTTCGATGGGATAGGATGTTATTCCTTTATCTTCTGGGAAATCCCACAGCGGCCTTGGGATCAAACTTCAACATTCCTTATCTCATCTGGTCGAGGATGGGGAGGTATGTGGACAATGCTCATCTTACAGAGAGACTTCCCTTCCCAATAATCATTATGCGGATTTAAAAAAAAATTCAAAGTCGATACTTCTTCATCGACCTATATGCATAGTTTGGGAACAATCAACGAGACAACGGTCATAAAGTCCCTACCAACGAAACAAGATGAACCTCCCTCACCTCCTCTCAGGCGTAGACATTCAAATTCAGTAGCAACAGCTTCAGTCCCACCAGCACCTGCAGCTCAACATCCACCTTCTTCACCTTCAGACGATGATGCTTCAGTTACTTCAATTTATAGAGAACAACAGCGTCTCTCTTCCGAGCAAGAGCGCATGTCCAATGAGTTCATCGAAATGAAGGAAGAAATTCGTGGAGTTAAAAAGGAACAGGTGTCGATGAACAAGCGAATCAAGAAAATCTTTCAAAAACTGGGGTGCGTTAGTTCAGAGGACTCTGAGTAATGTTTATTCTAATCTTTAACCTTTCTTTTGCAGGTTTTAGTTTAGTTTTCCCATTTTCTAAACTTTTTAACTCTCCTTTTATTTTGTAATTTTGACTTGTTTTGTGACAAAAAGGGGGAGAGAGAGACAAACAATGATCGAAAATGATCGTCTAATGGTTGTGAATTTTGAACAACTTTGTGTTACGGATTTTGTTTTGGCGCATTTCGTGAAAGTGTTAAGTCTTGAAGATTGAAGATGAATGAAGTTTGGATCACATACCTCAATCTCAAGAAAGAAGAATTCAAAAGGATCAGGTAAGTTTAACTAAATATTTTTGGTGATCCGAATACTTCTTGTAGTGTAGAAACACTTGGAAGAATGTTTTATCGCATAAAAATCAAGAACTGGACATGGGACATGTTCAGGATCCGGATCAGACAGTCCGATCCGGATCCCGAAGGGTGTTTGTTCATTGGCAAATCCGATCCGGATCATAGCCATTTCGATCCGGATCCCGAACATGGGAGTTTGCTGAAATTCATGAACGATCCGGATCGTGGATTACAATCCGGATCCCGAACCCTGTTTCTCTGGAATTGGCTGACTCGTTACGACGATCCGGATCACAGCTAATCCGATCCGGATCGCCGTCGTGAAAATTTCCAGAAACGGGCAGTTTTTGATCCTTATCTTCTTCCTAGGGTTTCTAACCTATAAATAGACCCTATGATTCTTTTTCTAGGGTTAATCCAAATAATCCAAAAAATCCACAGAATAGAAAAAGGAGCCGTCATCTTTTATACGGCCCTAAGATCCACATATAGAGAAGAAAGGAAATCATTAGATATTACTCTATGTTTCTTCATCTATATTGATTAGTTTGATTCTAGGTTTTCATACTCACATCTTGAGTTGAATCAAACTAATGAATACTTAGATGGTATTTCCTATCTATCTTTGATCTAAGTATTCGGCGGATCATCACCACCCAAAAACAACGATTTACCCCAAAATCGGCGCGTGGACTCGCGTGGCCTTGTGGATTCAAGGTGCAACCGCTCTCGTGGATTCGGAGCGAGGTACGTTCGTGGATTCGAAGCGTGCTACTGGGTGAAGACCGTGGATTCGGTCAGACGTCGTGGACTCGACGTTGGACGCCGTGGATTCGGCGTTGGACGCAGATCGTGGATTCGAGACGCGTTGCGGAGCGAGCGGAGAAGATCAACTAGGAGCGTATGGAAAAGGTTGAGTCGTCTGTGAGTACGGTATATCACCTTGTACGTGTTTAATTCTAGTGGATTTCACCGTGTTATCGGTCCCGTGGTTTTTTTACTCCGGTTTGGAGTTTTCCACGTAAAAATCTTGCGTGTTCATTTATATTTCCGCATTGGGTTTTTATTGCGCAATGATTTTTTGAGTGTTTATTGTTTACACCTATTCACCCCCCTCTAGGTGTTTTTTTTCCCCTATTTAGATCCATTATTACATATAACTCAACAAGTGGTATCAGAGCGGGAATAGGGTTGTAAACAATGGTTGAAGGTGGAAACATCAACAGACCCCCATTCTTTGATGGAACAAATTATGTGTACTGGAGAGTACGGATGAAAGCTTTTTTAATTTCCATCGACGAACGGGTGTGGCAATCAATTGAATTAGGATGGTCTAATCCAACTGAAATTATTGGTGATGTTCGCACCATCAAACCTAGGTCGAAGTGGACCAAGGAAGAGTTAGATTCATCTTCTTACAATGGCAAGGGAATTAATGCTATTTTTAATGCCTTATCTCAAACTGAATTCTCTCGCGTCTCGGCATGTGAGACTGCGAAAGAAATCTGGGATGTTCTTCAGGTTACACATGAGGGAACTAACCTCGTGAAGATTCAAAAGCTGCAAATGCTTACGAGCAGATTTGACTCTATTTTCATGGCAGAAAATAAATCTTTCACGGACTACTATACACTATTGCAAGACATCGTAAACTCATGTGCTAACCTGGGAGAGAAGATTCCAGAATTTAAGGTTGTAAGAAAGATCTTAAGAACTCTTCCTGAACGATTTCGCCCAAAGGTTACAGCCATTGAAACTATTAAACACCCGGACGAAATACGTGTAGAAGAACTAGTTGGTTCATTACAAACTTATGAAATGACATTTACTACTAACTATTCTTCGAGAAAGGCATCCTCTTCTAAGTCTTCAGGTTATGCTTTGAAAACAACAAAGGAAGAAGACACGGATTCATCCTCCTCAGACGATGACGAGAACCTATCTATGGAGGAATTTGAGAAGCAGCTCGCTCTCTTGACAAGAAAGTTTCGCCGCAACTTTCGAAGGGGTAATTCAAGTAAAACTCCATCTTTCGAAAAGTCGAAGAAAGGCAAGGGTATTTCAAGTTACAAGTCAAGAAAGTAAGAGAACTTTTCTAAGGATAAGAAAAGCACAGAAAGACAAGTCCAATGCTTCAAGTGCCGAGGATACGGCCATATCTCAACGGAATGTCCAACTAAGAATCCGTCGAAGAAGAAAGCGATGCAAGTCGTCACCTGGGATGACAACTCAACGTCAAATGAGTCATCCTCAAGTGATGAAGAAGAAAGCGCAACGGCATTCCACGCGTCCACATCTTCACCCTTCATGTGCTTAATGGCAAGTACTTCAGATTCATTGTCCAACTCCTCCCGGGTTGAAAAAACTGCAACGGATGATGAATCAAGTAACTCTGAAGGTGAAGATTTTGTTTTAGCCTACCACAGACTTTTACGGGATTCAAAGAAACTGGCTAAACAAAACAAGGGGTTGAGAGGGAGATTACAGGATCTCGAAGAAGAAGTAAAAAGGGTAACTTCTCTCTCGACCGATCTTGAAGTGGAAAGGGATAATCTGTTAAAAGTAAATGTTTCCCTTCAAGAGTCCAATGAGCAACTCGAGAAGAATTATGTAGATATGGTGAACAAAGCGAATTACTTCTTGAAGCTCAACGGCGAGGCTCGACAGGAAAAACTGGAAATGACAGAGACCATTCTCCAACTCAAGGATGACTTACAGCGATTTTCATCAGGAAGGAGTAAGTTGGATAAGCTTCTTGGTCTTGGTCAATCAAACAAGTTCGGCCTCGGATACAATCGAACTGAAGACAATTTTAGTTCGGTTGGGACAGTTTTTGTGCCTCAGTCGGTATCTCCTCCTCCGACACCGGAATTCACGACAAACAACGACAACAAGCCTAGTTCTTTCTCTTCGGGATCGTCAAGCGCAAAGGTATGTTTTCGTTGTGGTATTTCAGGGCACATAAGGAGATATTGCAAGACAGGAGCCAAACGCTCAACTCAGACATTTCTTGCAACGACTACCATAAAGGTGATTCCTCAGAAATCAAATGCAAATCATACAAAGGAAAAGAGACTTGGTAGTTCACCGCACAAGACGACATCATCAAGGAGAAGCAATCGATCTAACAAGACGCCTTCACCTAGGAGAATAACCTCACGACCATTACCGACGCATTCCAAAAGGTTTTGGTTGCGCAAAGGTGAAATCTTCCCTTGTCTTGTTACTAATGTTTCCTTGCATGCTTATGATAATTCGTCTTGGTATCTGGATAGCGGTTGTTCCCGTCACATGACCGGTGACAAAAATAGTTTTCAAAACTTTGAGAAAATCTCCGGAGGACTCGTTGTTTTCGGAGACGGTCGATCTTCCAAAATTGTTGGAAAAGGAACAGTAGCTATTCCAGATGGCCCGATTTTGGAAAACGTGTTATTTGTTGATGGCCTTAAGACTAACCTCATTAGCATAAGTCAACTTTGCGACAATGGTTTTTCAGTTAACTTTTCATCTGTTGAATGTGTTGTAACTGATAAGGACCATGTCTTCTTTTTAAAAGGGGTTAGATCTGAAAACAATTGCTATGTTGTTCCTAATAAAATTTCAGAAAAATGTAACCTAGTTTCTTTGGATAATGAAACACTTTGGCATGAAAGACTAGGTCACTTAAATTTTAAAGAACTAGCAAAGATTTTAAATAAAGACGTGGTTAAGGGGGTTCCTAAACTTCTATTTAAAAACAACATTGTGTGCGGAGGTTGTCTTAAGGGAAAACAATCAAGGGCTGCACACAAGAACCTGAACCACGTTGGTACCAAACGGCCCTTGGAATTACTGCACATGGATTTAATGGAGCCGACTCGTCAACCATCTTTGGGAGGTAAATGGTATATTTTCTTATTGGTTGATGATTTCTCTAGGTTTTCATGGGTAGCATTTTTAAAAGAGAAAGCTGATACGTTTGATTCTTTTCATGAGATTTGCCATCGTATTATGATTGAAAAGAATGAAAAGATCATTCGTGTTAGAAGTGATAGAGGTGGAGAATTCATTAATTCCAAATTCATTGATTTTTGCACTTCCAACGGCATAAAACATGAATTCTCGGCACCCTATACACCTCAGCAGAATGGTGTTGTTGAGCGCAAAAACAGGGTTGTTCAAGAGATGGCGCGTGTGATGCTTCATAGCCGGAATTTACCGCTATATTTTTGGGCTGAGGCTGTGAACACCGCTGTCTATGTCATTAATCGAGTGTATTTGCGCCCAGGAACTTTAAATACACCATATGAGCCGTGGTTTAGTAGAAAACCGGATATCAAATACTTTCGTATCTTTGGGAGTCGATGTTTTATTTTGCGTGATCACGAAAATCTTGGTAAGTTCGATTCTCGAAGTGACGAAGGGATCTTTTTGGGTTATTCTACAAATAGCAGAGCATATCGGGTATTTAACATAGAATCTAAAACGATTGTAGAATCTATAAATGTTAAAGTAGATGAAGCTTTTCACTTTGCATCTGAAAAATCTACCCTCGATATCTCTCTTGATGATGATACTCCTGTAAGTGCATCTTCTCATGATAATACTTCCAATATTAATGATGCATCTAATGGTTCTTCAAGTTTATCTGATGTGCAGGAATCATCTCATGTACCTCCGAGTACTCCGTTACAACAAACGTTACGCATCTCCAAGGATCATCCTGAGTCAAACATCATTGGAGACCCACAAGAAGGAGTCAAAACTCGGAGACAGTTGGTTTGTGGATTCGCTTGCTACGTTTCCTTGATCGAACCAAAGAACATCGATGAAGCTCTTCAGGATGACTACTGGATTAAAGCAATGCAGGAAGAGCTCCATCAGTTTGAGCGAAACAAAGTCTGGGAATTAACGAAGCCTCCAAAGCAACACAATGTGATAGGTACCAAATGGATTTTCAAGAATAAAAAAAATGAAGATGGTACCATCATCAGGAACAAAGCACGTTTAGTTGCTCAAGGCTATTCTCAAGTAGAAGGTATAGACTTTGATGAAACTTTCGCCCCTGTAGCTAGACTCGAGTCCATTCGTATATTATTCGCGATAGCTTGTCATTTTAAAATAAAATTGTTTCAAATGGACGTTAAGAGCGCGTTTTTAAATGGGTTTTTAAATGAGGAAGTTTATGTGGCTCAACCAAAAGGTTTTGTAGACTGTAAACTAACTAACCATGTTTTTCGTTTGAAAAAGGCTCTTTACGGTTTAAAACAAGCACCGCGAGCATGGTACGAAAGGTTGACAAAGCACCTATTGGATAAGGGCTATACTCGAGGGGGAGCTGACAGGACTCTCTTTGTGAAGCATTATCAAAATAACTTCATTGTAGCACAAATCTATGTCGATGACATTGTATTTGGTGCGACAAGAGATAATGATGCTTCTAAATTCGCTGAAACCATGGAAAGCGAATTTGAGATGTCAATGATGGGCGAATTGACTTATTTCCTTGGATTGCAAGTGAAACAGTGTGACGAAGGCATCCATTTGTGTCAATCCAAGTATGCTTTGGAGTTGGTCAAAAAGTTTGATCTAGAAAATTGTAAAGATTTCCCAACTCCAATGGGAACTAGCAATAAAGGACTAGGAAGTGAATCTTTTAGTGAGAATGTAGACGAGAAACTTTATCTGAGTATGATTGGAAGTCTACTTTACCTCACGGCTAGTCGCCCGGATATATCTTTTGGTGTTGGGATCTGCGCGAGATATCAATCTGCACCAAAGGAGGTTCACCTGAAAGCGGTGAAACGGATCATCCGATACATTAAAGGAACCACAAATTTCGGAATTTGGTATCCTATGGGAACAAGTCTAGATATTATTGGATACTCAGATGCCGATTGGGCAGGATCTGTGGATGATCGGAAAAGTACGAGTGGTGCATGTTTTTATTTAGGCCACTGCCTTGTTGCATGGCACAGTAAGAAGCAAAACTGCATTGCACTCTCGACTGCCGAAGCGGAATATATCTCAGCGGGTAGTTGTTCAACCCAACTCATTTGGATGAAAAGTGTGTTGAGCGACTTCCGAATTTCAGCAACTTCGGTAACAATTCTTTGTGACAACACTAGTGCTATAAACATTTCCAAAAACCCTGTGTTGCACTCTAGAACAAAACACATTGAACTTAGATATCATTTTCTTAGAGAGCTAGTTGAATCAAATACTCTTCAACTGTCATATATTTCAACTGAAGATCAATTAGCTGACATTTTAACAAAACCTTTGGATCAAAAACGTTTTATTCATTTGCGTAAAGCAATTGGAATGCTTTCCTTGAAATAAACTTCTTTTTGAAACTGTTGCTTAGGTTAGGTTTTGGTTTTGTGTTTTTGTTCTTTATCTATGTTTATACATAGTACATTAATTGAGCATGTGTATTATTGACTTTACTTGCATTCTTTCATAGAATTAGAAATCTATTATGCTTTGGATATCATAATAATTCAGTTGATGCATTGATCATTTATTTAAATTAAAACATTTTTTTAATTGATCAAAGTCAATTTCTCTCTCAATGATCTCTTGGTATTGTTTTTATCTTATTTGACTATTTGGTTGAGTATGAATTCGAGATCAATCCTTGGTTGAATACTTTATTTCTTAAATTAATTGATAGCCAATTGAGGGGGAGTCAAAGAAATGTAAAATGCTCAAAAGATGTGGAAAGAGTTACATCCCAATGAGGAGTGTGAAAACTACCACCACATGGAGGAAAGAGCTACCACCTCGGTCGTCCGAGTACTGTGTGCAGCTACCACATGTATACCAAGCATGGGTTTGTAATTTTTGATTAAATAAAATGCATGATTGAAATTCTTGACTCCGTCAAATTTCAAGGTTGGTATAAGGTGGGATTTTTAAATGAAAGATGCTCAAAGAGCCACTCTCTTCAACAGATTGACTAGATACATTATATAATTTATTTGGGATTTCAAACATCTATTGATCTTGGTAATTCATTTTCTTTATCATTTTAATGATTTGATAAACGCCGTACTCATAAGATCATGATGGATGTGTTTGATCTTGATCAACTTTAAAGGTTTTAATTTCTGTAAATTTTCATGTCATTATTTGAATGTTATTGATAGATTTAACATAATTTATTTCTCTTGACATGAAACGATGATTTTTGTTTAAAGTTGATGCGCTAAAATTCTTACATACTTTTTCCGGATTTTATTGATTTTTTCTAAATTATTCTGAAGAAAAAGTTGGAGCCGATCCGGATCGGACATGAATGATCCGGATCCCGAACGCAGGTGTTTCCTGCGGGTAGCCGATCCGGATTGAAATCTCGATCCGATCCAGATCACGGCTAGGGTTTTATTAGAACAAGAGGGATTTTGATTTCTTTTATTCCAATCTTTTGTTCTTAAGACTCCAGAGTTTCTCTCTCTAAATTTCATCCTTCTTGGAGCCTTTCAAACTCGAGTTCTTTGATTCCAAGTAAGTTTATTGATCAAAATCTCGGTTTTTCACTGTTTTTCCTTATTTACTCAAAACGTGAGTAGAAATCATGGAACTTTTTCATTTGTGAATGGTTTTTGGTCAAATTTCTTTTGAAATAAGAACTCTGGGTAGATTAGTTTTGATTATATGCTAGGTATTCTCCTGATTAACGAATTTTTGGGCTTCGATTTCTGAAAATTCGGTTTTAGGGCATATAATGGGAATTTTCCAAAATCACGCAATTGATCTATTTTTAAATTTTCTTTTGCAAAACTAATTTGATTCCTAGTCTCTCTACACGATAATGATTGTTTGGGTACAATTCTTCTAATTTTTGAAAATTAACAATTTTTTCGTGTTCTTGAGTTGTTGCTCACAGGATTTCTTTTCTCAAGAAACCAATAGCAATGGTGATCACGTGGATCATTTTCCTTCTAGCAGCTATGGTACATACGAGAGACACTGTCAAGCCCAAGAGGGCTAAAAAGGATGAAGTCATTTGGGATGAGTTGTCAGATGATGAAACACATCCTGGAAAATCGCCACAGAAAACCTCTGTTGCATTGAAAGGGAAAGCCCGTGCAGAGACATCAAAGGAAAAGGCTCCGCCCACTGCTACGGACAAAGGAAAAGCACCAATGACCTCTTCATCCATACTAAAAAGAAAAAGACTCGCTCGACGACCTGGACGAGCTCGAGGTATTGAAATAAATGAACCATGTCAAGAGAATCCAAAGAATATCTCTCATATTGACACTGAATCTGAAGACGAAGAAGATTGGGACACATTTCTTGATGAAGTACAACAAGGTATTGATGAAGAAAATAAGGTTTACCTAAAGAACAAGAAGCTACTGAAGTCTTCCTCAATACTTAATCAGCAAGCAAGGAAAAAGAATGTGCCAAGCAATGAACCTTTTAACAATTCACATTCTTTGCCAAGAAGATCTCCTCGGAATGAAGGACAGACTGCTCCGTCAATCGTCACACAACGTTCCTCAACTTCCAGAAGAATTGACCAAAAGGGAGACCTGGAGTTTTCCATCAAACAAGAGCAAGACAAAATGGGTCTAGGACTCAGAAAGATGTCCAAGGACATACATCAGATGAAACAAGAGTGCTCTACGATTTCGGGATTGCTTAAAGGAATTTTGAAGAAGCTGGGTTGCACGAGCTCTGAGGACTCCGCCTCGGAATCAGATGTTTGAATCGTTTGACCACTAATTCTCTTGTGCAGGAACTTTAGTTTCTTTAACCTCTTTCTTTGTGCAGGTTCAGTTTTTAGGTTTTAATGTTCTCTTTTTAAGTTTTTTTTTTTTTTTTTTTAGCTTTAGTTCTCAGGTTTTTCTTGATTTTGAACTTTTTAACTCTCCTTAAATTTTGAATTTTTGGCTTAGTTTGTGACAAAAAGGGGGAGAGAGTTTAGAGTGAACTCTGTGTGAACTCTGTGAGAACTTTGAACTTTTGGTGAGAACTTAGAACAAACTTTGACTTTGGTGAAAGGTAAGTATCACAACTTCTGGTTTTATCTTGTGATTTGTTGCATGTCCCTACTAACTATTCGACTAACTATTTGGACATGTATTATTACTAACAAGTTGGTTGATTACTAACAAAGCAAAGTTATGACATTTAGAATCTTATTGCTTAGAAGATATGTCAATGTTTGATTGTGATCTTATTACATATCTGAATTACTCAATGTCATGGTGAGCATAAACTCTATCTCTGTTAGGTTTTGGAATGCTAAATATTCTTAAGGTATCTAACGATCTCTTTTTGTCAAAAATGATTTCTTTTTGCAGAGAGTACAGATGTCTAAGTCTAGAGTCTGTTTTAGGAGTTTATCTCTTGTATTGGATCTCCATTGTAAATTTTTGTTGTATGGTGATAGCAACAAAAATATCTTTTTTGAATTTTCTTTAGTGGATCTGTGTTTTGTCACGAAACCGCCAAAGGGGGAGATTGTTACGGATTTTGTTTTGGCGGATTTCTTGAAAGTGTTAAGTCTTGAAGATTGAAGATGAATGAAGTTTGGATCACATACCTCAATCTCAAGAAAGAAGAATTCAAAAGGATCAGGTAAGTTTAACTAAATATTTTTGGTGATCCGAATACTTCTTGTAGTGTAGAAACACTTGGAAGAATGTTTTATCGCATAAAAATCAAGAACTGGACATGGGACATGTTCAGGATCCGGATCAGACAGTTCGATCCGGATCCCGAAGGGTGTTTGTTCATCGGCAAATCCGATCCGGATCATAGCCATTTCGATCCGGATCCCGAACATGGGAGTTTGCTGAAATTCATGAACGATCTGGATCGTGGATTACAATCCGGATCCCGAACCCTGTTTCTCTGGAATTGGCTGACTCGTTACGACGATCCGGATCACAGCTAATCCGATCCGGATCGTCGTCGTGAAAATTTCCAGAAACGGGCAGTTTTTGATCCTTATCTTCTTCCTAGGGTTTCTAACCTATAAATAGATCCTATGATTCTTTTTCTAGGGTTAATCCAAATAATCCAAAAAATCCACAGAATAGAAAAAGGAGCCGTCATCTTTTATACGGCCCTAAGATCCACATATAGAGAAGAAAGGAAATCATTAGATATTACTCTATGTTTCTTCATCTATATTGATTAGTTTGATTCTAGGTTTTCATACTCACATCTTGAGTTGAATCAAACTAATGAATACTTAGATGGTATTTCCTATCTATCTTTGATCTAAGTATTCGGCGGATTATCACCACCCAAAAACAACGATTTACCCCAAAATCGGCGCGTGGACTCGCGTGGCCTTGTGGATTCAAGGTGCAACCGCTCTCGTGGATTCGGAGCGAGGTACGTTCGTGGATTCGAAGCGTGCTACTGGGTGAAGACCGTGGATTCGGTCAGACGTCGTGGACTCGACGTTGGACGCCGTGGATTCGGCGTTGGACGCAGATCGTGGATTCGAGACGCGTTGCAGAGCGAGCAGAGAAGATCAACTAGGAGCGTATGGAAAAGGTTGAGTCGTCTGTGAGTACGGTATATCACCTTGTACGTGTTTAATTCTAGTGGATTTCACCGTGTTATCGGTCCCGTGGTTTTTTTACTCCGGTTTGGAGTTTTCCACGTAAAAATCTTGCGTGTTCATTTATATTTCCGCATTGGGTTTTTATTGCGCAATGATTTTTTGAGTGTTTATTGTTTACACCTATTCACCCCCCTCTAGGTGTTTTTTTTCCCCTATTTAGATCCATTATTACATATAACCCAACACTTTGAACTATGAAAGGTAAGTATGACTTCAACTTTGGTTTCATAATGTGTGATTGCATGCCTCGACTAACTATTTGACTAACTATTTGGGCATGTAATATAACTAACAAGTTGCTTGTTGACTAACAATTCTATGACATTTGGATTTTTAATGCCTAGAAGATATGTTGCTTTTTGATTGAGATCTTATTACATATCTGAATTTGTAAATGTCATGATGAGTATAAACTCTATCTCTGTGTTTGGTTTTGTATGCAAAAATTCTTGAGGTATCTAACGATCTCTTTTGTCAAGAATATTTTCTTTTGCAGAGAGTACAGATGTCTAAGTCTAGAGTCTGTTCTAGGAGTTTATCTCATGTATTTAATTTTATTTTGGATCTCCATTGTAAATTTTTGTTGTATGGTGATAGCAACAAAAATATCTTTTTGAATTTTCTTGAGTGGATTTGTGTTTTGTCACGAAACCGCCAAAGGGGGAGATTGTTAAGGAATTTGTGTTGGCGTATTTCGTGAAAATGTTTAAGTCTTGAAGATTGAAGATGAAGAAGTTTGGATCATATACCTCAATCTCAAGAAAGAAGAATTCAAAAGGATCAGGTACGTTTAACTAAATATTTTTGGTGATCCGAATACTTCTTATAGTGTAGAAACACTTGGATAAATTTTTAATTGCATAAAAATCAAAAACTGGACATACTACATGTTCAGAGTCCGGACCTGACATTACAATCCGGACCCCGAACATAGGATAGTTCATGTGCAATTCCAGTCCGGACCTTGGTCACTTCAGTCCGGACCCCGAACGTGGAATTTGCAGAAATTGCATGAACAGTCCGGACCGTGGGAATTTCAGTCCGTACCCCGAAGGTATGTTTTTCTGGAAAAAGTCTGTTTCGCTACGACAGTCCGGATCGCCATAATTCCAGTCCGGACCGTCGTCCTGTAAAATTCCAGAAAAGGTTAGTTTTTGATTCTTATCCTCTTCCAACGGTTTCTAACCTATAAATAAACCCTACGATTCATTTTTAGGGTAATCCAAAAAATACGGTCGAAAGAGAAAAAATCCACATATAGAGAATAAAGGAAATAACGAGATTAAATCTATGTTTTTCATCTATATTTATTAATTTGATTCTAGGTTTTCAAACTCAGATTTTGAGTAGAATCAAATTAATGAGTACTTAGATGGTATTTCCGATCTATTTCTAATCTAAGTATTCGGCGGATCATCACCACCCAAAAATAACGATTTTCCCAAAATCGGCGCGTGGACTCGCGTGGCCTTGTGGATTCAAGGTGCAATCGTTCTCGTGGATTCGGAGCAAGGTACGTTCGTGGATTCAATACGTGCTACTGGGTGAAGACCGTGGATTCGGTCAGACGTCGTGGATTCGACGTTGGACGCCGTGGATTCGGCGTTGGACGCAAATAGTGGATTCGAGGAGCATTGCGGAGCGAGCGGAGAAGATCTACTAGGAGCGTATGGAAAAGGTTGAGTCGTAAGTGAGTACGGTATATCACCTTGTACGTGTTTTAATTCTAGTGGATTTCGCCGTGTTATCGGTCCCGTGGTTTTTTACTCCGGTTTGGAGTCTTCCACGTAAAAATCGTGCGTGTTATTTTTCATTTCCGCATTGGGTTTTATTGCGCAACGATTTTTGAGTGTTTACTGTTTACACCTATTCACCCCCCTCTAGGTGTTTTTTCCCCTATCTAGATCCATATTTTATCATAACCCAACAATTGCATTTAGAGGCATTCTAGTGGTAGTTTTCCTCTTTCAGCAGTTCATTTACAGTCTTACCACTTACCTTTTTCCTTGCCTCTAGTAGACTTAGTGGGTACGCCGGAGTTTGAGGCTTTACCCACAGGGGGAGGCTACTGGTTCACTAGTGGTTCTCACCCCCATTGTTATTTCCCTCTTTTCGCTCCTTTGTTTTGCAGAGTCTTAGCGGGTGTTGCTAATTCTGCGGTTGTTGATCGAGGCGAGGGAGTCATGAGCTAGATCCCTACCCGTCGTTGGAGAGTAGCGGTACCCCTTCAGAGGAGATCCTCTGTAGATTAGTTATTTTATTTTCCTCTTTTGAGAGACTGATGTAGTGAGGATATGATATGTATTGAGAGCCTGTACACTGATGTATTTATTGGAGATACCTCCCTGTCGAGTTCTGAGTTTTGTATGTGAGGATATTTTATGCTTATCATTTTTGGGAGGTGGACATTGTTGTATTATTTCCAGTTGTACAGTGGTTGATTTTAGTTTTACAGCAGATTTTCATTTATAGCTCTGATATCTGTTAGCTGTAGTACTTTTCTTGCAGGTAGGACGTTTCGCCTATGCGGAGTTTGGCATAGGCGGCGGATCTGTTGGCGAGCCCGGGTCGCAGTTTCGACCCCGGGGCGTGACAGATTAGAGTGGTATCATAGCCTAGGTTGTAGGTCACAGTGGACTTAGAAACCCTAGGCTTATGGTTTGACCCTTGGTTGACTTCGTGAGAGTCTTGATTTATAGCGAGAGTCCTGATTGAGTTTTATACCTCTCCCAAGGGACGGGAGGAGTGATTGGCATGTTTATTCTTCTAAGTGATTATGTTGGCTGCAGACAACATAATGCTGTGGAACGGGTGACATGCTCTAGACTTTCGCTGGATTGGGTCGAGTGGCTTTTGTGTGCTGGTTTGTAGTTTCGTCGTGGCGAGCGGTGTCTCCCCGACGCTGGGTTTTGACCCGTGTGCATCCTGTCTTAGCAGTTGAGCTTGAGCGGTTGGTTTTGGGCCGGATACCCTGATTGAGGTCAGTGAGTTTCGGACCCAGATGACAGGATCGTCAGAGACATATCAGCGGCATAGTGAGCAGCTGGTCTGGGTGACACAGTTGTCGGAGCATTGAGTAGCCCCCTCCGTGCCAATGTTTAGTGTCGAGGCACCGAGGCAGGGTGGATAGTTGACAGCAGAGAAGCTGTGGGGCATGTTTGATTGTGTGAGCCAGATTTGGCAGATGAACCACCCCGACTCGTAAGATTGAGTTTGGAGCCTTTGGAGGCAGAGTCGTGGTTGGTGGTGATGGAGTGATCAATTGAGAGCCTCCTTGTGCTAGAGAGTTTATGCAGTTGTTGAATTGCGCGCTCCAGGTTTCGAGGGACGAGGCGCATAGGATATGTGAGACTGGGAGTGGATTGCGCCAGGATACCTTTCAGTTTATTCAGTCCCTCCGTTACAGGTTTTGACGCCTCGTTGGAGTAGGCATTGTGTATGGAGCGCGGCGCTGCAGTTCCTTTGGATAGCGATCTGCCGCCAAAGGTGAGTTCTGGATATTGGCGCTTGGCGCCGGGTGATGCAGGACAGACCGAACGGTTGAGGCATTTCTGATTTCTTTTTCCAGGGTAGTGGATTTCTAAGATATCAGAGGTCGGGTGGACCCCGATGGCAGCATCAGCATCTACATCAGAGTGGCGCGGCGGTAGCGTGGATTGGCTATCTGCGGAGGACCGCATTTGTCACCCCTGTGTGAGCAGAGGCAGAGGTCGTGCTCCCTATGTGGTTAATCAAGATATGTTATGACAGACTGAGCGACGACCACTTGCATCGAGCGGATGAATCTGTGCCGCCCGGTTGGAGGGCGCCACGGTAGTGGATCGAGTTGTCGCAGGTGTGATTTCATCACAGCAGTCGGAGTTAGAGCATGTTGCATTCCTGCATAGACTAGAGGCAGATTTGTTACCACGTGCACTAGTGGTACAGGTTCCTGTTGGTATGGTACATGTGGAGGAGGCTTTTGGATCATGTCCAATGCAGTTGAGGCCGCGAGTTATACCGACAGACTTATTGGTAATTGTGGTAGTTCAGTATTTTGACCCTGTGCTTGAGATTGATTGGCACAATGCCACAGGATGTTTTGACTCAGGAGAGAGAGGACTTTGATCTTCGGCAAGGCAGACAAGAGGAGGCTTGGTTGTTGAGACAGTTAGAGCACACAGGTTTTAGCGGCAGTGTGAGAGGTGCTTACTGTAGAGTACCGGAATTTTCGATTAGCGCACCGACCTCGCAAGATGGCGTGGTGCGGAGAATTTGCCTCGAGCGTGTTCCGTATTGGATTACAGTTGAGTTCGGGTTGGTTCGGATCTACACGGAAGCCCCAGCTTGATTCGGGGTTTTCCGGGCATTGTGCGCCGATAGAGGACTGGCTTCGGAAACCCTCGACTTCACCATGGAGTGTAGAAAAATTTGGGAACACTTGGAACAGGTATACTTTGAGTTTACAGCGGAGTTCGGGAGGTTCCGGACTGACGCGGAAGATCCGAGGGCGAAAAGTGAGTTGGAACTGGCAGTTTTGGGACCGGTTTTTGGATTGAGCACCCCGACTCAAAGGTTGAGCTTTTTGAGGAGAAAAAGCCGTGAGCATGTGTATTTTCAAGTTACAGCGGAGTTCGGGAGGTTTCGGATCAGTGCGGAGGCCCCGAAGGCAAAAAGTGAGTTGTTGGGGGGCTTTATGGATTATTTAATTAATATAATTAATTTATTGATTTGGAAGTTTGGGTTTGTGAGGTTTGGATTAAAAGAGAAAAAAAAAATGGAGTGTGTGGGAGGCTTTGGGTTATGTTGGTGTGAGATATTTTTGGGGTGCATTAAATGTTGCCCACCCACCACCACACCTTAATGAAGCCACCTACTTAATTAGCCTCCACGCCATGTCACCTTCTCCTGCATCTTCAAGGAAATAGAGGAAAATACAAAGGAGCAGAGGAAAAGAGAAAGGAAAGGAAAGAGTGAAAAAGAAGGAAGATGGTAGAAGAAGAAGATTTGGAGAGATGATGAATTGGTTATGGGTTGTGTTGGCCGGGACCTACAGCGAGGAGCCGTGTGGGCCGAGCTGTGAGCGCGACGAGCGGCTTGTTGAGGTATGTCGCTAGTTGTTTTTTTTTAGTATGAGGATGGGAGCTTGGTGGTTCTGGACTGCTTGTCCAAAGGCGGGGGGCTCGGGTGCTGGTGAAGCCGCGGCGAGGAGGGAGCCGCGCGCGCACAAGTGTGTGCGCGCGGCCGGCGCGCTCTGCTGCGCAGGCGTGCGCAGCAGGGTGCCGCGCGGGCGCTGCGTAGTCGCCGCGCGGGCGCACTGCAAGTGCGCTGGGCGCGCGCCCGGCGGGCCCATGCGCCGCGCAGCGGCCCTGGGAGCCTCGTAGCAGGCCGCTGCAGCCTTGCGCCGCGCGGCACGCGCCCGGGGCAGTGCGTGCGGCGGGCCTGGTGCCGCGCGCCGACTGCAACTGCGCGGCCAGCGGCTGCAGCAGCGCGGCCGCGGCAGCGGCGCGCAAACTTTTGCAAGCGATCGGCGGGTGTGGGCTGGTTTTTGCCCAGGGGTGGGTGTTCTTTTTCGCGTTGTGTTTAGCCGAACTCTTTGGGTATTCTGCAACTTTTCTTGGTTTTTGATGCAGCGGCTACAGGACACGCGCACTGAGCTTGGTGCCGAGCAAGTGTTGGAGCCGACGACGAGCGACGCGCGTAAATTCTTCAAGCTGGGAGGTTTTTGGAGCTTGGATGCCCTGTTCCACAGTACCTTGGGTGTGTTTTGAGTTTCTTATGTGATTTGCCTCTTCACCCGAGTAGTGTGAGAGATGTTGTTTTGTGCAGAGGAGTTGTGGTGTGTATGTGTATTTTTGGAGTTGGATGAATTAATGAATGGGAGTGTATGTGTATTTGAGTGTGCTGAAGGTTGTCTTTGTGTGCTTGGAGCTTGTAATGAATGGATTGTGGGTGTTCAGAGGCAACTTGTTTATGTGATCATGTATTATTTGTGGTGGACTTGATGTGAGCAGATGTTTAATGATGGAGCTTCTAAGTAATTGTATTATTTTGTCGTGGGCTGGGATTTATTTGTAGGAGGATGGACATCATTTATGAGTATGCATTGGAGCTGTAGGAGGATATTTGATTTATTGTGAGCATGGTGTTGTGTTGAAGATTTATTTTGTGCTGAGGGCCTAAGTGATTATTATGTGATTTTTGTGGATGCATGAAGCTTCTTGAGGGTGCTGTGGACTTAGTATTGGCAGCATGCGGCTGGGTGCGTGCACAGCGCGTTTTTCTGAGTTTCATCAGTTCGAGGGTTCGGCACTCCACCGACTTCAGCGTTGCCTGCGGAAAGCGTTCCAGGTGGGTTGGAAATTTCTCCAAAATTTATGGAATGCCCTTTAATGCTACTGAATGCATGTTGATCATGTTTATTAGGCATTTTCGCTGTTTTTAATCTGATAGTTGCCTGGAATTGTCTGTATGATTTATTGGAACCCCGGATTATTTTTAGTATACTCCTGTTATCATATGACACTAGGCTGCATGTTCTGTGGACATTATTTTGCACCCTGATCGTTTTAAAAATCGAGAAAGCCCGTTTTAAGGAAAAATACATTATTTTCAAGGTAGTTTTTAAATTATGAGTTCGCCAGAGGTATGACATTGATTCAGGGTGCATTAGACCTCGCGCCTGGGGGCCGAGGGGTCTCTTTGGTTGAGTTTTGAGATGAATTATAGTGTCATTTGATATTTGAGCTTCCTTATGGGATAGTGAAATTACTCTAGATCATGGGTCGTATTTTGATTTAGTGGTGGAGGTGGTTCTCCCACTTAGCTTCGAGGATTTTGGGGTTCCGGCAGATCGAGTCGTGGAAGTTTCCCGACTCAGCCATGGTCGTGCATTATCAGATTGAGTCGTTGAGGGTTCTCCGACATAGCTGTGAGAGTGTTCGGGCTGTTCGTGTTTGAGTCGAGGTTCTTTTCCGACTGAGTTGTGTTTTCGAGCTTTGGGATACCGATCTGTTTGATCGTGGATTATAGCCTGCATGTGCCGTATATTGAGACAGTGAGACAGATGTGATACTTGAGTTCGGTGGGGTCGCTCCCCTCGAGCTACGCCCCGGGTGCGATGATGATACCGAGCCTGACGAGGCTACGATGTGGATATGCGCCTAGTTCATATACTAGTGGTCGCTTGATACCCCTGGCCGAGTTACCATGGGGTCACTTTGTGTGAGAGTGAGATAGTCGGTTTAGGACGCCCCACGTAAATCCCGTCCTCTTGTGGATGCGTGGTAGTGGGCAGGTGCGTTCCTAGACGACAGGCGCAGGCTGGACTGAGCCAGTTTTGGCAGTCTTTGAGATTGGGTGATATGAGCGGGTGGTTACATATTATGTTCTTAGATGGTTTTTCCTTTGAGCATTGATACTGAGGCATTTTAGCAGTAGCGAGAGTATGCATAGCATGTCTATGATAGAGTTTCCTTTTGAGCATTATGTTTGAGACATATTAGCTGTGGTTTTCCTTCCGCTTATCTATCTATCTATCTATCTATCTATCTGCATATCTATCTGTTTTGCCTATAGTAGACTTAGTGGGCATACCGTGGATATTGGGACGGTACCCACTGAGATCTGCCTTCTGCAGTAGATCTCACACCCGCTGCGGTGACAGGTTGAGGCAGCTGTTCCGGCTTGGTTCGCGCGGAGACAGCAGATCGAGGTGAGGACGCGGCCGTTTAGTTCCTTACCAGCCTTGAGAGTCTGAGGTAGATGTACCCGGTGTATTTTATGTTTTCACTTTTGTACTGGACATTCTGAGAGACTAGTGAGGATTTTTGTATATTGTTTTATAGCCGTGAGACTTTGTATCGAGGTTTTAATTATATCAGATGTTCAGTTGATCTCTATAGCTTCTAGTTTTATTTCAGCTCTGATACATGTTTAGCTATAGATATGACTTGCTGGGTAGACGCTTCGTCTGTACGGTAGTTTCCGTACAGTCGGCGGATCTGTTGGCGAGCCCGGGTCGCAGTTTCGACCCCGGGGCGTGACAGATTAGAGTGGTATCAGAGCCTAGGAATATAGGTCATTGGGGACTTAGAAACCCTAGGCTATTGGTTGGACAGTAGGATGACCGTCGTGAGAGACGTGACGTTAGCGAGAGTCCTGATTGAGTTTGTACCTCCTCCAGAGGATTGGGGCGAGTGATCTTACATGTTATTCCTCTAAAGATGATTATGTTGGCTGCAGACAACATAATGCTTTAGTATGGGTAACATGTTCTAGACTTTCGCTTGATTGGGTCGAGGGAGTTTTGGTCCTAATGTTTATTCTGTTGCAGCGGTTTTCGATGCTTCCGAGATGTCGTACAACGGCGAGGGCGTGTTTGACCTCTGCTGTGGAGCCCGAGCAGCGGGAGGCTGAATGGTCGAAGCAGAGTGAGGTCTGAGAGTTACGGGCCCAGATAGCCCTGTTGTTGGAGGCGATGCGGTACTAGGAAGAAAACATGGAGCGTGTGACGCACGTGCTGGAGTAGAGAGCATCTCCTATGGTATCGCCAGTAGTACCTCCGGCCACGACATCGTCGACTTCGACCCTGATCGCACTGTGAGTAGTGCGGGAGCAGCGAGAGTTGCTGATTAGTTGTTGTACATCAGCCAGTACCTTCCCCCGTGGATTTCGGGATAGAGTTTGGAGCCTTGGGAGGCCGAGGACTGGATCACTGCTATGGAAGAGATGTTCGAGGATTTGTTCTTTTAGAAGATGCATCAGTTGCACTTGGTTATGCACTTTGGATAGGGACGCCGAGAGTTAGTGGCGTTGAGTTCGTCCCGTTGGACCACCGGGAGCGCAGTTGATAACCTGGAGCGAATTTCTACGATTGATGAGCAGTGTACCCCTTGTCGCCCAGGTTGTGGATTAGAGGTTGTTTATGTTTGAGAGGGGGCTGCATTTGGACAGCTATCTCTTTGTGCTTTCTCGGCGAGTGACGACCTTAGATGCAGCGGTGGTGCATGCTTGATCGACTGACCGAGGATCACTGATCACATCCAGGAGGGACGAAGAGCGAGGGACCAGCTCTAGTGAGAGACGTCTAGTATCGTCGGATCTTGGGATAGTTGAGTGGATCGAGGTTGCCATGATTCCAGACTCAGGGTCATGGGTCTCAGAGGAGACTGTTGGCTTATGCGCGTGAGGATCAGGTTCCAGATCACAGTTAGCACATGGACGAGTGTTGCCAGTCCGGCCAGTGCTGTTAGGACCTTGGATTTGATCATCGAGATGTGAGTCCTACATCAGTTCAGAGAGGTTGATTGAGCATGAATTGAGTTTGGTTTCCCAATGTTAGGCTACCATGGGATGTCGTGATTGGTCAATGACCCTCCGTGGACCTGGTCAGGAGGAGTGAGTTTACGGATCCCGAGGCAGCGGGCGCGAATCCCGAGGCACGGTCGTGAATCCCGAGGCAAGCCTTCCCGCGCGAGGCATGGGGGGCGCGCGGCCCGAGGCGCGTGGTAGGTGGGGAAGCGCCACGTGGCATCTCCCCATTGGACGCCCTGACCGAGGGAACGGGCGTGCACGGGGAAGGCGCGTAGGCACTGTAGCGGGTCAGCGGGGATAGGCCACGTGTCGGCCTCCCGTTGGGCGGTCAGCGCGATGTGACGCGCTGACGGGACAAGACGCAACCACCACGGGGGTAGTGCGGTCCACGTGGCGGCCAACGATTGGCCGCCGCAGTTCCGTGGTCGCGGTGCACGGGTCCAGGGACACGTGTCACGCTCGGGTTGGCCGAGCGTGGTGACGTGGCGCTGAGCTGGCGCGCCGTGGACCGTGGACCGCGTGGGGGGGCGGTTACTGTAGCCGCCCAGAAGTTTTCGGGCGCCCGAAAGGGTGCGCCCGAAAGTCCGGAAACGGCCTATTTAGGCCCGAATTGCCCATTTTTCTCCTTTTTCTCCCTGTTGGCTTCACCCGAGCGCACGGGGAGGGGTGGAAGGCGATTTTCGCCGGGGTTTTCGAGGGCGCACGAGCGCGCCGTGGACTCCGTGGAGCGCGCAAGATGTTTCAAAAAGGGCTAATGGACGACGCGACGATGTTGAGGTAGGTCCCGTATGCCATTTTGCGGTATTTTTGTCGCAGTTTTTACATTTCATTTTGGATTATGGATTTGACCCCCATACCTATGTGCGTGTTAGGGACCAAGTTTTACTATGCCGTTTTACTGCGCGAGTTTCGCGGGCATTTTGGGTGCGCCTCGTTTTGCGTGCTGCTCGTGGAGATATGCACCGTTTTGCGTGCGGATTCGACAAAGATCCGCAGTTTTGGACGCAAGCTCAGAAAATATGCACCGTTTTGCGTGCAAAGTTAAAAAAGGAACGTGCACCGTTTTGCGTGCCAATGCGAGGTATGCTCCGTTTTGCGTGCAAGTTGGACTAACGGGCACCATTTTGCGCGCGGACTCTAACGTTGCATCTTATTTTTCGTACAGGGCTGGAAAAATGTGCGTCGTTTTGCGTGCAACTCTATCGTAGAATGTGCACAATTTTGCGTGCAGTTTCGAGGTACGTGCACCGTTTCGCGTGCGGTTCGTGTTGTTGCGCACAGTTTTGCGTGCCGATCCTAATATTGTGCGTCATTTTTTGTACAGGGCTAGGAAAAATATGCACCATTTTGCGTGCAACCCTACAGTCAGACGTGCACCGTTTTGCGTGTAGATTTGAGGTACGTGCACCGTTTCGCGTGCAGATCGTGTTGCCGCGCATCGTTTTGTGTGCCGGCTGAAGTGGCGCGCACCATTTTTACGTATGGATTTTAATGACATGCATCGTTTTGCGTGCAGGATTGTAGGACGTGCACCGTTTTGCGTGCGGACTCGAGGAATGTGCACCGTTTTGCGTGCAAGCTCGAGGAAACTAGTGGAATCGCGCGGAGACCAATTGCAAGTGTTTACAAGCAATTGGGGACACTTCAAGGTGGGGAATTCTGCCGAAAATGGGTGACCTCTCCCCTTGCTCCTTTGCTTTTCGATTCGAAGCATGATAGTAGCCTGTTAGAGGCATTAGGTAATTATGATATTGATTACCTGTATCGATGGATTCAGATGAAAAAGAGCAACTGTTGGTTGCCAGAGATAGGGGAATAGTTGGGCATGTGCAAAGAGACACAGAGAAAAAGTGCAACTGTTGGTTGCCAAAGATATATGATGAATATGCATGTGTAGAGATAATTATTATTTTATGAATGAGATGAAAATAATTGCATGCATGAAAAAGAGTAGCTATTCATGATTGTGAGCATGTTAGGGTATGACCCTAGGAATCACGTGACATAAGGGAACAACATTTGTTGGTAGTAAGACTAGGAGAAAACCTAGTATAGGGGTTTGACGAGTGACATCAACTTAGGAGTTATCCTAGGGTGGATGAGTGGCATGGTCTTAGGTAATAACCTAAGGACACTGGATAGAGTGATCAATATAGAGTCAAGGAACTCTAGGACAAGCACGACATGGAACTTAGGTAAAGAGAACCTAAGGTGAACTAGTGATCAGCATAGAGTCAGGGAACTCTAGGGCAAGTATGACATGGAACTTAGGTAAAGGGAACCTAAGGTGAACTAGTGGAGTTTGAATTCACAGACAGGATATTAGAGTCAGTGTAACTCTAAGATAAAGTGGAACAGGAAAATAGAGTTAAGTTAACTCTAGGATTCAGTAAGGAATCAGGAAAGCGGGATAAGATCCCAAGGTTAAAGAATTAAACAAATATAACCCTAGAGAGTCATAGGGTGTCTGGGCAAATGGACAATAACTTTAACTTCAATTTGAGTTAAACAAAGAAAGTGAAATGTGTAAGAGTCCAGGAGACTCTCTGGTTACCCGTGTGGCAAGACCTAGGGTAAGGGATGAAAAAGTGGTTAATAAGCAAGACAAGCAAATTGCTTAAGATAAAGAGAATGAAAAGAGGATATAAATGACGCCTTCGAATTTGAGACTCGTCAAGTGGAGCAGGACTCCCTGGGCAGTGACCCGTCGGACGAGGTACTTTCGAAAGGCTTAAAGTTAAAAGCAAGCTAAAAGTGGCTAAAGAGCATAAAGAGAATGTAAATGGCGCCTTCGAATTTGAGACTCGTCGAGTGGAGCAGGGCTCCCTGGGCAGTGACCCGTCGGACGAGGTACTTTCGAAAGGCTTAAAGTGAAAGTAAAGAGCTAAATGCTCAAAGAAAAGAGAAAGAGATTTGCTAGTAGCAAAATGGGAGCTATAAGCTCGAATAAGAAAGGAAAGCAAGTGTTCAAAGGCAAAGAGGCTAAGATCTAAAGTAAAAAGAAAAGAAAGAAAATATAAAGATTCTACGGTGAAACCAACCCAGGTTGGAGGTACGGGCAGTAATCCCTCTCCCGGGTAGAGACCCGTTCGGGACGTTTCTTCCGTAGGACGGAGTAACGAAAATATAAAAATAAAACGGGCGGGCCTACGGTGAAACCAGCCCAGGTTGGAGGTACGGGCAGTAATCCCTCTCCCGGGCAGTGACCCGTTCGGGACGTTTCTTCCTTAGGACGGGGTAACACTTGCGGGTGTTATCGGCAACCTTGGAAATCTTATCTTATGGTAGCAGGACTACCGGGCTTGGGCCCGTTGGATAAGAATTTTTGAGGGTTAACTTGAACTAAAGCACCATAATTTAAAGAATAAAGAGAAAATAGAGTGGCCAAGATGGCCGCGTTAGTTGAACCCTGTATGCAGCGGCATAGTGGCCGAGTTGGTGCTTAGTAGCCTAGTATGACTAGACAGAGTAGTGCTGGGTCGATGTATACATACAGACAGTGATATATTATTTTGCATAGCTGCATTTTGATTTCGAGGATTTTAGTTTCCTAGCACTATTATTATTGCTTCCATTGGACCAAGTGGTGTAGGACACTTTTTCTCGGTGGTTGAACCCACTGGGAACTATGTCGTAGTTCTCACACCCCTTGGGTGACTCCCCCCCACAGGTTCAGGTATGGATGCAGCGATCGCGACGGTTCAGAGGCAGACGGCGAGGTATACGACAGGGGCAAGGGCCCAGCAGCATAGAGACCTAGAGGGTCTAGCAGAGGTATCCCATTTATATATTCCTTGAGTGAACCTTGTATGGTGAGGAATTTATGTAAAGGAATTGTAATAATTTTATTTGCAAGTTCAGAAATGTAAAGTGTAATAAAGTAACGCATGGTTCACTCTTGTATGCTTTCATTTCCGCATTAACTGTATGTTATCGAATGAAAGTTTTAAATTCATAGTGATTTTTAATACTCTGATATTGAGCTTCCGCATACACTTGTTGTGTTATTATGGATGTTACCGTTCCTTTCGGGTAGGAAAAAGGCCTTACTCGATTGGCGGGTCTGTTGGCGTGCCCGAACCGTACAAATTGGCGGACTCGGGGCGTGACTGTCTGGGGTTGAGTTTGATGATTCCACAGCTGGCACTGTGTGGACTGTTGAGGCAAACATGGCTTATGGTTGTGTCACTGAGGGTTCCTTTGGATGATAGACCGCGGCTGAGTAGTTCACTCGGATGGTCAAGATTCGGGAGTGACCGAGTGAGGACCCCTCATTGTTAGGGCTCTTTTCCTTATTGGATAATAGTGGGGGTATGCTTCGGGTTGCCTTGGTTGACTTGACACAGGATGTGGTGTGGTGCGTGTTGCACTGGTGGTTATTTTGTTTCCCCCAGCTTTTTGACGGAGCCCCTGTGATGTTTCACGTCTCAGCTCAGGAGTGTTTTGCTTTTGGATCCCTCGCCCGTGATTGGCTCGCTCCATTTGAGAGCTAAGAGTGTTTGGAGTACGAGGGATGCCCGTTGCGAATTATGGCTCGTGAGGTGAGGGAATTGCGCAACTGGGCTATGACGTGCTGGTTGTTGCTGATGTTGTCGTTGAGGAGTAATCACGGGGAGTGAGTAGTGACTTAGGAGCTGGAGAGGGTGATGTTGAGTACTTACCCTTGGTGTTGTGACTCCTGGTGGAATTGAGCTAGTTTCGAGGACGAAACTTTCTTTTAGTGGGGGAGGATGTGAAGACCCGGATCCCCACGATGAGATTACTGGCTGATTGGCAGCTTACGGAGGCCTGCGTGGCGTGTCGGTGGTGTTTGTGCACCAATTGGACACTAGTGTTGGACTCAGTGTGTTAAATGGATCATGAGAGTAGTCAGAGGACCCCGTCGGATGTTTAGAAGTGGTTTCGCGCGAAACGGATATTAAAATTGGACTCAGCGTGAAATTTGGGTTAAAAACACTTGTCTGGATGCATTCGGCAAATTTTGGAATTAGAATTTGGCAAATCGGACACCGGATTTGGATTCAGCGCGCGAAAACGGTGAAAATGGACTACTTGTATTTTTCGGAGCCCGGATGCCGCGCACGGATTTTGAGGCAAGGGGGGCACTGTTTCGGCGGCTGGGGCAGCGCCGGCGATGGCGGAGGGCGGCGGCGCGGGCTCGGGCAGGCGCAGGCGCAGCGGCGGGCAGGCGCGGGCAGTGCGCAGTGCACGGGCAGGTGCGCGGTGCACGGGGCCGGCGTGCACCGGAGGGCAGGACGCGTGGCAGCTGGCGGTAGGCCGGTGCAGTGGACTGGGTCCACGGAGCGGGTGCAGGCTGCCTCGGGGCGCATGCGTGCAGGGATGGCAGGCGGCGATGGCAGCGCGCACGTGTGCGCGTCAGCGGCTTGTTGACCGAGTCGCCCCACGTGTCGTCGCCGCATTGGGCCACGCGTCGTGTGGTGGATGGCCCGCGCGGCTGTCGGCTGTTCGCGGGGCGATGTGGAGGCCCATGGAGGATTCGGGCGCGCACAGTGTTGGGCCGGGCCCAACACTGTAGCGGCCCGAATCGTCCGGGCGCCCGAAACCCAGGACAGATTGGGGATTAATGGAATTGTTTTCCCAGCCTATAAATAGGCCGAGAACAACTGCTGAAAGCTCTTTTTCTGCTCATCTTCTCACAGTACGACCTTCACAAGAATTTCTCCTCTCCCAGAGCTGGTTCCACCTGTGGGTTCACAGATTTTTCTGTGGCACGCATCGCGAGGTTTTCATTTTTACGGTGCGGCGCGATGCTCGTTCATTTGTGATCTCCTTCGTCGCGTTTCGGTGCGAGGACTCCCCCGGCTTACTCCGACCACTGTTTTCGTCGATTCTTGCGCCGTTGGCTTCACGACAGGTAGGGCTTCGATCTTTGTGTTTTGAGTTTCCCCTCTTTTCGAGTTTATCTTGGAACTTCCTGAGCTTTCTTTTGACCTTTTTTCGTGGGCGGAGTTTTGGACAGCACCACAGTGTTTCAGCGATAACTTTGCGCTCAGGCATCGGATGGAGACGTGCCTAACGTTGTTTTGCAATGACACATCGCAAGGAACGTCCTTGAATTTTTCTGGAATTTGTGGAGGTAGGCCCGAAGGTGAAAATCCCACTTTTTCTGGGCAGAGTTGTACAGATTTTGTTCTTGGGAATTTCGGGATGGTTATCTTGTTGATTTTGTAACTCGGCCTACAGGTATCGGATTTGGGCGTGCGAGTACTCGTTTCGATCGTCTCGACGCGAGGATCGCAGTGGCAATTTTTCGGGAATTTTTGGTCTCCATCTCGCAGGTAAAAACAGATCATCTTTGGGACTGAATTATGGGACAGCATGTATTTGGCTACTTGTGTGTTTATCTGTGTGTATGTTGGGGATATTTTTGTACAGTGATCGCGGCGGTTTATCTTTTTGGGCGAGAACACTATTCGGACTTGGATTTAGCGATCGAGGTGGGTGGTTGTTGCATACCTCAACTTCTGACTTGCTCACTAAGTTTATTAGAGAATTCCCCACTTGGACTATGTGATTGATTACAATGCATGATCGAATGAGATAATTGTGAGCCTAGCATGTGAGATTAATTTTGTGAGCATAGCATGTTGGAACATGATTGTTGGGATATTTTGATAGGGCTAATTAACATGCCATGTTAACACATAGATTTTATGAAGGTTGGTTAAATGGATTAATTGTTGGGACATTATGACATATCTATGTGCGGGTACCACATTGGTGATTTATTATGGATCAGGGATTACTTACATGTGTAGTTGGCTGATGATTTTAGCATGATGGTTATATCTGTGTGGATTTATTATTTGATACACATGTGGAACTGTTATTTAATTTTCTCTCTTTTATCTTGCATGAGGACTCTTGCATGCATGTATGGACATTTAGATATGCCACTATTTATTGCTACACTATCATATTGGGATTTGACTTAGGAGAAACCATGATTGTTTCCTTTCTCCTTCTCGTTTAGACTTTTGAGTCTTGTTGCTCGGGTTTGAGCAGGGGTACGGGATAGTGTAGCCGGGACCTTGGGGTCGAGGACAGGTGGTATTTGATTATGGGTTGTGGGGTATTGCGGCTACAGCGGATAGTAGGCGGTTGACCGGATACAGATTATTTTACCCGATTTTGGATTGGGGGTTATTGTGGCTACCGCGGATAGTAGGCGGTTGATCGGATGTCGGATGTGGGACATCATTGTGGTTGTGGGTTATTTCGGTGACTGCGGATATTGGGCGGTTGACCGGGGGTCGTTTGTCGGGCTCGATTGTTGACAGTGGGTATTGCGGCAACCGCGGATATTGGGCGGTTGACCGTATGTTTACTTATGCGTCAGATTGGGTATCAGATTTCGTTAGTGGATGGATTTTTCCCATTATGATCAGAGTCGTGATCCAGTCCTGCTTTTATGATACTTGTGACAGTGATTGAGTTTTTATCACACCGGCGTGGCTTTATATGCCCGGTGATGCTTTCATCGTGTGGGTCGCTCCCCTCGAGTTCCCCTCCGGAGGATGGGGTCAGACAGTTATTGACAGTTTTTGCTATCACATCGGCGCGGTTATTGCCCGATGATGAGGGCGGTGGCAGGCAGTACCAGTTTCTACTGGTGGATAGATTGGGTTACTGATGCATGCATACTGTCTTTCCTTTCGATATTGCATTTAGAGGCATTCTAGTGGTAGTTTTCTTGTTTCAGCAGTTCATTTACAGTCTTACCACTTACCTTTTTCCTTGCCTCTAGTAGACTTAGTGGGTATGCCGGAGTTTGAGGCTTTACCCACAGGGGGAGGCTACTGGTTCACTAGTGGTTCTCACCCCCATTGTTATTTCCCTCTTTTCACTCCTTTGTTTTGCAGAGTCTTAGCCGGTGTTGTTGATTCTGCGGTTGTTGATCGAGGCGAGGGTGTCACGAGCTAGATCCCTACCCGTCGTTGGAGAGTAGCGGTACCCCTTCAGAGGAGATCCTCTGTAGATTAGTTATTTTATTTTCCTTTTTTGAGAGATTGATGTAGTGAGGATATGATATGTTTTGAGAGCCTGTACACTGATGTATTTATTGGAGATACCTCCCTGTCGAGTTCTGAGTTTTGTATATGAGGATATTTTATGCTTATCATTTTTGGGAGGTGGACATTGTTGTATTATTTCCTGTTGTACAGTAGTTGATTTTAGTTTTACAGCAGATTATCATTTATAGCTCTGATATCTGTTAGCTATAGTACTTTTCTTGCAGGTAGGATGCTTCGCCTATGCGGAGTTTGGCATAGGCGGCGGATCTGTTGGCGAGCCCGGGTCGCAGTTTCGACACTGGGGCGTGACATTAAACTAACCCGACCACCTTGGCCACTCTATTTTCTCTTTATTCTTTATATTCTGGTGCTTTAGTTATAGTTAACCCCTCGAAAATTCTCGTCCAACGGGCCCCAGCCCGATAGTCATGCTACCATAAGACAGGAATTTCTAAAGTTGCCGATAACACCGCTAGTGTTACCCCGTCCTACGGGGGGACTTGTCATACGGATCACTGCCCGGGAGAGGGACGCTGCCCAACTCCGACAAGAGTACTATGGAACTTGTCATACGGGTCGCTGCCCGGGAGAGGGACACTGCCCTAACTCCGACAATTGTACATTCACCCCCGCAGGTATGCCCGTTTTATCTTTTCTTTTTCTTTTCTTTTCTTTTAGCTTTTAACTCTTTACTTGCCTTTCATTTGGGAAGCTGAGTCTTGCTCACACACTTCCCCCGGGAGTGAAATATGCTCAACCCTCCCGTTGGCAACTTGGCTTTAATTTTTTAATTCACTTGGGAGTGACATATGCTCAACCCTCCCATTAGCCATTTAGACTTTTCTTTTGCAGCTTACATTTACCCGGTCCGAGGGTTCCAAAAGATGGATGCCTACAACCCCAATCAAACAAGAACAGGTTGTAGCACCGCCTCCCGTAGTGCTCGGCCCAATGTACTTTATTTTTCCTTTTTACCTTTCTTTAAGCATTACCTTCTTTTGTTCAATTAAGTCTTTTGCTTCTTTGCTCATTAAGCATTTTCTTTACACTTTGGTTTCAGATGAGTTTAAAGCACCTTGGCACTTATCTACCCGGGAGTGACATATGCTCAACCCTCCCGTTAGCATTTATGCCTCAATGCTTTCTCTTTTACCTTTCTCTTTTATCCTAAGTTCTTTACTCTAGGATAGTTTGGGTGTCTCTAACACCAATTTAGATTTGAACCTCTTGTTCATTTGTTTTTACACTTAATCTTGCCACTTGGCAATTTTTCTTAGCTCTTTAGCCACTTTTAGCTTGCTTTTAAACTTTGCCTTTTGCTTTAATTTACCTCTTATCCTAGGTCTCGCCATAAGGATAACTAGAGAGTCTCTTGGACTCTTGTCATTTCTCTTTCATTCATTTAACTCAAATTGAAGTTAAAGTGTTTGTCCATTTGCCCAGACACCCTATGACCCACTTTAGGGTTGTATTATTTGGCTTTTTTTTTATCTTTATGATCACACATACCTGTCCTTAGAAGTTAATCACTTTGCTATCAGTTTAATTCTTTAAACTTTGTGGCCACATACTCTTTTCCCTGCTGAACCTAGAGTTACATTAACTCTATTTACCTGTTCCACTTTGCATTTAGAGTTACCTTGACTCTAATTCATTTTCTGTGAGTTTAAACTCCACTAGCTCACCTTAGGTTTCCTTTACCTAAGTTTCATATCATGTTTAACCTAGAGTTCCTTGACTCAATGTTAAATAGTCTATTCTCAACCCACTAGCTCACCTTAGGTTTCCTTTACCTAAGTCTTATATCATGTTTAACCTAGAGTTCCTCGACTCTATGTTGATCACTCTATCCAATGTCCTTAGGTTATCTCCTAAGACAATGCCACTCGTTCAATCCTAGGATAAACTCCTAAGTTTGATGTCACTCATTAAACCCTGAATCTAGGTTTTCTCCTAGTCTTACTACCAACATGTTCTTTTCCTTATGTTTTCACATGATTCCTAGGGTTATACCCTAACATGATCATAATCATCAAATAAATGACCATTTTTACGCGGCAATTATTTCCATCTCGATCATAAATAAAATTTATCATCTATTAGATAAATCAAATTGCATTTTCCTCTATGTTCACTTGAACATGCAAATTTATCATGATTTCCTAACGCCTCTAACAGGCTACTATCATGCTTCTAGATCCAAAAGCAAAGGAGCAATGTCACGCCCCGGGTCGAAACTGCGACCCGGGCTCGCCAACAGATCCGCCACCTATGCCAAACTCCGCATAGGCGAAGCGTCCTACCTGCAAGAAAAGTACTATAGCTAACAGATATCAGAGCTATAAATGAAAATCTGCTGTAAAGGTAAAATCAACCACTATACAACTGGAAATAATACATAATGTCCATCTCCCAACAATGATAATCATACAATATCCTCATATACAAAACTCAGAACTCAACAGGGAGGTATCTCCAATAAATACATCAGTGTACAGGCTCTCAATACATATCATATCCTCACTACATCAGTCTCTCAAAAGAGAAAAATAAAATAGCAAATCTACTGAAGCTCTCCTCTGAAGGGGTACCGCTACTCTCCAATCATGGGTAGGGATCTAGCTCGCGACTCCCTCGCCTCGATCAACAACCGTAGAATCAGCAACACCAGCTAAGACTCTGCAAAACAAAGGAGAGGAAAGAAAGGGAGGGGGAAAACCCCCAATGGGTGTGAGAACTACACCAAAAAGGGAGTTCTCAGTGGGTACCACCGTCAGGCCTAACGGCTCCCAACAACACTAGCACTGGTCTAAACACAGCTACTAGACTCCACTCAGCCCCCAGGCACGAGTGCAACAATAAAGGTATCTGACCGAATAAACCCAATCAAATGAACCAGTATAAAACCCTGTCACGCTTCGGGGTCGAAACTGCGACTCCGGCTCGCCAACAGATCCGCCACCTATGCCAAACTCCGCATAGGCGAAGCGTCCTATCTGCAAGAAAAGTGCTACAGCTAACACATATCAGAGCTAGAAGATAAAACTGCTGTAAAATAAAATCAACCGCTGTACAACAGGAAAAATAGTATAACAATGTCCACCTCCCAAAAATGTTAATCGAACAATATCCTCAGATACAAAACTCATAGCTCAATAGGGAGGTATCTCCAATAAATACAACAGTGTACAGGCTCTCAATACATATTTAATGAAGATCTCCTCTGACAGGGTACCGCTACTCTCCAACGACGGGTAGGGATCTACCTCGCGACTCCCTCGCCTCGATCAACAACCGCAGAATCAGCAACACCCGCTAAGACTCTGCAAAACAAAGGAGAGGAAGGAAAAAGGAGGGGGAAAACCCCCAATGGGCGTGATAACTACACCAAAAAGGGAGTTCTCAGTGGGTACCACCGTCAGGCCCGACGGTCTGCCCACTAAGTCCCCAAGAGACATAGACTAACCAAAGCCGTAAAGACTGAAATAAGGAAGCTGGAGACTCTCAACAGCTACCATGCCTCTATCTAAATGCTCAAAAGGGGAGAACCAAAGAATGGTATGCAACCACTAGCACATGAAGTGCACAATCAGCCCAATCGAGCTGACTGCCACATCTGGTCCAGTCAAACCTGCGCCCACCTACAACCACCTCCCGCTGACGGGCAAGATCTATGTAGGGCGTCCAAACGGACTAACTCGCTATCGAGTAGTGGCTCATGCAGGCCATAGTCAAAATCCAAGCTCTCTCACAGAACGGATAGCCTCAAGATCACCAAACCTCTCGCACAACGGTCGACTAACTCACAACGACCTCGGGACCACCGTCAATCCCCAAACGGTTCCCAACTACACTAGCACTGGTCTAAACATAGCTACTAGACCCCACTCGGTCCCCCTGACACGAGTGCAACAATAAAGCAAATGTCTATAATAAACCCAATCTAATGTCACCAGTAAAACTGGTACTGCCTGCGGTGCCTGCCTGTATCGGGTATGCTGGCCAACGCATAACACCGATGAAAAGGAGTCTCAAGGACTCAAAGTATGTATAACACTCCGGAGTGGCACTCGAGGGGAGCGACCCACACGAGTAAAGTATCTCAGTAACCAGTAATATAAGTATAAATCAGCAGGACTGGATCATGACTCTGATCAAAGTGGGAAAGCTCAACCACAAAAGAAAGCCTCGGTCCTCAATCAGATGAAAAAGTACTCAAATAGTGGGAATCTCCGTCCACTAGAGAAAACTGATACCCAATCTGATGTAAAAGTAAACATCCGGTCAACCGCCCAATATCCGCGGTTGCCGCAATACCCTGCTGTCTATAATCAAGTCCTATAACCGACCTCTGGTCAACCGCCCAAAGTCCGCGGTCACCGCAAAACCCTGCCAGCCTCAATCCAGCACAACCCATCCCTGACACAAATGTCCCGGCTACACTACCCCAGACCCCTGCTCGCACCCGAGCAACACAGACCGCCTGACTAATAAAGAAGGAGAAAAGGGATAACATGGTTTCTCCTAAGTCAAGTTCCAAATGTAGTGTGGCAGTAAAAGATGGCCTAACTACATGTCCATACAAGCATGCTTTTATCCTCAGAAACGATAAAAGTGGGTGAAACATATATTAGCAAAGCATGCTAAAGTATTCCTACTATGGTATACCAATCTCACCCAAGTAGGCCATTCCTTGCTTACCTCTAGCTCATATCGGTTGTACATCAAATATACCTGCTATCAGTCATAGAGGGGTGACATCCCCACAAGTACACTTACATTCACCATAACATAAACACCTTATACAGTTACCAATATTAAGCTTACCCACCTGAAGAGCTCAATCCAAGGCAAACCTGGGGTCGGTGAAGAGTGTGGCCACTTGCACGCACAATCCGCTGAACCCGTATCCACGGTACATGTCGCGCAAACCTCGGCTCCTAGTAATGTACCAAAAACACTCGCGAACCCTCCTGGGTACAACAAAAGGTCCAAAGTTACACTTTATGCTAAAATATCCAAGTATACACCATCTGCTGAAACCAGTCCCGAAGATTGCAATTTTCACCTGCAGAACGGACTCTGAAAAATCCACCAAAAATACGGGCGCGATCGTCGCGTCGTGCTCTTCGAAATGAGTACCTGCACGTCAAAATCCGAGTCCCGGAGGCCGAGTTACAAATTCCACAACGCGGTGAGCGCGAAAGTCCACAACATACACAACTGTAATACTCTGCACAGTAAAGGGGAAAGAAGTATACCTTCGGGCGAATCTCAGAAAATTCTCCGAAAAACACGACGGTAATCCTTGCGACGCGTAGATGCAAAAAGTGTAAAGGCACGCCTCAATCCGAGTTTCGTACATCAAGTTTGCACGCAAAACGGTGCACACATTACGAGTCCGCGCGCAAAACGATGCGCGGCCACCACACCTGCACGCAAAACGGTGCACGTCATCAAAAACCCGCGTGCAAAACGGTGCGCGCCAACACGACCTGCACGCAAAATGGTGCACGTACCTCGAATCTGCACGCAAAACGGAGCATGCTTCTCTTAAGGTTGCACGCAAAACGAGGCGCGTCCAAAACGCCAGCAATAGTCCGCGCATTAAAACGTCACAGTAAAAGGCGTGGGGTCAAATACAAAATCCAAAAAGAAAAACTCAAAACTGTGCCAAAATACCGCAAAACAACAAACGGGTCCTACCTCGACACGTCGCGCCGTCCAACGCATCAATCCGGCTCCTTGGAACACCTTGTGTGCTCCACGGGGTCAACGGCGCGCTCGCGCACCCACGAAACCCCCCCCCCCCCCCCCCCCCCCCCCCCCATGAATTGCCCTCTCCCTCCCCTTAGCCTCTCTGTGCGAGCAAAAAGGAGAAAAGAGAAGAAATGGGGCGATTCGGGCCTTTATAGGCCGAAATCCCACATTCGGGTGCAACATCCGAGCGCCCGAAACTGGTTTTCGGGCTGCTACAGTAACCAGCCCCGCGGTCCACGCGTCCACGCCGCGCCAGCGAGGCGCCACGTCATCCGCGTTCGGCCAACCGGGGAGCGACACGTGTCCATGGACCCGTGCACCGCGACCACGGACCGGCGGCAGCCAATCGGCGGCCGCCACGTGGACCGCACCCGCGCCCCGCGCTGACGCACGGCAGCAGCGACGCATCGCGTCGCGCTGACCCGCGAACGGGAGGCCGACACGTGGCCTGCCCCCCGCTGACGCTGTGTCAGGGTCCGCGCGCCTTCCCTGCGCGGGTCTGCGCCTCTGCCAAGCACGCTTCCCGAGGCGGTCCCCCGCCTGCTCCGTAAACCAGGTCCACGACACCGACCTATCAAAACCCGCCACGTGTCCGCCCTCCGGTGCACGCCGGCCTGTGGACCGCGCGCCTGCCCGCGCGCCTACCCGCGCACTGCACCCTACCCGCGCCTGCCCGCCGCAGCGCCTGTGCCTGCACGAGCCTGCGCCGCCGTTCGCCGCCGTCGCCGGCGCTGCCCCAGCCGCCGGAACAGTGACCACTTGCCTCGAAATCAGTGCCGGGTCATCCGGGCTCCGAAAAATACAAGTAGTCCATTTTCACCGTTTTCACGCGCTGAATCCAAATCCGCTGTCCGATTTGCCAAATTCTAATTCCAAAATTTGCCGAATGCATCCAGACAAGTGTTTTTACCCCAAATTTTGCGCTGAGTCCAATCTTGACATCTGTTCCGCGCGAGAACACTTCTAAACACTCAACGGGGTCCTCCGATCACTCACGTGATCTATTTTAAGCCCGAAGTCCAACACTTGTGTCCAAATTGTGCACAATCACCACCGACACACCACGTAGGCCTCCAGAAGCCACCCAACGCACTACAACAGCTCTGCGGAGATCCAGGTCTTCACAAACCCGGTACTGCCTGCTCTGCTGTCGAACTCAAGAAATCATCTGCGGGAATACTGACTGACTACTGACCGGTACGGTCGCATCCCAAAATAGGTGACAGACCGACTACTGACCGGTACGGTTGCACCCAAAACAAGTAACAGACCGGCTCCTGACCGGCACGGTCGCACACTAAATAAGTAACAGACCGGCTCCTGACCGGCACGGTCGCACACTAAATAAGTAACAGACCGGCTCCTGACCGGCACGGTCGCACACTAAATAAGTAACAGACCGGCTCCTGACCAGCACGGTCGCACACTAAATAAGTGGAAAACTCCGCCCACTAGAGAAACTGATAACCAATCTGGTGCATAAATAAATGTCCGGTCAACCGCCCAATATCCGCGGTTGCCGCAATACCCTGCCGTCTATAGTCCAGCACAACCCGTCCCTGACACCAATGTCCCGGCTACACTACCCCAGACCCCTGCTCGCACCCGAGCAACACAGACCGCCTGACTAACAAAGAAGGAGAAAGGAATAACATGGCTTCTCCAAAGTCAAGTTCCAAAAAATAGTGTAGCAGTAAAAGATGGCCTAACTAGATGACCATACAAGCATGCAAATGTCCTCAAGGGAATGAAAGGGAGTAAAGCATATAATAGATCCACTAGGAATAAACAATATGTCAGAATCCCTAAAGAACTACACCTGTCCATAATCCAGGGTCCATCAGAAGAATGATCAGAATAATACCCGCACATAGATATAGCCTCCTACTCCATCGAGTAATCATAACATAAAAGACTATGTGCAACAAGGCATGCTAAAAGGTCACTACTATGGTATATCAATCTGCATAATCTAGGCCATTCCAGAAGCTTCCATCTCGATGCTAAATGTTGTACAATTAAGTATGCATGCTAACAATCACATAGGGTAAATCCTTTTTTGGTAAGCTTTTATTATTTATTTTCATGGATATCCAAATCTAGCAAGTCCTCAATAATATACATCACGAATATTCACTTGAAATTCCTGGTACAACTGTCATCCCTAAGCTTACCCCTTAATCACAAATATTATACCCTAAATATGCATGCATTCAAATATATAGAAATAGAGAACCGTCCACCGGTTCTAGAGATGAAGCAACCCACCTGAAACGCTTTCCGTAGGCAAAGCTGAAGTCGGTGAAGCGCCGAAACCTCAAACTGACGAAACCTTGAAAATCGCGCCTCGCGCGCGTACACTGCCGCGAACCACGGAAAAATCCTCCGGAAGCTCAAATAAATCCACCCGAGTCGTCACGACAAAAATGCATTCATCCGGCTCACCCACGGCCAACTCACGGCATATGCACAAGTAACCAACCAACCACGCTTAATAATCCGTCAAAACCATGTAAAGAAATCTAAAAATCCATTAAAACTTGGAATCCCAAATACTCACCTCTGAAGAAAATCTGCGCGTACTTTGGCTCACTCCACGACCACTCACAGTGCAAACAAAGGCCCAAGTACACCACAATCCACCAACAGCATGCTCACTTTAACACAATTACACTTATACACACACACACTCTAATTACATCCCCCTGCACACACACCACACACATCTCACTGCATCAACACAAAAACACCTACTCTCACACACAACTCTGTGAGCTCCAAAAACCCAACAGCACAGTGCCAACCACACAGGTAGAAACTGCGAGCCGCGCACACGATCCGGCTCCGCACGGCACCTCTCCGAAATCTGCCACAATGAGGCCGTCCTGTGAGAGAAAAGGAAAAGAACCGCATCAAAATCGGCCCACAAAAAGCTCTCGCGACACCTGGCAACCCACTGCCACGGCGTGCGCTCACACGACCCGCCGGCACCGGCCCCCCGCTCGCTGCCAACCGCACCTAGCAGCCGCGCCTACAGCGCGCTGCATGTGTCAGCCACGCACAGCGCGCGGCCTTGCAGCCTAGCAAAGCGCCAGCGCGATGCTCCTGTGCGCCCGCGCGACGCGTGCGCAGCGCCCGCGCGGCGCCCTGGCCGTGCGCGCCCACTGCGCGCTCGCGCGGTGCCCGCGCAGCGCCCATGCCACTGCGCGCGGCGCCCCCTGGCGCCCGCGCAGCCGCGCGGCGCCCATGCGGCCCGCACCCACAGCGCGGCGCCCAGGCGCGCCCGCCCTGCTGCGTGGCGCCCTGGCGCTCCCGCCCTGCTGCTCGGTGCCCTGGCGCGCCCGCCCTGCTGCGCGCTCGCGCGCGCAGTAGCCTAGCGCCTGCTGCGCGCGGCGCCCATGCGCGCCCGCGCAGCAGTCCGCGCCGGCCGCGCGCGCACCCTGGCTCGCCCGCGCGGCCTCCGCCTCCTCGCAGCAGCCACACCAACTCTACAAAACCAAAATAAAAACCCAAGCTCTCTCTAAAAACTGTACATACCACGTTGGAGCCTGACGCGCACGTGCCCCGCTCGCTCCACACGGCAACTAGCAGGAGGTCCACCATCACAGCTCTCATCCATTCTTCTCTTTTCCTTCTCTTTTCCTTCTTCTTCTTCCTTCTTCTTCTTCCTTCTTTTCTCTCTTTCTCTTTTTCCTCTGTTTTCATCTCAATCCTCTGTTTGGAGAAGATGAAGAAGAAGTGACGTGGCATAATTAATTAGGGAGAGGGCTAATTAAAAGGTGGTGGTGGTGGTTGGCAGCTGGAGCATTAATTAGGCTCAATTAATTAGTCTACAGTCCCTCACATCCCTCTCTTTTATCCTTTTCCTTCTTTCTTTAATTCCTTTATTTCACAGGCTAAAAGCCAATTAATTAATTAAATTAATTAAATAATTCCAGAATAGCCGACTCGAACTCACTTTTTGCCTTCGAGGCCTCCGCACCAGTCCGGAACCTCCCGAACTCCGCTGTAATCTGAAAATACACATGTCCAAAGCTTTTCCCACTCAAAAAGCTCAACTGTGGAGTCGGTATGCTCAATCCAAAAATCGGCTCCAATAATTGCCAACTCCAACTCACTTTTTGCCTTCGGGTCCTCCGCATCAGTTCGGAACCTCCCGAACTCTGCTGTAAACCTAATTGGAACTCGTCCAAAGCAATTTCTCCGCACCACGCCATCCTGCGAGGTCGGTACACTATCCGAAGTCCCGGTAGTCTACAAGCAAAGGGAGAGGTCACCCAATTTCGGCAGAATCCCCCACCTTGTGGTGCACCCAATTGCTTGTAGACACTTGCAATTGGTCTCCGCGCGATTTTCTTGTTTCCTCGAGCTCGCACACAGAACGATGCAAGTACCTCGGGTTTGCACGCAAAACGGTGCACGCCTCTCTTCAAGGTTGCACGCAAAATGGTACACGTTCTTCTAACCATGCACGCAGAATGGTGCACAATATCAGAGATTGCACGCAAGACGGTGCACGTTAATTCAAACTGCACGCAAAACGATGCACGTACCTCGAATTTGCACGCAAAACGTTGCACGCTTCTCTTTAAGGTTGCATGCAAAACGGTGCATGTTCTTCTAACCCTGCACACAGAACGGTGCACGTCTCTCTTCAAAGTTGCACGCAAAATGATGCGCGCCAAAACGTCCGGCGATACTTCGCGCAGCAAAATGGCACAGTAAAACACGGTCCCTAACGTGCAGAAAGGCATGGGGTCAAATCCAAAACCCAAAAAAAAAATCTCAAAACTGTGTCAAAAATACCGTAAAATGACATACGAGACCTACCTCGACACCGTCACGCCGTCCAACGCGTGCACACGCCTCCATCCAACTTCTTGGAACACCTTGGACGCGCTCCACGGAATCCTTAGCATGCTCGTGGCACCCCACGAAAGCCCCCTCCCTTCCTTGGTGCTCGGTTTGGAGAAGAAAGGGGAAAAGAGAATGGTGCTCGGTTTAGAGAAGAAAGGGGAAAAGAGAAGAAAATGGGGCATTTCTTCCTTTCATTAGACCAGCCACATGAAGCCCCCCAATGGGGGCCCGCCACGTGGCGGTCCACCCCCACGCACCTGCTGACGCGTGCCAGCACAGGCGCGCGTCCCCGCGCGGACGCTTCATGCGTCCGCGCGGCCGCGTATTGGGGCCCGCCACATGGCGCCCCACCTGCCTCCCCCCGCTCCTCGCGCAGCGCCCCCTGCGCACCTTGCGCAGCACGCCATCGTGCGCTCTTGCCGCGCGCGCCTGCCGCACCTCGTGCCACGCACCATTGTCTCGGGATCCGCGCATTGCTTCGTGATCCGCACACTACATCGAAATCCGTGTTATTTCGAGATTTGTTCTATTTTGGAATCCGCGCATCTCGAGATACATGTTCGTCTCGAAATGCGTGCGCTCCGCGAAGCGTGCGCCCGCCTCGAGATGCGTGCCAGCATCGCTACAGCAAATCGGGCATAGCTACAGTGAATTCCGGGCACTCGGAAGTACAACCCAATCTAGAATTCGCCCGTTTTCGCCCGTTTCGTCCGTTTTCGTCCCGTTTTCGCCCAAATTTGGCAGGCAGTCTCATCTCAACTTAATTTATCATGGGATATTTTAAATTTTCAGTTTGAACTATTCCTGGGGCACCAAACGCCCCGGGTATCCGATCAACGTGAAACTTTTACCATGGCCTTAAAACATAATTACGGAGCTCCCAGAATTTTCTCAAAATTTTCTGGCACTGTGAATTTTCTGCCAAAAATCTGGGCCCGCTTTCTCAAATAAAATCCTAGACCTCTCCTTTTTAATCCAATTTCGGCCCAATTCACTTCCAGATCATCCTTTATTTTTCTAAATTCAATAAAAATAGTATTTAATACCATTTTTATTTATATTTATTTATATACCAAAATCTGGTACATTACATCGAGTCTGGGACAGGTTGGATTTGATTGTGGGTTGTGGGGTGTTGCGGCAACCGCGGATGTTGGTTGTTGTACCAGATTATGGGGTATTGCGGCGACCGCGAATATTGGGCGGTTGACCGAATGTTTACTGTTGCATCAGATTGGGGATAGGGTTTCCTTTAGTGGATTGAGTTTCCCCCTTATTGAGTACTATTGCATCAGTTTGGGGATCGGGTTTACTGTAGTGGATGGATTTTCTCACTTCGATTAGAGTCGTGATCCAGTCCTGCTATATTGAGATACTTGACATGGGTTACTTTTTACTCGAGCGGGTCGCTCCCCTCGAGTGCCACTCCGGAGTAGGCGATTTACACAGCGGCCAGTGAGTACCAGACAGATGAGTGCCGGTCAGTGAGTGCCGATATGTTAGCAGATAATTTAGACAGTTTAAGCAGGCAGTGCCAGTTTTACTGGTCCATTAATTGGGTTTATTACAGGCAGATACTTTTATTGTTGCACTCGTGGCTGGGGGCTGAGTGGAGTCTAGTAGCTGTGTTGAGACCGGTGCTAGTGTTGTTGGGGACCGTTTGGGGTTGACGGTGGTCCCGGGGTCGTTGTGAGTATTTCGACCGTTGTGCGAGATGTTGAGGATCTTGAGTCTATCCGTTCTGAGAAAGAGCGTGGATTTTTACTATAGCCTGCATGTGCCACTATTCGATAGCGAGTTAGTCCAATTGGACACCCTACGTTGATACACTAGGGAGACGCATGTGAGGACCCTAACCCCCGCTTAAGGGTTTATTGATGGATTAGTGACTTCTGGGAGTGTTTGTCCGCGTGTCGGGCCCAAGAAATGGATTCCTGGTGTAAAATGAGAGCAAGTTTGCTTAACCGGAGGCCTTTGGGAAATTTTAGAAGTGGAATTGGACCAAATGGACATCGTATTTGGATTCAGCGCGCGAAAACATTGAAAATGGACTATTTACTTGTTTTTTTCGGAGCCCGGACGCAAAAACACGGATTTCGAGGTGTGATGGCACTGTTCCGGCGACCGGAGAGGCGCCAGCGGCGCGGGCTGGCGGCGGAGCGCGGCGGCGGGCGGAGGCGCAGCCGCTCGGTCCACCGTGGAAGCGTGCACCCGGGCGCGTGACGCGTGGCGGCTCCCGGTTGGCAGGCGCAGCAGGCGCGGTCCACGGGAAAGGCGCGTGTGTACGGTGGACCGCAGGGTGGACACTTGGCATCTCCGGATTGGCTGGCTCTTGTGCGTGCGGTCCACGCAGCGATGGCGGGCAGGTGACCGTACACGAGCAGGTGCGGGGTAGTTGGGGCGACGTGGGGGCGCCACGTGGCGCCCCGCGGTTGGCCGGGAGCAGCCGCCCCACGCCCGCGTGTCGGGACACGCGGCGCTGCGCGGTTGGCGGGCGGGCGTGCGCCGGGCGCGGGGAGCGTGGCGCGGGACGCATGGCGGGCTCTGGGGAATTCGGGCGCGCACAGTGTTGGGCCGGGCCCAACACTGTAGCCGCCCGATTGTCCCGGGCGCCCGGAATTGGGCCCAAAAAGCCCAATTTTGGGATTTTTCGGGTTGAGCCTATTTATACCCCTCCTTCACCCTGAGTTTGGGGTTTCTCCCAAACTCCTCTGCCCTTGGACCCTTCAGCAAAGTTGGAGCTCATCTTGTTGCGCATCTTTTGGAGGAGGCCCAGAATTTTTGAAAGCCGCGACGTCGACGACTTCGGCATCGTAGCATAGAGCGACGTTCTTTCATCGGAGGCCCGTTATCGTCGTATTTCGGTCTGAGAGGTCCACAGAGCTACTCCGACCACCTATTCGAGCGATTCTTGTGCTGTTGGATCCGCGACAGGTAGGGCTACGATCTTGGTATTTTTAGCATCTCCTAGTTTCGGGGTTTTCTTAGAGTTTTCCCGTGCTTACTGGGACCCTTTGTTTGCTGTGAGGATTTCGGGGACAGCAGCTTGTTGCGTGGAGTTCTCCGTGCTCGAGCGTCGGATCGACGCAGGACTATACATTTTTTGCATCTACTCGTTGCGAGAATTATCGCCGTATTTTTTTGGGATTTTTCTGAGGCTTGCCCGGAGGTATATTTTCTCCCTTTATCTGTGCATGGGATTACAGTTGTGTTGTTGTGAGGTTGTGTGCACCCCGTGTTGTGGAATTTGTAACTCGGCCTACGGGGCTCGGAATTGGACGTGCAGGTACCCATTTCGAAGGTCTCGACGCGACGATCGCAGCAGTATTTTTATTGGATTTTCGGAGCCCTTTCTACAGGTGAAAATGTCGCATCTTTAGGGTTGTTTCCACAGATTGTGTATACTTGGATAATTTTTGGAATTAAAGTGTAACTGTGGACCTTTTGTTGTACCCAGGAGGGTTTGCGAGTTTTCGTGAACCCATTGGAACTGGAGAAAAGTGAAGATGATTGTTCCTGGGTATTTTCAGCTGTTGGACTTTGGACAGTTAGCACCTTCAGGTGGGTGGCCTTGTCTCCAAGATTGATGGACTGTACATTAATTCTATTATAGTAGGACTGTGCATGATTGTGAGTTTATTGTGATGCATGCTATAATGTAAGAATTGATGTCCCTGATATAGTTAGATTGATCATGTGATTCACTACTTCCTAAAATCTGTTAAATCATTATTGTCCTGGAACTTGACCTAGCACCCCCGTCATATTGTTGCATGTGTAACCAGACCAGTAGAAAACCCTCACTTGGGCTAGGGTTATTTATGTTTAGACATCCACACATTGTACCTTATTCCGGGACATAGTGTTATCCTCGCCCGGGTAGTGGGCCGAGTGGTCTGTTTTCCTTTTAGTGTGGGATGCATGTTACACTCGTGCTTGGGAGCAGAGTGTTGGGTTATATGTAATAATGGATCTAAATAGGGGAAAAAATACCTAGAGGGGGGTGAATAGGTGTAAACAATAAACACTCAAAAAATCATTGCGCAATAAAAACCCAATGCGGAAATATAAATGAACACGCAAGATTTTTACGTGGAAAACTCCAAACCGGAGTAAAAAACCACGGGACCGATAACACGGTGAAATCCACTAGAATTAAACACGTACAAGGTGATATACCGTACTCACAGACGACTCAACCTTTTCCATACGCTCCTAGTTGATCTTCTCCGCTCGCTCCGCAACGCGTCTCGAATCCACGATCTGCGTCCAACGCCGAATCCACGGCGTCCAACGTCGAGTCCACGACGTCTGACCGAATCCACGGTCTTCACCCAGTAGCACGCTTCGAATCCACGAACGTACCTCGCTCCGAATCCACGAGAGCGGTTGCACCTTGAATCCACAAGGCCACGCGAGTCCACGCGCCGATTTGGGGAAATCGTTGTTTTTGGGTTGGTGATGATCCGCCGAATACTTAGATCAAAGATAGATAGGAAATACCATCTAAGTATTCATTAGTTTGATTCAACTCAAGATGTGAGTATGAAAACCTAGAATCAAACTAATCAATATAGATGAAGAAACATAGAGTAATATCTAATGATTTCCTTTCTTCTCTATATGTGGATCTAGGGCCGTATAAGATGATATTTGATTATGACGGCTCTATGTGGATTATCTGGATTAACCCTAGAAAAAGAATCAGGGTCTATTTATTTGTTAGAAACCCTAGGAAGAAGATAAGGATCAAAAACTGTCGTTTCTGGAAATTTTTACGACGGCTATCCGGATCGGATTAGCTGTGATCCGGATCGTCGTAACGAGTCAGGCAATTCCAGAAAAACGAAGGTTCGGGATCCGGATCGAAGTGCTTGATCCGGATCGTTCATACAGTTCACCAAACATCAACGTTCGGGATCCAGATTGCGAAGCCTGATCCGGATCGTTCAAGGAAAATGGTAAACTCAATGTTCGGGATCCGGATCAAGGGAAGCTACGATCCAGATTGAACTGGTGTATGAACGAACCACCTTCGGGATCCGGATTGAACAATCTGATCCGGATCCTGAACAAGTCTCATGTTCAGTTCTTGATTTTTATGCAATAAGAAATTCTTCCAAGTGTTTCTACACTACAAGAAGTATTCGGATCACCAAAAATATTTAGTTAAACTTACCTGATCCTTTTGAATTCTTCTTTCTTGAGATTGAGGTATATGATCCAAACTTCATTCATCTTCAATCTTCAAGACTTAACACTTTCACGAAATGCGCCAAAACAAAATCCTTAACAATCTCCCCCTTTGGCGGTTTCATGACAAAACATAGATCCACTCAAGAAAATTCAAAAAGATATTTTTGTTGCTATCACCATACAACAAAAAATTTACAATGGAGATCCAAAATAAAATACATGAGTTAAACTGCTAAAACAGACTCTAGACTTAGACATCTGTACTCTCTGCAAAAAGAAATCATTCCTGACAAAAGAAATCGTTAGATACCTCAAGAATTTTATATCATTCAAAAACCATATACAGAGATGAAGTTTATACTCATTTACACTTACCATGACATTTATACATTCAGATATGTAAACTGATCATAGTTAAAATACCAACATATCTTCTATGCAATCAAAATCCAAATGTCATGTTAGTGAACATCAACTTGTTAGTTATATTACATGCCCAAATAGTTAGACGAATAGTTAGCCGAGGCATGCATTCAAACTCAAATGAAAACCGAAAGTTGAAGTTCTACTTACCTTTCAAGTTGAGGTCAAGTTGAGGTTATACTTACCTCTATAGTTTCAAGTTTCTCACAACCACATTGTATCAATGTCTCAATTGTTTATACTTCTCTCTCCCCCTTTTTGTCACAAAAATTAGCCAAAGATTACAAAAATGGAGAGAATGGTTAACAGTTCAAGTTTGAGAACTAAAAACTAAAACTAAAAAGAAAAAAAAAACTGAAAACTTAAAACCTGCACAAAGAAAGAGGTTAAAGAAAATAAAGTTCCTGCACAAGAGAATTAGTAGACCAACGATTCAAACACTTGAATCTGAGTCACCCGAGGCGGTGTATCCCATTTTCGAGAACGTTTTCTGCATTAACTTCTTTATCGACGAGACCGTCTTGGTTAATGTGATTTGGGATGCTGTGATTATCTCGAGTTCCTCGGAGATTCGCCTCTGCTCTTTGTTGATCTGCTCTTGTTGAAAACATAGGCGCTGTTGTTGCTTGAAAATCGAAGTTACCGATGCTTGATCATCCGCGCCGGGTGCTTGTTGAGACGGTGAGGCAGAGGTGCCGACACAAGGTTTCTTTCCAGTGGAGGGTGTCGGAGTAACATGTGGTAATTTGTGAAGTGACTTCACAATCGTTGACTCATCTATCATCCCCCAACAGTGTTGATATGATGTCGAGCTTATATCAATGTCAAACTTTTGTAAGATCCTCATGATGATTAATGGAAAAGGAAGTCGCTCAGAAGGATGAAGATGCACAACATATCTTGACATTCTATTCCAAATTATGTAGGGGATGTTCATGTTCAATCCTACAGCCTCAGAGGGATGACCTATGAGATATAAGAACAGCATTCTATCCCATCCCACTAACTTGGTCTGCATGTTAGGAAGAATGTTGTAACATGTGATGAAATTAAGAAATCGGTACTCCAGTCGAAGATGTTTGGATTTTACACTTTTCCCATCAGCTGACTCAATTCCTTCCAAACAAATCTTTCCTATCACGGTTTGCCACAAGGCATTCGTCAAACTTCTTCCCGTCAAATAGTTGATCCCCGATGTGTTGGATTCCAATTCCAAGGACTTCGCCGATTAATTGCGGAGTGATTTTAAGTTTCATACCTTGGATATTTGTATAGAAATGCATTGAGCCACGTTCATCTTCTTGAAGATGTCTTGCATTCGTGTAGAAGGTTCTCACACGATACAAGCAATACCCAAGTAATTCAGGGAATCGACAGACTTGAATGAGATTAGCTTGCTCAATTAAAGTTCCAAACTCTGGTGAGTGATTTCGGAGAGCTTCAATGTTGACATGTCGTTCACCGATACATTCACGATGTTCAAAAGCTCGAAGGCGATCTATGCTGACGAACACTCCTTCCACGCGAGGCGGGGAGTCAGGAACTATCGGCTTGTTGATGTTAACGTCTCGTGGTAGTCCTAAGCGTCGAGCCAGACGTTTTCTTTTCACAGAGATAGTTGGTGGAGACATAGGTGCTTTTCCTGTGTTAATGGGTGCCTTTCCTTTTGATTCATTGGAAGCCTTTTGTTCAGGTTTAACGGGCATTGTTTCATCGTCATCCAATAACACGTCCCAGTCTACTTCATCATTATTTGCTTCAGTTTCCGAGTCACTAATCAGATCAAATTCACCTTTTCGTTGAAGTTTCTTGGCTCTTTTCAGTTTATTGGTTGCTCGAGTATGCACCATTGTGACTAACAGCAAGATGATCCATGAGAATTCCATAGCTGTGTGTGCCTTAAGAGGATTGAAATCCTGTGAAGAGCAACTCAAGAACACGAAAATTTTGTAAGTTTGAAAAATTTGAAAGATTGTACCCAAACAAACATTATCGTGTAGAGAGACTAGGAATCAAATTAGTTTTGCAAAAGGAATTTTAAAAATAGATCAATTGCATGATTTTGGAAAAATCCCATTATATGCCCTAAAATCGAAATTTTTGAAATCGAAGACCAAAAATCCGTTTATCTTGAGAATACCTACCATATAATCAAAACTAATCTACCCAGAGTTCTTATTTCAAAAGAAATTTGATCAAAAACCATCCACAAACGAAATTGATACAAGAAATTCATCACGTTTTGAGGAGGAATAAGAAAAACGGTGAAAAACCGAGATTTTGATCAATAAAACTTACTTGGAATTGAAGAACTTGAGTTTGAAAGCTTCCAAGATGGATGAAATCTAGAGAGAGAAGCTCTGGAAACTTTGGAACAAAAGATTGGAGTAAAAGAAATCAAAACCCTTTTGTTCTTTATAAAACCCTAGCTGCGATCCGGATCAGTCCGTGATTACGATCCGGATCGGCTACCCGCAGTGAAAAACTGCGTTCGGGATCCGGATCGGCAGGTCCAATCCGGATCGCCTGCCCGCAGAAGAATATCTGCGTTCGGGATCCGGATCGGCAGGTCCAATCCGGATCGGCTCCAACTTTTTCTTTAAAAAATTTCAGAGAAATTCTAGAAAAACCAGAAAAAGATTGTAAGCACTTTTGTGTATCAACTTTAAATGAAAATCATCGTTTCATACAACAAGAACTAGATTATACCAAATCTATCAATAACATCCAACAAATGAAACGAAAATTTATAAAAATTAAATCCCTTAAAGTTGAACAACTTCAATTACATCTAACTTGATCTTATGAGTAATGCCTTTATCAAATCATCAATTTGGTAAAGAAAATAAAATACAAAGATCAATGGATGTCTAACATCCCAGATAAATTAGATAATGTATCTAGTCAATTTATTGAAGAGAGTGGCTCTTTGAGCATCTTTCATTAAAAATCCCACCTTATACCAACCTTGAAATTTTGACAGAGTCAAGTATTTCAACATGCATTTTATTTAATCAAACTTGAAAAACCTTGCTTGGTATACATGTGGTAGCTGCACACAGTACTCGGACGACCGAGGTGGTAGCTATTTCCTCCATGTGGTGGTAGTTTTCACACTCCTCATTGGGATGTAACTCTTTCCACATCTTTTGAGCATAATACTTTTTCTTTGACTCCCCCTCAATTGGCTATCAATTATTTAAGATATAAAGTATTTAGCCAAATATTGATCTCGATTTCATACTCGACTAAACAGTCAAATAAGATAAAAACTATACCAAGAGATCATCGAGAGAAAAATTGACTTTGATCAAAACAAAGATGAGTTAATTGACATAAATGATCATTGCATCAAATGAAATATTATGACATCTAAAGCATAATAGATTTCTAAATATATAAAAGGATGCAGTTAAAGTCAATCAAACTAATGCTCAATTAATATTCTATGTCTAAGCATAGATAATGAACAAAAACACAAAAACAAAACCTAACCTAAGCAAAAGTTTCAAAAAGAAGTTTATTTCAAGGAAAGCATTCCAATTGCTTTACGCAAATGAATAAAACGTTTTTGATCCAAAGGTTTTGTTAAAATATCAGCTAATTGATCTTCAGTTGAAATATATGACAGTTGAAGAGTATTTGATTCAACTAGCTCTCTAAGAAAATGATATCTAAGTTCAATGTGTTTTGTTCTAGAGTGCAACACAGGGTTTTTGGAAATGTTTATAGCACTAGTGTTGTCACAAAGAAATGTTACCGAAGTTGCTGAAATCCGAAAGTCGCTCAACACACTTTTCATCCAAATGAGTTGGGTTGAACAACTACCCGCTGAAATATATTCCGCTTCGGCAGTCGAGAGTGCAATGCAGTTTTGCTTTTTACTGTGCCATGCAACAAGGCAATGGCCTAAATAAAAACATGCACCACTCGTACTTTTCCGATCATCCACAGATCCTGCCCAATCAGCGTCTGAGTATCCAATAATATCTAAACTTGTTCCCATAGGATACCAAATTCCGAAATTTATGGTTCCTTTAATGTATCGGATGATCCGTTTCACCGCTTTCAGGTGAACCTCCTTTGGTGCAGATTGATATCTCGCGCAGATCCCAACACCAAAAGATATATCCGGGCGACTAGCCGTGAGGTAAAGTAGACTTCCAATCATACTCCGATAAAGTTTCTCATCTACATTCTCACTAAAAGATTCACTTCCTAATCCTTTATTGCTAGTTCCCATTGGAGTTGGAAAATCTTTACAATTTTCTAGATCAAACTTTTTGACCAACTCCAAAGCATACTTGGATTGACACAAATGGATGCCTTCGACACTCTGTTTCACTTGCAATCCAAGGAAATAAGTCAATTCGCCCATCATTGACATCTCAAATTCGCTTTCAATGGTTTCAGCGAATTTAGAAGCATCATTATCCTTTGTTGCTCCAAAAACAATGTCATCGACATAGATTTGGGCAACAATGAAGTTATTTTGATAATGCTTCACAAAGAGAGTCCTGTCAGCTCCCCCTCGAGTATAGCCCTTATCCAATAGGTGCTTTGTTAGCCTTTCGTACCATGCTCGCGGTGCTTGTTTTAAACCGTAAAGAGCCTTTTTCAAACGAAAAACATGGTTAGGTAGTTTACAGTCTACAAAACCTTTCGGTTGAGCCACATAAACTTCCTCATTTAAAAACCCATTTAAAAACGCGCTCTTAACGTCCATTTGAAATAATTTTATTTTAAAATGACAAGCTATCGCGAATAAGATACGAATGGACTCGAGTCTAGCTACAGGGGCGAAAGTTTCATCAAAGTCTATACCTTCTACTTGAGAGTAGCCTTGAGCAACTAAACGTGCTTTGTTCCTGATGATGGTACCATCTTCATTTTTCTTATTCTTGAAAATCCATTTGGTACCTATCACATTGTATTGCTTTGGAGGCTTTGTTAATTCCCAGACTTTGTTTCGCTCAAACTGATGGAGCTCTTCCTGCATTGCTTTAATCCAGTTGTCATCCTGAAGAGCTTCATCGATGTTCTTTGGTTCGATCAAGGAAACGTAGCAAGCGAATCCGCAAACCAACTGTCTCCGAGTTTTGACTCCTTCTTGTGGGTCTCCAATGATGTTTGATTCAGGATGATCCTTGGAGATTCATAACGTTTGTTGTAACGGAGTACTCGGAGGTACATGAGATGATTCCTGCATATCAGATAAACTTGAAGAACCATTAGATGCATCATTAATATTGGAAGTATTATCATGAGAAGATGCACTTACAGGAGTATCATCATCAAGAGAGATATCGAGGGTAGATTTTTCAGATGCAAAGTGAAAAGCTTCATCTACTTTAACATTTATAGATTCTACAATCGTTTTAGATTCCATGTTAAATACCCGATATGCTCTGCTATTTGTGGAATAACCCAAAAAGATCCCTTCGTCACTTCGAGAATCGAACTTACCAAGATTTTCGCGATCACGCAAAATAAAACATCGACTCCCAAAGATACGAAAGTATTTGATATCCGGTTTTCTACTAAACCACAGCTCATATGGTGTATTTAAAGTTCCTGGGTGCAAATACACTCGATTAATGACATAGACAGCGGTGTTCACAGCTTCAGCCCAAAAATGTAGCGGTAAATTCCGGCTATGAAGCATCACACGCGCCATCTCTTGAACAACCCTGTTTTTGCGCTCAACAACACCATTCTGCTGAGGTGTATAGGGTGCTGAGAATTCATGTTTTATGCCGTTGGAAGTGCAAAAATCAATGAATTTAGAATTAATGAATTCTCCACCTCTATCACTTCTAACACGAATGATCTTTTCATTCTTTTCAATCATAATACGATGGCAAATCTCATGAAAAGAATCAAACGTATCAGCTTTCTCTTTTAAAAATGCTACCTAAGAAAACCTAGAGAAATCATCAACCAATAAGAAAATATACCATTTACCTCCCAAAGATGGTTGACGGGTTGGTCCAAAGAAAGAAAAATAGTCTACATAAACTACACAACATTTAATCGTAGGAAGATTAAAGGCAAGGAAAGATTTCACCTTTGCATACCCAAACCTTTTGAGTTTTAGAGTATGTTGGCAATGGTTGAGAAATTTTCCTTGATGAAGACGTCTTGTATGATTGATCTTTTTCTTTTGTCATCGTCTTGCTTGAAGTACTACCAATGTTCTTTTCTTTTGAAAAGTCCTTCTTTGATTTCCGGGGAGTGAACTCATTGGTAGCAGTTGCAAGATGTGATTGATTTGATCTTTGAGCTCCAATCTTGCAATTTCTTTCAATGTGCCCTTCAACATTACAACGAAAACATACCTTAGTGCTTGACGATTCCGAAGAGGATGAAGTAGGCTTGTTGTCGTTGCTTGTCGTGAATTCCGGTGTCGGAGGAGGAGATACCGACTGAGGCACAAAAACTGTCCCAACCGAACTAAAGTTGTCTTTAGTTCGATTGTATCCGAGGCCGAACTTGTTTGTTTGACCGAGACCAAGAAGCTTATCCAACTTAGTCCTTCCTGATGAAAATCGCTGTAAGTCATCCTTGAGTTGGAGAATGGTCTCTGTCATTTCCAATTTTTCCTGTCGAGCCTCGCCGTTGAGCTTCAAGAAGTAATTCGCTTTGTTCACCATATCTACATAATTCTTCTCGAGTTGCTCATTGGACTCTTGAAGGGAAACATTTGCTTTTATCAGATTATCCCTTTCCACTTCAAGATCGGTCGAGAGAGAAGTTACCCTTTTTACTTCTTCTTCGAGATCCTGTAATCTCCCTCTCAACCCCTTGTTTTGTTTAGCCAGTTTCTTTGAATCCCTCAAAAGTCTGTGGTAGGCTAAAACAAAATCTTCACCTTCAGAGTTACTTGATTCATCATCCGTTGCAGTTTTTTCAGCCCGGGAGGAGTTGGACAATGAATCTGAAGTACTTGCCATTAAGCACATGAAGGGTGAAGATGTGGACGCGTGGAATGCCGTTGCGCTTTCTTCTTCATCACTTGAGGATGACTCATTTGACGTTGAGTTGTCATCCCATGTGACGACTTGCATCGCTTTCTTCTTCGACGGATTCTTAGTTGGACACTCTGTTGAGATATGGCCGTATCCTCGGCACTTGAAGCATTGGACTTGTCCCTCTGAACTTTTCTTATCCTTTGAAAAGTTCTCTTGCTTTCTTGACTTGTAACTTGAAGTACCCTTGCCTTTCTTCGACTTTCCGAAGGATGGAGTTTTACTTGAATTACCCCTTCGAAAGTTGCGGCGAAACTTCCTTGTCAAGAGAGCGAGCTGCTTCTCAAATTCCTCCATAAATAGGTTCTCGTCATCGTCTGAGGAGGATGAATCCGTGTCTTCTTCCTTTGTTGTTTTCAAAGCATAACCTGAAGACTTAGAAGAGGATGCCTTTCCCGAAGAATAGTTAGTAGTAAATGTCATTTCATAAGTTTGTAATGAACCAACTAGTTCTTCTACACGCATTTCGTCCGGGTGTTTAATAGTTTCAATGGGTGTAACCTTTGGGCGAAATCGTTCAGGAAGAGTTCTTAAGATCTTTCTTACAACCTTAAATTCTGGAATCTTCTCTCCCAGGTTAGCACATGAGTTTACGATGTCTTGCAATCGTGTATAGTAGTCCGTGAAAGATTCATTTTCTGCCATGAAAATAGAGTCAAATCTGCTCGTAAGCATTTGCAGCTTTTGAATCTTCACGAGGTTAGTTCCCTCATGTGTAACCTGAAGAACATCCCAGATTTCTTTCGCAGTCTCACATGCCGAGACGCGAGAGAATTCAGTTTGAGATAAGGCATTAAAAATAGCATTAATTCCCTTGCCGTTGTAAGAAGATGAATCTAACTCTTCCTTGGTCCACTTCGACCTAGGTTTGATGGTGCGAACATCAGCAATAATTTCAGTTGGATTAGACCATCCTAATTCAATTGACTGCCACACCCGTTCGTCGATGGAACTTAAAAAGGCTTTCATCCGTACTCTCCAGTACGCATAATTTGTTCCATCAAAGAATGGGGGTCTGTTGATGTTTCCACCTTCAACCATTGTTTACAACCCTATTCCCTCTCTGATACCACTTGTTGGGTTATATGTAATAATGGATCTAAATAGGAGAAAAAACACCTAGAGGGGGGTGAATAGGTGTAAACAATAAACACTCAAAAAATCATTGCGCAATAAAAACCCAATGCGGAAATATAAATGAACACGCAAGATTTTTACGTGGAAAACTCCAAACCGGAGTAAAAAACCACGGGACCGATAACACGGTGAAATCCACTAGAATTAAACACGTACAAGGTGATATACCATACTCACAGACGACTCAACCTTTTCCATACGCTCCTAGTTGATCTTCTCCGCTCGCTCCGCAACGCGTCTCGAATCCACGATCTGCGTCCAACGCCGAATCCACGGCGTCCAACGTCGAGTCCACGACGTCTGACCAAATCCACGGTCTTCACCCAGTAGCACGCTTCGAATCCACGAACGTACCTCGCTCCGAATCCACGAGAGCGGTTGCACCTTGAATCCACAAGGCCACGCGAGTCCACGCGCCGATTTGGGGAAATCGTTGTTTTTTGGGTGGTGATGATCCGCCGAATACTTAGATCAAAGATAGATAGGAAATACCATCTAAGTATTCATTAGTTTGATTCAACTCAAGATGTGAGTATGAAAACCTAGAATCAAACTAATCAATATAGATGAAGAAACATAGAGTAATATCTAATGATTTCCTTTCTTCTCCATATGTGGATCTAGGGCCGTATAAGATGATATTTGATTATGACGGCTCTATGTGGATTATCTGGATTAACCCTAGAAAAAGAATCAGGGTCTATTTATAGGTTAGAAACCCTAGGAAGAAGATAAGGATCAAAAACTGTCGTTTCTGGAAATTTTTACCACGGCGATCCGGATCGGATTAGCTGTGATCCGGATCGTCGTAACGAGTCAGGCAATTCCAGAAAAACGAAGGTTCGGGATCCGGATCGAAGTGCTTGATCCGAATCGTTCATACAGTTCACCAAACATCAACGTTCGGGATCCGGATTGCGAAGCCTGATCCGGATCGTTCAAGGAAAATGGTAAACTCAATGTTCGGGATCCGGATCAAGGGAAGCTACGATCCGGATTGAACTGTTGTATGAACGAACCACCTTCGGGATCTGGATTGAACAATCTGATCCGATACTGAACAAGT
>CM055067.1:16257461-16346915 GCA_029204045.2 Tillandsia leiboldiana | reverse complement strand
CCGTTTGGGTGAACGGTGGTCCCGGGATGTTGTTTTATTTGTTGCCACTGTGTTAGTGGCAGTAGTTTACTAGTGTTAGCAGGACCTTGAACCCAGAACCTTTTTGACACACACATAATTTTAGTCAACCAAGGTTTTCTTCCAAGCATCGAAGGGCCGCTGGAGTCTGTTCTTATTTGATTGGACAAAGGCATTAGCCCTTCGGGGCTTGGATATAAAACTTGTTTTCAAATTGTTTTCCTAAAAAGAACTAAAAATCATTAAAAAATGGATTTCTCTCAGATCAAAGTGGCTTTCAGCAATAAATGTCACCTTTTCCTATAAACTTGCCCACTCGAGAGGATTCGAGTGGTCTGGGTTCTAGGGGCCGTTCCTTTGTCGGGACGAAAGCCACGGGGGCTGAGCATTGAAGCTGTTCTTGTTGATAGGGTTGTAGGTGTTGGTCTCCCGGAACTTTCGGGCCCTGGTTGGTGTCTTCTGCGTGTTGTACCGAGGTTGTCGTGTTCCCGAACTGTAAGGGGGTCGGGAACTTCGATAGGCGGAGCCTATAGTCTGTTCTTGTTTGATAGGGTTCTAAGAACCGACCTATCGGGTTTTCCAAACTCTTATGGTGTCGGTCCTTCCTGTGTTATCTGTGAGTTTGATGTTCTGTCGTGGGGAGCCGTTGTGTAGACGGTGGTCCCGGGCCATCGAGTATCTTCTGGCCTGTGTTGTTGGGAACCGTTGGGGTTGACGGTGGTCCCGGGTCGTTGAGTGTTGTCCAACCAGTTTTGTTAGCCCTGAGTTGTGGGTCGATCCCGGCTGTGGAGTATCTCCAGCCAGTGTGTTTTGTGCTGTGAGTTGGTGGAGTTTGCTAGTGTCTTGAGATTCGAGAGAGCTGATTAGCTGAGTCGTCGAGAGTGCTCCGACTGTTGTGCGAGATGTTTGAGGATCCTGAGTCTTTCCGTTCTGAGAGTGAGCGTGGATTTTGGACTATAGCCTGCAGAGCCACACTGAGCTCGACAGAGTGCGCGGATACCTTTTTCCTCGATAGGGTCGTGCCCCTCGAGTGCCACGTCCGGGGTGGATCTATTACTTTTGTATTGCGACTTGTCGACGCTGTCCCTCTGGCTGGGCCAGTTTTGGCAGTCGCGGACGCAGTCCCTCTGGCTGGGCCAGTTTTCGCAGTCACGGACGCCCTACGTCAGACCGGTCCTACGTGGATGTAACGACAGTAGGTAGGAGCAGGTTTGACTGGACCCGAGGAGGCAGTCAGGTAGATTGGGTGATCTGAGTTGAGGGATAGTAGATGCACCATGTTTTCATCTATTCCACTTTTTGAGCATCTAGATAGAGGCATAGTAGCAGTAGAGCTATTCTTTCCCAGCCCTTTTCTTTCAGTATTACATTGTTACTTTATGCCTCTAGTAGACATAGTGGGCAGACCGTCGGGCTTGTTGGCGGCACCCACTGAGAACTACTGTGGGATGTAGTTCTCACACCCGTCGCGGTGTCTTTTTCCACATGGACCTCTACTCCAGTTCCTGCTGTTCCAGTTGCTGATCCTGCTGATCGAGGTGAGGGAGTCGCGAGATAGATCCCTACCAGTCGTCTTCCTGATAGAGTAGATGCACCCCTTTTTTATTTTTGAGAGTTTTATTTTGAGAGACCTTTGTAGTGGGGTTCATATTTGTACTTTTCTTTTTCAGCTGAGAGACTTATGTATTAGTGAGGTTTTGAGTTGTATTTATTTCATTTTCAGCAGTTTACTTTCAGCTCTGATATCTGTATAGTGTAGTTGATCTTTCGCAGGTTAGTCGCTTCGTCTATACGGGGCTTCCCGTATGGGCGGCGGATCTGTTGGCGAGCCTGGGTCGCAGTTTCGACGCCGGGGCGTGACAGCGCTAGCTTGACTAGACCAGATGTGGCAGTCAGCTTGTCACGCCCCGGAGTTTAAATAAGCGGAAAACATGTGATTTTTTTTTTTTTTTTTTTTTCGAAACATTCCCACCCTCGGGTACGTGCCCAGACCCGCCACACATACAAATTCACCCCACAAACGGACAGAGTCTACTTTGTATGTGTACGGCATCGCAAACACCATTTACACTTTAACCACAACAGTCAAGGAGTTAAGTAGAGGGAAAAAGGATAATCATGCGCAATAACCAAGACGGCCACCTAAATTTTGAAAGGATAAATCCACGGGTTTATAAAATGGTGCTCACACGACACCTATTTTTTTCAAAATCATTTTCGCAATCCTTTTCTTTTATTTGAAAACGGTCGTACCAAAATAAACATAAAGGGAAATCGTTCATCACAAAATTCCAACATCCACATCATCCACAAATAAATACCACACGCACAAAACTACCTAACCAAAGAAATCGCACGTAAAATAAGAATAAGTCACCATCGGAGAAGAAAACTAGAATCCTCAAGTCGCGGCCTCACCGTCATCCCAGATCCCACCCCTGACCGAACCTGTCACAGTGTGGAAAGTTAGTGACACAAAGAGTAAGAAGTAAACATAAAAAGTGCAAGATGCTAAAAACAACTAAGACTATCGCAAACTGCAAGACCAGAGCATCCCCACTCCCCCTCATGTAGTCAATCGCAACCCCCTGTAAAAATCAGAACTGAGCACCTGCCTTAGAAATACGCACCGCTCTGAGCACCTACCTCAGAGCTACACACCGCTCTCACCTTGGTGCTTTTAACCCCCCACCTACGGGGGCCCCCACTACATCACTTTGTGGGGTTCATGGGTCAACGTACCACCTCTCCGGAAAAGTACACCAGTGCGGTGGCCAAACCGCTGGTGTGCGTGAAGCAACCATGAGCATAGTGACTGTAACGACCCGGCCCACTAACAATAATAACTCGTTGGGCCCAAACCACAGCCCAAAATGCTTAAGCCCAGTTATTAATACTAGTGTCCAAGTCTCATATAACCCAATCACAATTTCATCCACATCCGATGTGGGACAATTGGGGCGTCACAAACTCCCCACGTTTAGGCCTGACGTCCTCGTCAGCCCAAACACACGCACACAGCAGCCCAAGATCACCAGGCGATGTGAGACTCGTCTCGCTAGCCCTGTCATCTAGACCCAGGCTCAGCCGAGACTCGTAACACACTTCCGGCTGGTTATTGTCTATGATACCATTTAATCTGTCACGCCCCGGGGGTTTTATTTTTGGCGAAAACGATTCAAAGAAAAAGTCAGACATTTGACGTGTAAATTTTTTTTTTTTTTTTGTCCCTCCCGCCGTTTGCACCGTCAAGGAAATTTGGAGGGGTGTCTCCTCGAGACCATACAAAAACACGAAGTCACGGGAAATAAAAGAGTGTGTTGCTCCGGTGTCGAAAAGAGTTCTAGCACGGGAATTTGAAACGGAAGTAGTACCTGCAAGTGCGTCCTCCGGCGGATCTGCCTCTTGGCGGGTCATTGAGAAGACTCTCCCGCCTGGTTGTGGCCGCCTGTCCTCCTCGTGCCGTGGTGCAGGGGGTCTAGACGACGACGTCATAGGAGCCTTCCCCCGCCCAGAGAGCTGTGGCGCGGGCCTGGAAGCTGCAGAGGACGCAGATCCCCCGCCTAAGGGGCAGTTGCGGCGGAAGTGCCCCCGTTTGCCGCATCTGAAGCAGTGGTCGCCTCTTTGGGGGCACTCTCCCGGAATGTGCCCTCCCCCGCATATGACACAAGGCCTATTCCCCGGCCTCTGCCCTCCAGCTGGCGCGCTCCGGGACCCCGCCTGTGGTCTCCACCGTTTGGGGGCCCCGCCCCCACTCCAAGAGCCTCCCCCCGAATTCTGGTGTTGCCGCTTCCGATCCTCCAGTCGCGTCGAGTTCTCCCTTCTGGCGCGGGTGACCGCAAAGCCACGCTCCACCGTAGTGGCTCTGTCGACCACTTTCTGGAAGGTGTGCAGTTCAGCTGCTTGCACCACCTCGAAGATATTGCTCCGCAGGCCATCCACAAAAAGTTGCGCCTTGTGAGCCTCGTCCCTTATGACGAACGGGACGCAGTTTGCTAGTCGGACGAACTCCCGCTGATACTCCATGACCGTCCGGTTCCCCTGCAGGATGTGGTTCAAGTCATCCTCCAGCTTCTTCTTGACACTGTTGGTGAAGAAGGCCCCGAACAGCTCCTGCTTGAAGGTTGTCCAGGACGGAAGTGCGGTACCCTTAGCAGGATCGGGGCGTACCGTCTTCCACCACAAGCGGGCGTTCCCCTCCAAGCAGTGGACTGCTAGGGGAACCCGCTCGTCATCCTCCATGAGTAGGTCTTCGAACAGTTTCTCCATCGACCCCACCCATTTCTCGACGACCCACGGATCGGTCGTGTCCCCTTCGAACGTGGGTGGGTCGTATTTCTTGAAGTCTTTCAGGTTGGCCCGCACCCGATCCCGCTCGGTCATCACAACCGTCCCCTCCGTCGCGGCGGCGGCGGCCACGGTAGGGGCAGGTGTGACTACAGTCTCCTCCAGAGTAACCCTGCTGGTTGTCCCCGGCGTCGGTCCCGTAGCCGCCACCGGCGGTGGTGCTGTCGGTGGTGCCGCGGCCGGTGTTGTCGACCCCTGTGGGGGAACCGGGGTGACCGTCACCGTTGCGGCCTGCTGCTGTTGCGTCAACTGACGCACGTGCTCAGTGAGGTTGGCCAGATTCCCTGCCATCTCCCGCAATTGCTGCCGCAGGAGCTGGTTCTCCGCGGCCGTCGACGTCGTCGCGTCCGCTTCTGCGTCCCCGGCCGATGATCTAGTACGGGCCAGAAGACTGTGTTGGGTTATATGTAATAAGGATCTAAATAGGGGAAAAAACACCTAGAGGGGGGTGAATAGGTGTAAACGCATAAACACTCAAAAAATCGTTGCGATAAAAACCCAATGCGGAAATAAAAATAATACGCAAGATTTTTACGTGGAAAACTCCATCACCGGAGTAAAAAACCACGGGACCGATAACACGGCAGAAATCCACTAGAATTAAAACACGTACAAGGTGATTTACCGTACACACTTACGACTCAACCTTTTCCATACGCTCCTAGAGGATCTTCTCCGCTCGCTCCGCGACGCTTCTCGAATCCACGATCAGCGCCCAACGCCGAATCCACGGCGTCCAACGTCGAATCCACGACGTCCGACCGAATCCACGGTCTTCACCCAATAGCACCCTTCGAATCCACGAACGTGCCTCGCTCCGAATCCACGAGAGCGGTTGAACCTTGAATCCACAAGGACACGCGAATCCACGCGCCGATTTTTGGGGTAAATCGTTGTTTTGGGTGGTGATGATCCGCCGAATACTTAGATCAAAGATAGATCGGAAATACCATCTAAGTATTCATTAGTTTGATTCAACTCAAGATGTGAGTATGAAAACCTAGAATCAAACTAATCAATATAGATGAAGAAACATAGAGTATTCTCTAATGATTTCCTTTCTTCTCTATATGTGGATCTAGAGCCGTATAAGATGATATATGAAAATGATGGCTATTTCGATTCACAGTGGATTCACCCTAGAAAAAGAATCATAGGGTCTATTTATAGGTTAGAAACCCTAGGAAGGAGATAAGAATAAAAAACCTAACATTTCTGGAGATTTTACGGACGGCGATCCGGATCGGATTAACTGTGATCCGGATCGTCGCAACGAGTTAGGCAATTCCAGAAAAACGAAGGTTCGGGATCCGGATCGAAGTGCTTGATCCGGATCGTTCATACAGTTCACCAAACATCAACGTTCGGGATCCGGATTGCGAAGCCTGATCCGGATCGTTCAAGGAAGATGGTAAACTCAGTGTTCGGGATCCGGATCAAGAGAGGCTACGATCCGGATTGAACTGGTGTATGAACGAACCACCTTCGGGATCCGGATCGAACAACCTGATCCGGATCCTGAACATGTCCCAAGTCCAGTTTTTGATTTTTATGCAATGAAAGATTCTTCCAAGTGTTTCTACACTACAAGAAGTATTCGGATCACACAAAATCTTTAGTAAAACATACCTGATCCTTTTGAATTCTTCTTTCTTGAGATTGAGTTAAATGATCCAACTTTCTTCACGTTCAATCTTCAAGACTTGAGACTTTCACGAAACTACGCCAACTCAAATTCCGTAACAATCTCCCCCTTTGGCGGTTTCGTGACAAAACACAGATCCACTAAAGAAAATTCAAAAAGATATTTTTGTTGCTATCACCATACAACAAAAATTTACAATGGAGAGCCAAAAATTTAGAAACATGAGATAAACTCCTAAAACAGACTCTAGACTTAGACATCTGTACTCTCTGCACAAAGAAATCATTCTTGACAAAAAGAGATCGTTAGATACCTCAAGAATATTTAGCATACAAAACCTAGTACAGAGATAGAGTTTATCTAATCATCATGACATTTGAGAATTCAGATATGTAAGAGAATCATAGTCAAAAACCAACATATCTTCTATGCAATTAAAAACCAAATGTCACAAAATGTTAGTCCAACATCAACTTGTTAGTTATATTACATGCCCAAATAGTTAGTCGAATAGTTAGTCGAGACATGCAAACAATCACAAGATGAAAACCAAAGTTGAAGTTGAAGTGATACTTACCTTGATGTATACAAAATCTTCATCAGCAAGATTTTCACAATCATTGTTCATCAGCAGGATTTTCACAATCATTGTTCAAGTTCCCTTACCTTGATGTTCATTCACATCATCATTGTACCTTGATGCAGTCATCATTGTTCATCATTGATGTATACAAGATCACACTTTTCACAATATCATTGTTCAAGTTCTCTAAACTCTCTCCCCCTTTTTGTCACAAACAAAGCCAAAGTTACCAAAAAAATCGAAGGAGAGTTAAAAAAATATCAACTAAAGTGTTCCGAAAATTTAAGAACTAGAACTAAAAGTGAGTCCTAAAAACTGAAAAACCTGCACAAAAGGATTAAAAATCTGCAAAAAAAATAAAAGGAAGAAATCAGTCATCAGATTCTGAGTCTTCAGAGCTTGTGCAGCCCATCTTTGAGAACATCTTTTTCACCCGCTTGTTCATAGAATTGATCTTCTTAGTTATGGTAATGTGAGCTGCCGTGATGAGCTCGAGCTCATTGGAGATTCTCGTCTGTGCCTTCGAGATCTGTTCCTGCTCAACCGATAATCGTTGTTGTTCTTTGTAGATGGATGAGACTGATGCTTCATCCGCTGTATGTCCTTGGACATCTTTCTGAGTTCTAGAGCCATTTTATCTTGTTCTTGTTTTATGGAAGACTCTAGATTTCCCTTTTGGTCAGTTCTTCTGGAAGTTGAAGAACGTTGAGTGACGATTGACGGAGCAGTCTGACCTTCATTCCGAGGAGATCGTCTTGGCAAAAAGGGTGGCTTGCTAGGCACATTCTTTTTCATGGCATGCTGCTTAAGTATTGAGGAAGACTTCAGTAGCTTCCTTTTCTTTAGGTAAACCTTGTTTTCTTCATCAATGCCTTGTTGTACTTCGTCAAGAAATGTGTCCCAATCTTCTTCGTCTTCTGATTCAGTGTCAATTTGAGAAATATTCCTTGGGTTCTCTTGACATGGTTCATTTATTTCAATACCTCGAGCTCGTCCAGGTCGTCGAGCAAGTCTTTTTCTTTTTAGGAAAATGGATGAAGAAGTCATCGGTGCTTTTCCTTTTTCCGCAGCAGTAAGCGGAGCCTTTTCCGTTGATGTTTCTGCATGGGCTTTCCCTTTCGATGCAACAGAGGTTTTCTGTGGCGATTCTTCAGGATGTGTTTCATCATCAGATAACTCATCCCAGTTAACTTCATCCTTTTTAGCTCTCTTGGCAGTGTCTCTCGTATGTACCATAGCAGTAAGTAGGAAAACAATCCAAGTGATCACCATTTTGATTACTAGTGCAAAATGTATCCTGTGAAGACCAACTCAAGAACACACGAGAAAATTGTTAATTTCCAAAGATTGAAATATTGTACCCAAACAATCATAATCATGTAGAGAGACTAAGAATCAAATTAGTTTTGCAAAAGGACTTTTAAAAATAGATCAATTGCATGATTTTCGAAAATCCTTATTATATGCCCTAAAACCGAAATTTTAGAAATCGAAGCCTAAAAATCCGTTAATCAGGAGAATACCTAGCATATAATCAAAACTAATCTACCCAGAGTTCTTATTTCAAAAGAAATTTGATCAAAAACCATCCACAAACAAAGTTGATCCAAGAAATTCATCACATTTGAGGAGAAAAAGAGAAAAACGGTGAAAAACCGAGATTTTGATCAATAAAACTTACTTGGAGTTGAAGAACTTGAGTTTGAAAGCTTCCAGGAAGGATGAAATCTAGAGAGAGAGGCTCTGGAAACTTTGGAACAAAAGATTGGAGTAAAAGAAATCAAAAACCCCTTTCGTTCTTTATAAAACCTAGCCGCGATCCGGATCAGTTCATAACTGCGATCCGGATCGGCTACCCGCAGTGAGAAACTGCGTTCGGGATCCGGATCGGCAGATACAATCCGGATCGTCAGCCCGCAGAAGAATTCCTGCGTTCGGGATCCGGATCATCTAGCCCGATCCGGATCGGCCCCAAGTTTTTCTTTAGAAAATTTCAGAGAAATTCAAGAAAAACCAGAAAAAGATTGTAAGCGCAAATGTGTATCAACTTTAAACAAAAATCATCGTTTCATACAACAAGAATTAGATTATGCCAAATCTATCAATAATATCCAAAAATGAAACGAATATTTACAAAAATTAAATCCCTTAAAGTTGAACACCTTCAATTACATCTAACTTGATCTTATGAGTAATGCCTTTATCAAATCATCAATTCAGTAAAGAAAATGAAATACAAAGATCAATAGATGTTTGAAATCCCAAATATAATAGATAATGTATCTAGACAATCTGTTGAAGAGAGTGGCTCTTTGAGCATCTTTCTTTAAAAACCCACCTTATACCAACCTTGAAATTTGACAGAGTCAAGTATTTCAACATGCATTCTACTTAATCAAAAATTTGAACAACCATGCTTGGTATACATGTGGTAGCTGCACACAATACTCGGACGACCGAGATGGTAGCTCTTTCCTCCATGTGGTGGTAGTTTTCACACTCCTCATTGGGATGTAACTCTTTCCACATCTTTTGAGCATTTTACCTTTTCTAAGATTCCCCCTCAATTGGCTATCAATTATTTAAGATATAAAGTATTCAACCAAATATTGATCTCGATTTCATACTCGACTAAGCAGTCAAATAAGATAATGACTATACCAAGAGATCATAGAGAGAGAGAAATTGACTTTGATCACTTAGAAGATGATTTAATTAACATAAATGATCATTGCAACAGTGAAATATTATGATGGCAAAAGCATAATAAATTTCTAAATGTGCGAAAAGATGCAATTAAAGTCAATTATGATCTATGCTCAATTAATGTCCTATGAACAAACATAGATAATGAACAAAACAAAAACAAATACAAAACCTATCCTAAGCAAAGATTTCAAAAAGAAGATTATTTCAAGGAAAGCATCCCAATTGCTTTTCGTAAATGAATAAAACGTTTTTGATCCAAAGGTTTTGTTAGAATGTCAGCTAATTGATCCTCAGTTGAAATATATGAAAGTTGAAGAGTATTTGATTCAACTAGCTCTCTAAGAAAATGATATCTAAGTTCAATATGTTTTGTTCTAGAGTGCAACACAGGGTTTTTAGAAATGTTAATTGCACTAGTGTTGTCACAAAGTATTGTTACCGAAGATGCTGAAATGCGGAAGTCGCTCAATACGCTTTTCATCCAAATGAGTTGAGTTGAGCAACTTCCAGCTGAAATGTATTCCGCTTCGGCAGTCGAGAGTGCTATGCAGTTCTGCTTTTTACTGTGCCATGCAACAAGGCAATGGCCAAGATAGAAGCATGCACCACTCGTGCTTTTCCGATCATCCACTGATCCTGCCCAATCGGCATCTGAGTATCCAACAATATCCAAACTTGTTCCCATAGGATACCAAATTCCGAAATTAATTGATCCTTTGATATACCGGATGATCCTTTTCACCGCTTTCAGGTGAACCTCCTTTGGTGCTGATTGATATCTCGCGCAAATCCCAACACCAAAAGATATATCCGGGCGACTAGCCGTGAGGTAAAGTAGACTTCCAATCATACTTCGATACAGTTTCTCGTCTACATTCTCACTATGTGATTCACTTCCAAGTCCCTTGTGGCTAGTTCCCATTGGAGTCGGAAAATCTTTACAGTTTTCTAGATCAAACTTTTTGACCAACTCCATTGCATACTTGGATTGACTCAAGTGAATACCTTCATCATTTTGTTTAATTTGCAATCCAAGGAAATAAGTCAATTCGCCCATCATGGACATCTCAAATTCGCTTTCCATGGTCTCCGCGAATATAGAAGCATCGTTATCTCTTGTTGCGCCAAATACAATGTCATCGACATAGATTTGTGCTACAATGAAATTGCTTTGATAATGCTTCACAAAGAGAGTCCTATCAGCTCCCCCTCGAGTATAGCCCTTCTCCAAAAGGTGCTTTGTTAACCTTTCGTACCATGCTCGCGGTGTTTGTTTCAGACCGTAAAGAGCCTTTTTCAAACGAAAAACATGGTTAGGTTGTTTATGATCTACAAAACCTTTCGGTTGAGCCACATAAACTTCCTCATTTAAAAACCCATTTAGAAATGCGCTCTTAACGTCCATTTGAAATAATTTGATTTTAAAATGACAAGTAATAGCAAATAGTATACGAATGGACTCGAGTCTAGCTACAGGGGCGAATGTTTCATCAAAGTCTATACCTTCTACTTGAGAATAGCCTTGGGCAACTAATCGTGCCTTGTTCCTGATGATAGTACCATCCTCATTTTTCTTGTTCTTGAAGATCCATTTGGTACCTATCACATTGTGTTGCTTTGGAGGCTTCGTTAATTCCCAGACTTTGTTTCGCTCAAATTGATGGAGCTCTTCCTGCATTGCTTTAATCCAGTAGTCATCCTGAAGAGCTTCATCTATGTTCTTTGGTTCGATTAAAGATACGTAGCAAGCGAATCCACAAACCAACTGCCTCCGAGTTCTGACTCCTTCTTGTGGATCTCCAATAATATTCGATTCCGGATGATCCTTGGAGATTCGTAACGTTTGTTGAAACGGAGTACTCGGAGATATATGAGATGATTCCTGCACATCAGATAAACTAGAAGAACCATTAGATGCATCATTAATATTGGAAGTATTATTATGAGAAGATGCACTAGCAGGAGAATCATCATCTAGAGAGATATCGAGGGTAGATTTTCCAGTTTCAAAGTGAAAAGCTTCATCTACTTTAACATTTATAGATTCTACGATCGTCTTAGATTCAATGTTAAATACTCGATATGCTCTGCTATTCGTAGAATAACCCAAAAAGATCCCTTCATCACTTCGAGAGTCGAACTTTCCAAGATTTTCACGGTCACGTAAAATGTAACATCGACTCCCGAAGACACGAAAATATTTGATATTGGGTTTTCTACTAAACCACAGCTCATATGGTGTATTTAAAGTTCCTGGGCGCAAGTAAACTCTATTAATGACATAGACAGCGGTGTTCACGGCTTCAGCCCAAAAAAGTAGCGGTAAATTCCGGCTATGAAGCATCACACGCGCCATCTCTTGAACAACCCTGTTCTTGCGCTCAACAACACCATTCTGCTGAGGTGTATAGGGTGCCGAGAATTCATGTTTAATTCCATTTGAAGTGCAAAAATCAATGAATTTTGAATTTATGAATTCTCCACCTCTATCACTTCTAACACGAATGATCTTTTCATTCTTTTCAATCATAATACGATGGCAAATCTCATGAAAAGAGTCAAACGTATCAGCTTTCTCTTTTAAAAATGCTACCCAAGAAAACCGAGAGAAATCATCAACCAATAAAAAAATGTACCATTTACCTCCCAAAGATGGTTGACGGGTCGGCCAAAAGAAAAAGAAGAAAAGAAAATAGTCTATATAAACTACACAAGATTTAATCGTAAAACGATTAAAGACAAGGAGGGGTTTCACCTTTGCATACCCAAACCTTTTGAGTTTTGGAGTATGTTGGCAATGGTTGAGAAGTTTTCCTTGATGAAGACGTCTTGCAAGATTGGTCTTTTTCTTTTGTCATCGTCTTGTTTGAAGTACTACCAATGTCCTTTTCTTTAGGAGAATCCTTCTTTGAATTCCATGGAGTGAACTTATTGGTAGCAGTTGCAAGATGTGGTTGATTTGATCCTTGAGCTCCAATCTTGCAATTTCTTTCAATGTGCCCTGCAAAATTACAACGAAAACATACCTTTGTGCTTGATGATTCTGAAGAGGATGAAGTAGGCTTGTTGTCGTTGGTTGTCATGATTTCCGGTGTCGGAGAAGGAGATACCGACTGAGGCACAAAGACTGTCCCAACCGAACTAAAATTGTCTTCAGTTCGATTGTATCCGAGGCCGAACTTGTTTGTTTGACCAAGACCAAGAAGTTTATCCAACTTACTCCTTCCTAAAGAGAATTGCTGTAAGTCATCCTTGAGTTGGCAAATGGTCTCTGTCATTTCCAATTTTTCCCGTCGGGCCTCGCCGTAGAGCTTCAAGAAATAGTTCGCTTTGTTCACCATATCTATATAGTTCTTCTCGAGTTGCTCATTGGACTCTTGAAGGGAAACATTTTCTTTTATCAGTTTATCCCTTTTCACTTCAAGATCGGTCGAGAGAGAAGTTACCCTTTTTACTTCTTCTTCGAGATCCTGCAATCTCCCTCTCAACCCCTTGTTTTGCTTAGCCGGTTTCTTTAAATCCCGTAAAGATCTGTGATAGGCTAGAGCAAATTCTTCACCTTCCGAATCATCCGATTCGTTGTCCGTTGCATTCTTTTCAACAGTGGAGTTGGACAACGACTCGGATGTACTTGCCATAAAGCACATGAAGGGTGAAGATACGGACGCGTGGAATGCGGTGGAGCTATTTTCTTCATCACTCGAAGACGACTCATTTGACGTTGAGTTGTCATCCCAAGTGACGACTTGCATCGCCTTCTTCTTTGCCGGATACTTGTTAGGACATTCCGTTGCAATGTGGCCGTAGCCTCGACATTTGAAGCATTGTAGTTGTCCTTCTGAACTTTTCTTATCCTTTGAGAAGTTCTCTTGCTTTCTTGACTTGTAACCTGAAGTACCCTTGCCTTTGTTCGACTTTCCGAAGGATGGAGATTTGCTTGAATTACCCCTTCGAAAATTGCGGCGAAACTTCCTTGTCAAGAGAGCGAGCTGCTTCTCAAATTCCTCCATAGAAAGGTTCTCGTCATCGTCTGAGGAGGACGTATCCGCGCCTTCTTCCTTAGTTGTTTTCAACGCATAACCTGAAGGCTTAGAAGTGGATGCCTTTCCAGAAGAATTGTTAGTAGTAAATGTCATTTCATAAGTTTGTAATGAACCAACTAATTCTTCTACACGTATTTCGTCCGGGTGTTTAATAGTTTCAATGGCAGTAACCTTTGGGCGAAATCGTTCAGGAAGAGTTCTTAAGATCTTTCTTACAATCTTAAATTCTGGAATCTTCTCTCCCAGATTAGCACATGAGTTTACGATGTCTTGCAATCGTGTATAGTAGTCCGTGAAAGATTCATTTTCTGCCATTAAGATAGAGTCAAACTTGCTCGTAAGCATTTGCAGTTTCTGAATCTTCACGAGGTTAGTTCCCTCATGTGTAACCTGAAGAACATCCCAGATTTCTTTCGCAGTCTCACATGCCGAGACGCGAGAGAATTCAGTTTGAGATAAGGCATTAAAGATAGCATTAATCCCCTTGCCATTGTAAGAAGATGAATCTAACTCTTCCTTGGTCCATTTCGACCTAGGTTTTAAGGTGTGAACATCACCAATAAATTCTGTTGGATTAGTCCATCCTAATTCAATCGATTGCCACACCCGTTCGTCGATGGAAATTAAAAAGGCTTTCATCCGTACTTTCCAGTACGCATAATTTGTTCCATCGAAGAACGGGGGTCGGTTGATGTTTCCACCTTCAACCATTGTTTACAACCCTATTCCCGCTCTGATACCACTTGTTGGGTTATATGTAATAAGGATCTAAATAGGGGAAAAAACACCTAGAGGGGGGTGAATAGGTGTAAACGCATAAACACTCAAAAAATCGTTGCGATAAAAACCCAATGCGGAAATAAAAATAATACGCAAGATTTTTACGTGGAAAACTCCATCACCGGAGTAAAAAACCACGGGACCGATAACACGGCAGAAATCCACTAGAATTAAAACACGTACAAGGTGATTTACCGTACACACTTACGACTCAACCTTTTCCATACGCTCCTAGAGGATCTTCTCCGCTCGCTCCGCGACGCTTCTCGAATCCACGATCAGCGCCCAACGCCGAATCCACGGCGTCCAACGTCGAATCCACGACGTCCGACCGAATCCACGGTCTTCACCCAATAGCACCCTTCGAATCCACGAACGTGCCTCGCTCCGAATCCACGAGAGCGGTTGAACCTTGAATCCACAAGGACACGCGAATCCACGCGCCGATTTTTGGGGTAAATCGTTGTTTTGGGTGGTGATGATCCGCCGAATACTTAGATCAAAGATAGATCGGAAATACCATCTAAGTATTCATTAGTTTGATTCAACTCAAGATGTGAGTATGAAAACCTAGAATCAAACTAATCAATATAGATGAAGAAACATAGAGTATTCTCTAATGATTTCCTTTCTTCTCTATATGTGGATCTAGAGCCGTATAAGATGATATATGAAAATGACGGCTATTTCGATTCACAGTGGATTCACCCTAGAAAAAGAATCATAGGGTCTATTTATAGGTTAGAAACCCTAGGAAGGAGATAAGAATCAAAAACCTAACATTTCTGGAGATTTTACGGACGGCGATCCGGATCGGATTAACTATGATCCGGATCGTCGCAACGAGTCAGGCAATTCCAGAAAAACGAAGGTTCGGGATCCGGATCGAAGTGCTTGATCCGGATCGTTCATACAGTTCACCAAACATCAACGTTCGGGATCCGGATTGCGAAGCCTGATCCGGATCGTTCAAGGAAGATGGTAAACTCAGTGTTCGGGATCCGGATCAAGAGAGGCTACGATCCGGATTGAACTGGTGTATGAACGAACCACCTTCGGGATCCGGATCGAACAACCTGATCCGGATCCTGAACATGTCCCAAGTCCAGTTTTTGATTTTTATGCAATGAAAGATTCTTCCAAGTGTTTCTACACTACAAGAAGTATTCGGATCACACAAAATCTTTAGTAAAACATACCTGATCCTTTTGAATTCTTCTTTCTTGAGATTGAGTTAAATGATCCAACTTTCTTCACCTTCAATCTTCAAGACTTGAGACTTTCACGAAACTACGCCAACTCAAATTCCGTAACAGACTGGTGGAGGGTGGCTGCGTGGCCTACTTAGCATCGGTGGATTTGGCTACCCGACCCCCGACGACGCTCGCCGATATCCCAGTGGTGAGGGACTTCCCCGATGTTTTTCCCACGGAATTGCCTGGGATGCCCCCTGAACGGGAGGTGGGGTTCCCTATCGAACTACTACCGGGCACGCAGCCTATTTCGAAGGCACCTTACCGAATGGCCTTCACAGAACTAAAGGAGCTTAAAGCACAACTGGAAGACCTCTTGGATAAAGGGTTCATATGACCGAGTGTGTCACCCTGGGGCGCACCGGTACTCTTTGTGCGGAAGAAAGACGGAAGTCTACGTCTCTGCATTGATTACAGAGGAATAAACAAAGTCACAGTGAAAAATAAGTACCCCCTGCCCAGAATAGATGACCTCTTCGACCAGCTGAGAGGGGCGACGGTCTTCTCCAAAATCGATCTGCAATCGGGCTACCACCAACTCCTGGTTCGGGACAAGGACATCCCGAAGACTGCTTTCCGGACCCGGTATGGCCACTACGAGTTCACGGTCATGCCTTTCGGGCTCACAAACGCCCCCGCAGTCTTCATGGATATGATGAACCGGATCTTCAGACCCTTCCTGGATCGGTTCGTGGTGGTTTTCATCGACGACATCCTGGTTTATTCCACTACCGACGAGGAGCACGAGGACCACTTGCAAACGATCCTTCAAACTCTCAGAGAACAGGAGCTGTTCGCTAAACTCAAGAAGTGTGAGTTCTGGCTACGCGAGGTCGACTTCCTAGGACATGTGATCTCGGCGCGGGGAATCGCCGTGGATCCGAAGAAGGTGGAATCCGTGGTCGACTGGCAGCCGCCGACGACGGTGACAGAGGTCCGCAGTTTCCTAGGATTGGCAGGATATTACAGGCGTTTCGTAGAGGGTTTCGCGAAGATTGCTACCCCCTTAAATCGGTTAACCAGAAAGGGGGAGAAGTTCATATGGACGGCCAAATGCCAGGAGAGTTTTGAGGAACTCAAAAGGAGGTTAACCAGGGCACCAATTCTTGTGCTACCGACACCCGGAGAGGATTACGAGGTGTACTGCGACGCATCGAGGATCGGCCTGGGCGGTGTTCTGATGCAACAGGGGAAAGTGATTGCCTACGCGTCCAGGCAACTGAAGGACTACGAAAAGAACTACCCGATACACGACTTGGAGCTGGCCGCAGTAGTCTTCGTTTTAAAACTATGGAGGCACTATCTCTTTGGAGTCCACTGTAACGTCTTCTCGGATCATCAAAGTCTTAAGTACATCTTTACCCAAAAAGAATTAAACTTGCGGCAGAGGCGGTGGCTGGAGTTGTTGAAGGATTACGACTTGACGATTCAATACCATCCCGGAAAGGCCAACGTGGTGGCGGACGCCTTGAGCAGGAAAGGGCGCCAAGAAGGGGCGTCAAGGAGCGCGATAATGGAGCAGAACCACTTGATAGCGGAGTTCGCATGAATGCAGTTGGAGGTGGTACCGATAGGCACGGTTATGCAACTCCTAACCTTGGTGGTCAAGCCGACGTTACTTGAGAAGATCCGGGAGGGACAGCAGACCGACCCGCACTTACAGCGTGTACGAGACAAATTTTCCCTGGACCAAGAGAGCGACTTTGCAGTGGAAGACGACGGCACCCTACGGTTCCGCAGACGGATCTGCGTGCCGGATTCGTCGGAGTTGAAGGAGGAAATTTTGACAGAGGCACACCGGGCCCCTTATGCGGCACATCCAGGGGGCACGAAGATGTACAGGGACCTCAAACAGATCTACTGGTGGCCCAAAATGAAGGGGGACGTCACCCGACACGTAGCTCATTGCCTAGTGTGCCAACAAGTAAAGGCCGAGCATCAGCGACCAGCAGGGAAGCTACAGCCTCTACCGGTGCCAGAGTGGAAGTGGGATCAGATCACCATGGACTTTGTCACGGGTTTCCCACGCTCACAACAGGGCCACGACGCATTTTGGGTCGTAGTCGACCGGTTAACCAAGTCAGCACACTTTCTGCCAATCCATACGACCTGGACCCGAGAACGGTTAGCCCAAGCTTATATCAGCGAGAACGTGAGATTACATGGAGTGCCGGCATCGATCACCTCGGACAGAGACACGCGCTTTGTCTCGAAGTTTTGGCAGAGCCTTCAGCGGGCCATGGGGACCAAACTACAGTTCAGCACAGCCTTCCACCCCCAGACAGACGGACAGTCGGAGCGTGTGATACAAACCCTCGAAGACCTGCTTCGCGCCTGTGTACTAGACTGGGGGATCGGGTGGTCACGCTACCTACCTCTCGTGGAATTCGCCTACAACAACAGCTACCAGGCCAGCATCCAGATGGCGCCCTACGAGGCCTTGTATGGAAGGCGCTGCCGATCCCCGATTAGTTGGGACGATTTGGGAGAACGAAAATTCTTGGGACCCGATTTAGTGGAGGAGACGGAAGAGAAGGTACGCCTTATCCGACAGCGCCTGCTGACCGCCCAAAGTCGCCAGAAGAGCTACGCGGACCAAAGGCGCCGCGACCTGGAATTCCAAGTGGGAGAGCATGTTTTCTTGCGGGTCTCGCCGTCCAGAGGAGTTAAGCGGTTCGGGCTGAGGGGCAAGCTGAGCCCACGGTTCGTGGGGCCGTTCGAGATCTTGGAGCGAATCGGCCCGGTTGCTTACCGCCTTGCCCTACCACCAAACCTCGACCGAGTCCACGACGTCTTCCACATCTCGATGCTCCGGAAGTACCTCTCCGACCCCTCACACATCCTGGATGCTTCTACACTCGAACTTAAGGAGGACCTAAGCTTCGAAGAAACCCCTGTGAGGATCCAGGCAAGGGAGACCAAATCGCTGCGAAATCGAGCTATCCCCTACGTGAAGGTACTCTGGAGCAACCACGAGGAGCGAGAAGCAACTTGGGAGCTGGAATCAAGAATGAGGGAGTACTACCCCGACCTTTTCACCACCACTCGGGTTTGAGTTTCGAGGACGAAACTCGTTTTAGAGGTGAGTGGTGTAATAACCGCGAGTTTATTTTCCTTTTTGGTCCTTCCTTTGAACTTTATTGAACCGTTTTCCGACTAAGGGGTACGGGGTGTGATTTATTTTTCCTTCGTTCTGGGCAGACCGTCGGGGGCTCGCGGGTATTTTTGGATAATAAAGCTCGCGAAACGGAGACCGGCGGCGCGATCGGTTTTGGATTCCGACTCCGGAATCTCCCGAAATAAATTCCGGGAGTTTTGTACGGTTCAGGCGACTTCCACATGTACCGAGGCAGACCGGACCCTGGTTCGCCCCAAATCAACCTGTCGCTTTGCTTGAGGTTTGGGTTTGAACCACCCCAGCTCACATTCGCCCAATCTTTTTATTTCCCTAATTGGGTTTAGTCCGACTGTGCCAGATCAACTAATTAATTGGCGTTGGGAATTAGGTTTTAGGAACCCCCTCTTCTTTTCCTCTTACCTTAACGCGCGATACCCCGAGCACGCACAAGAGCGTTTTTTCCCAAACCCTCCTCTTCGCGTGGATCGGCGTGGAGCACCGCGGCGGAACAAGCAAGGAAAGGAAAGACCACCGCCCAACCCTTCCCCGGAACCGGCCACGCAAGAACGGACGATCCCTCATCCCCCAACCATCGTCATCGTAACCGAGGTGAGACGGAGGGTTTCTTTTAGTTTTCTTTGGGTTCTTGATCGTCCCGATCGGCAAGGGGAAGGCACAGGCGACGGATTCTCCGGAATCCGCCGCATGTGCGAAGACCTCCTTCCCCCAAGCCGGCGTTCCGGTGACCCGCACGGGGCCGGGCTCACGCCCAACCCCGCGTGCGGGGGTGACCCGCACGGTGCGGGGGTGACCCGCACGGGGCCGGGCTCACGCCCAGCCCCGCGTGCGGGGGTGACCCGCACGGTGCGGGGGTGACCCGCACGGGGCCGGGCTCACGCCCAACCCCGCGTGCGGGGGTGACCCGCACGGGGCCGGGCTCACGCCCAGCCCCGCGTGCGGGGGTGACCCGCACGGTGCGGGGGTGACCCGCACGGGGCCGGGCTCACGCCCAGCCCCGCGTGCGGGGGTGACCCGCACGGTGCGGGGGGGGGGGGGGGGGGGGGGGGGGGTGACCCGCACGGTGCGGGGGGGTGACCCGCACGGTGCGGGGGTGGCCCGCACGGGGCCGGGCCTGCGCCCAGCCCCGCGTGCGGGGGTGACCCGCACGGGGCTGGGCACGCGCACGGTCCCGCGTGCGGGCGGGGTGCCGCGAACCGGGATAGACGGAGGGTCGCGTTCTTTTCTTTATTCGGGTCTAGGTGCCGATTTTTCCTTGCGACAGGTGTGTGAGCCCGGACGAGCGTGTCGGGACGCGAGGAAAGCCGAGCCTTGATCGCTACAAGTGACAGGTGGGTTGTATTTACTTTGTCCTAGCCTCTAACTCTATCATGTTGGACGGGGTCTATTCTAAGTGTACTGGGGTTAAACAGTGATGGGTGATAGCGTATGCATGTTAGTGGGTTCTTCATAGTGTTTAGCGTCGGTTTCCGACGGTTGCTCTCTTTTTAATAACTGCATGTTGGCGGGCCACCTTCGAGTGCGCGTATTATTACCTTGCTTTTGATTATGCACTTTACCGCATTACTCTTGTTATTTATATTATGATGCTGACATGATGGTGGTTATGGTTACTTGGCTCGAGGCTGCAACACGCGCACCCGCGGTTTGGCCACCGCAAAGGGTGCGCTTTTCTGGAAAAGTGGTCTATGACCCGTGTATACCCACGAGGTGGCGTAGTGGGGCCCCTTATTAGTTGTGGGGTTGAGGCGCCGAGGTGCGAGCGGTGCGACCCGTCGGTTTAGTTGTCCGACGTGGTCAGGTTTCTGCAGGTACGGTATGGGCCGTCGGTTTAGTTGTCCGACGTGGCCGGGTATTACAGGATACAGGTGTACAGGTTGCCTTCCTCCCTTGAGAGGGTGGTTGCTCCGGTTGTCTTCACGGTTTGTTTTATTATATTCTCCTGCTCCACTACTTTTACGTCACTGACTTCCCACTTGGTGACAGGGTTCAGACGGGGGGAGACGTAGGCGGTGGTGAGGACGGGACAGGAGCAGCTGGGTCGCCGGGGACCCTGGACTGTATTTCCTTTTCTTTCTTGCATTTCATTTACATGGTAGTTATGTGAGAGGTTCTCGATACCCTCGTGGGGTCGGCGTGGATGTCGGTATGAGTTGTATTTAGTTATCCTCTTATGCGTTACTCTCCCTTTTAAATTTTATTGGCCATTTGAAAATGAAAAAGGCAGAAGAAAAAGAAAAGATTGCGAAAACCGTTTTTAAAATAGAAGTGTCGTGTGGGCACTGGTTTCAAAACCCTATGGATTTATGGATTTCAAAAAGGGATTTCAAAACTTGGTGTCGGGTGGGCGCCGTTTTCAAAACCTTGTGGTTTTATGCTGATTTCGAAACTCGCTTTCAAAACGTAAGCGCCGGGTAGGCGCTCTTTTTAAAACTGTGGATTTATCCTTTCCAAACTGATCGGCCGTACGTTTTAAATAAGTTAGAATGCTGGTTGTATGTTAATAATTGTTTTGATTGAAAGGTTGTGTATGTTTGAACATGTACTGAATGCTACGCCGTGCACATACAGGGGAGACTCTGTCCGTTTGCAGAGTGATCCTGTATGTGTGGCGGGTCTGGGCATGCGCCGGGGAAGAGGGGTTCGCTCTTACAAAAAAAAAAAAAATTTTACACGTCAAATGTCTGACTTTTTCTTTGAATCGTTTCCGCTAAAAATAAAACCCCCGGGGCGTGACAGTGACATGATCAAAGTGTAAAGATAATACTCAAGCAAAAAGGGGGTTAGACAAGACTTCAGTAATGTAATCACCTTACTTTTACAAAATAAAAATAGACTCCAACTCCAAAGACGACTAAAAAGGGGTACCCACCTCAAAATGCCTTGACCGGAACACTCAGAACTGACCTGCGTCCTCGCACGACTCCCGGACCTAAAAAGAAAAACCCCATCAATAAGCTAAACCGTGTCCTGCGGAAAACCGTAGCCTAGAACTCGGTCCAAAAAAAGACAGAGAACAACAAGACCCACCCAGATGCGGCGCACGAACAGCGCGGCGCAAAGACGAAACGACGAAAATGCGAGAGAGGTAAACGCCGCTAACCTTGCTCTAACGGAGAAGACGCCCCGATCTCGTTCCTCGTGGTAGTGAGAATCCGGATCTGCTCCCCGTTGACGGTGACGTTTCGTTCCCGGCCTCCGGCACGTTGATGGGAGAACCGATCTATTTTCTCTCCTTTCTTTCTCCCCTCCCCGAGCTAGGGTTAGCGGTTCTTGAGAAGATAATAACTAATTAAAACACTATTTCCCTTCTACGTACGAATCCCAAAATTCCGATAAAAGGGATTCTCCAACTAACTTCTAGATAAGAGTGCCACCTAACCCTCATTCTAAAACAGCCGGCGCGGATTTTGATGCACCAAGGTTTTAACGGGTTCGACTTATCCTATCGTACCCGTTAACACAAAAGACTCAATCCGGAAGATCCGCAAGTTGGAATTAAGATCCGATCGCTTTGTCATTCTCCGTTTTCCGAGCTCTATCACAGAAAAATACTCGCAAGCGCAGAAGATCTACCCTAAAAAGTCGTGACACTACATGGCTCGATTGGGTCAATTTTGCACTTCATGTGCCAGTGGTTGCATACCATTCATTGGTTTTCCCCATTTGAGCATTTAGATAGAGGCATGGTAGCTGTAGAGTATCTCCAGTATTCTTGTTCAGTTTATACTGCGTGGTTATCTTATGCCTCTAGTAGACTTAGTGGGCAGATCGTCGGGCCTGGTGGCGGTACCCACTGAGAACTCCCCTTTTGGTGTAGTTCTCACACCCATTGGGGGTTTTCCCCCTCCCTTTTCTTTTCTCTCCTTTGTTTTGCAGAGTCTTAGCGGGTGTTGCTGATTCTGCGGTTGTTGTTCGAGGCGAGGGAGTCGCGAGCTAGATCCCTAACTATCTTTGGAGAGTAGCTGTACCCCTTCATTGGAGATCCATAGTACAGCCAGTTGATTATTTTATTTCCGCTTTTGAGAGATCATTGTATTGTGAGGATCTGACTTGTACTGAGAGCCTGTACACTGATGTATTATTTCGGTTTACCTCCCTGTTGAGTTTCGGGTTATTATATTTGAGGATATTTTATGATTATCACTTATGGGAGATGGATATTGTATCATTATTTCCAGTTGTACAGATGGTTAGTTTTTAGTTTTATGGCAGTTTTATTTTATAGCTCTGATATATGTTTAGATGTAGTCCTTTTCTTGCAGGTTGGACGCTGCGCCTATGCAGGGTTTTGTATAGGCGGCGGATCTGTTGGCGAGCCCGGGTCGCAGTTTCGACCCCGGGGCGTGACAGATGCAATTAAAGTCAATTATACTAATGCTCAATTAATGTTCTATATACAAACAAAAAGAACACAAAACACAAAACAAAACCTAACCTAAGCAATGGTTCAAAAATTATTATTTCAAAGAAAGCATTCCAATTGCTTTTCGCAAATAAATAAAACATTTTTGATCCAAAGGTTTTGTCAAAATATCGGTTGATTGATCTTCAGTTGAAACATAAGAAATTTGTAAAGTACTTGATTCAACTAGCTCTCTAAGAAAATGATATCTAAGTTCAATGTGTTTTGTTCTTGAGTGCAACACAGGGTTTTTAGAAATGTTTATGGCACTGATCTTGTCACAAAGAATTGTTACCGAGGTCGCAGGAATGCGAAAGTCGCTCAAAACACTTCTCATCCAAATCAATTGAGTCGAACAACTTTCCGCTGAAATGTTTTCCGCCTCGGCTGTAGAGAGAGCAATGCAGTTTTGCTTTTTACTATGCCATGCAACAAGACAATGGCCAAGGTAAAAACATGCACCACTCGTGCTCTTCCGATCATCCACTGATCCAGCCCAATCGGCATCCGAATATCCTATTATGTCGAGAGATGTGCCCATAGGATACCAAATTCTGAAATTGATAGTACCTTTGACGTACCAGATGATCCTTTTCACCGCTTTCAGGTGAATTTCCTTCGGTGCTGATTGCTATCTCGCGCAAATCCCAACACTGAAAGAAATATCCGGGCGACTAGCCATAAGGTAGAGTAGACTTCCAATCATGCTTCTGTAAAGCTTCTCGTCTACACTCTCTCCGTGAGATTCACTTCCTAATCCCTTATTGCTAGTTCCCATAGGAGTCGGAAAGTTTTTAGAATTCTCCAATCCGAATTTCTTGACCAACTCCTTTGCATACTTGGATTGACATAAATGAATGCCATCTTCACTTTGCTTAACTTGCAATCCAAGAAAATACGTAAGCTCGCCCATCATGGACATCTCAAATTCGCTTTCCATTGTTTCGACAAATTTTGAAGCATCGTTGTTCCTTGTAGCACCAAACACAATGTCATCCACATATATTTGTGCTACAATCCTGAAAGTGCTTCACAAAGAGTATCCGATCGGCTCCCCCTCGAGTATAGCCATTTTCCAAAAGGTGCTTTGTCAATCTTTCGTACCATACTCGTGGTGCTTGTTTTAGACCGTAAAGAGCCTTTTTCAATCAAAAAACATGGTTAGGTAGTTTATGATCAATGAAACCTTTCGGTTGAGCAACATAAACTTTCTTATTTAGAAAACCATTTAAAAATGCACTTTTAACGTCCATTTGAAAAAGTTTTATTTTAAAATGATAAGCAATTGTGAAAAGTACACGAATGGATTCGAGACGAACAACCGGGGCGAAAGTCTCATCAAAGTCTATACCTTCGACTTGTGAATAGCCCTGAGCAACTAGACGTGCTTTGTTCCATATAACGGTACCATCTTTATTTTTCTTGTTCTTGAAAATCCATTTAGTACCGATGATATTTTTTTGCTTCGGGGGCTTCGTTAATTCCCAGACTTTGTTCCTTTCAAACTGATTGAGCTATTCTTGCATTGCTTCAATCCAATAGTCATCTTGAAGAGCTTCGTCAACATTCTTTGGTTCGATCATGAAGACGTAACATGCATGTGAGGACCCGAATTTCCGCAAGAGGATTACTGTTGGATCAACAGAGCTTCTGCAGTGTGTTTAGCAGCTTTCGGAGGCCTTTGCTGTGTGTTGGAGGTGTTTGCGCACGAATCGGACCTCAGGATTGGACCCAGCGTGAAATTTGGATTAAGAATACCTGTCCGGATGCCTTCGACAAATTTTAGAAGCGAAATTTGGCAAAACGGACATCGAATTTGGACTCGGCGCGCGAAAACGATGAAAATGGACTATTTACTTGTATTTTTCGGAGCCCGGATGCCAAAACACGGATTTTGAGGCATGTGGGGCACTGATCCGGTAGGCGGGCAGCGGCGGAGCGCTGCGGCGTGGCCGCGGGCCGCTGGGTCCACGGGGCCGCCGTACGCCGGGGCCAGGACGCGTGGCGACCCGGGAGTGGCGGGCGCACGCGCGCGCGGTACATGGGACGCGCGGCCTGGTGCATGGACCAGCGGGGGACACGTGGCAGCTGGCGGTTGGAGCGGTGTAGTGCGCGCGGTCCACGTGAGGAGCGGAGCAGGTGGCCGGGGCAGGCGGCCGTACCGGCGGGCAGGTGGCTGTACGCCCGGGTCAGCCGGGCGTCGTGCGCGGGGGGCAGGCGTGGTCGGTGTCACGTGGCGCGACCGCAGCGGCTGGCGCCGCTGTGCGCTGTGCGGGTTGCCACGTGTCGCGCAGGGGTTGGCTTCGCTCGCTGTTTGCTGTGCGGGGACACGTGGCGCTCCAGGGTTGATTCGGGCGCTGATGGTTTGGGGTACATGTTGGGGTTCCTGTAGCAGCTCGGATCTTTTGGGGGCCCGAAAGTGGGGACAGCCGGGGTGTTTTCTCAATTGTTGAGTTGGGCCTATATAAAGCCGAATTCAAGGATGGTTTCGGGCTTCTTCTGGGCTTTTTCTCTCCGAGAGTTGTATACAAAAGTTCTTCCTCTTGGGCTGCTGCATCTCGTGGAGAAGTTTGAGATTTTTTGGTGGCACGCACTTCGAGGTTTGCGCATTTCGGCGCAGTGCGACTTTCCTTCACCAGTGATCCCCTTCGTCCCGTTTCGGTGCGCAGGCTCCCTTGGCTTACTCTGACCATTGTTTTCGACGATTTTTGTGGCAGCGGGTTTCTAAGAGGTAGGCCTTCGATTTTTGTGTTGACCTCCTTGCTCCGTTTTGGGTTTTCGGCATGGTTCCCGAGGTAACATTTGACCCTATTTTTTTGTGGTGGATTTTTGGACAGCGAGGGCTTGTGCAATTTATATCTTAGCCTACGAGTATCGGATCAAGGTGTATAAATACTTGTTTTTCATCTACTCGACGCGAGGAACACAGCTGTGATTTTTCTGGGATTCTTGGAGGCTCGTACAGAGGTGAAATTAAAGCTTTTTCCCGTGCTATTTTCCAAAACAGCAAATGGCTGTTTTGGGGGTTTGTTTATGTGCCGATTGTGATTCTTGTGCCTTGGTTCGCAGATTTTGGTTGTTCTGCGAGGAGGAGAGTGCTAGACAGCGGGGGGGGGCTTCTACAGTTGTGGTTTGCGCGTTTAGAGGTGGGTGGTTGTTGCATACCTTAATTTCCGACTTGCTCACTATGTGTATTAGAGAGAACCACCATATTGGACATATTGAATGATCACCTAATGGGCATGCATGCTTAAATTAAAATAATTGTGAGCCTATCATATGGAAAATACTATTGTGGAAATCTGATAGTGGTTGGGACTTATACATGTTTGTATGGATATAATATTGGCACTTAACCTTGCATGTGGAATTTACTTTCATGTTGGGGTAATATGAAATGTCTTGTGAGAGGGTACCACTTGAGGATCTTTTGGACATGCATAGGTGGATGAATTATGTGAGGGTAATTAGTGGATTATAGACATGTGTGGTTGGATAATGATTTTTGCATGTCGGTTATATCCATGCGGAGCTATTAATTGATACACATGTGGAACCACTATTTGTCACACTTTCTTTTATCTTTAATGAGGACATATGCATGCTTGTACGGTCATCTAGATAGGCCACTATTTGTTGCTACACTATCATATTGGAACTTGACTTAGGAGAAACCATGCTTGCTTCTTTCTCCTTATTCTTTAGTCAGGTGGTTCTTGTTGCTCGGGTTTGAGCAGGGGTACGGGATAGTGTAGCTGGGACCTTGGGGTCGTGGACAGGTGGCATTTGATTATGGGTTGTGGGGTATTGCGGCTATTGCGGATAGTAGGCGGTTGACCGAATACAGATTATTTTACTCGATTTTGGATTGGCGGTTATTGTGGCTACCGCGGATAGTAAGCGGTTGACCGGATGTCGGATGTGGGACATGATCGTGATTGTGGGTTATTTCGGTGACCGCGGATATTGGGCAGTTGATCGGGTGACGGTTGTTGGGCTTGATTGTTGACAGTGGGTATCACGGCGACCGCGGATATTAGGCGGTTGACCGGATGGTTACTTATGCATCAGATTGGGGATCGGGTTTCCCTTTAGTGGATGGGTTTTCCCACTTTGATCAGAGTCGTGATCCAGTCCTGCTATAGTGAGATATCGAGTTCCCCTCTAGAGCGTTGGGGAGTTCCCCTCTAGAGCGTTGGGGTTAGACAGTGATTGAGTTTGTTATCACACCGGCGTGGCTTTATATGCCCGGTGATGCTTTTCTCGTGTGGGTCGCTCCCCTCGAGTTCCCCTCCGGAGTGTCGGGGTCAGGTAGTTATTGAGTTTTGCTATCACATCGGCGCGGCTCTATTTGCCCGATGATGAGGGCGGCAGCAGGTTGTACCAGTCTTTACTGGTGGATAGATTGGGTTACCGGGATAGTTTTGTTACTGATGCATTTAGAGGCATAGTAGTGGTAGTTTCCTTTTTCAGCAGTTTTGTTGTTTACCACTATTCTTCTCCCTTTTTGCCTCTGGTAGACCTAGTGGGTGCGTCGGAGTTTGAGGCTTTACCCACTAGGGGAGGCTACTGGTTTACTAGTAGTTCTCACCCCCATTTTCCTTTCCTCTTTGTCTTCTCCTTTGTTTTGCAGTGTCTTCTGCGGGTGCTGCTGGTTTTTCAGCGGCGGGTCGAGGAGAGAGGACGGCTGAGTAGATAGATCTCGAGGAAGGATGAGCGAGTTAGCTGGACTATTGGTGTACCCTTTTTCCTCAGACGGTTGTACTTTAATTTTAGGTCTGGTTTTAGCCAGCGGTTTGTATTTTATTTGGTGAGCTGGGAGAGACAGATGTATTATTGTTTTACAGATGCACTGTATTTTATTTCCAGCTTCAGTCTGAGATGTATTACTTTTTAGTTCACTCTGTTTGATGCTCTTTTTATTATCTCTTATATCTGAGCAGGTTACTAGCGCTTCGTGTACGCGGGAAATACCGTGTGCACGACGGATCTGTAGACGTGCCCGGGTTCTGGTGTACACCCGGGGCATGACAGATTAGGTGGTATCAGATCTTAGGGATAGGTCAGTTGGGACTTAGGAAACCCTAGGCTTTGGGCGGACCCTAGGATGTTAGGGCGTGAGAGACGCGACATTTTGCGAAAGTTGGTGATTTATTTATTTGACTCTTCCTATGAGTGAAGAGGGATCGACATATCCTATTTCTGTGGGACAGTTATGTTGGCTGCAGACAACATAAAGTTACAGGAATAGGGGGATGTCTTTGACTTTCGCTAGATTGGGTCGTGTGTTTGGGGTGTGCTGATTTGCTGTTTTGTCATGGCGAGCGGTGTCTCCCCGACGCTGGGCCATGACCCGGGTGCACCTTGGTGCAGCAGTTGGGTCTGAGCTGGTTGTTTCGTGCCGGATACCCAGATTGGAGTCTGAGAGCTCCGGACCCGAAGGGTAGGAGTGTTTGAGGCAGATCAGCGGTGGTGTGGGTAGCAGCGCAGTGACACAGTTGTCGGAGCAGCGCAGTGGCACAGTTGTCGGAGCAGTGACACAGTTGTCGGAGCAGTGACACAGTTGTCGGAGCAGTGACACAGTTGTCGGAGTAGCGTAGTGGCGCAGTTGTCGGAGCAGTGAGGTGACACGGATGTCGGAGTATCGTGTAGCCCCCTCCGTGCCGACGTTTAGTGCTGGGGCACCGAGGCAGGGTGGACAGTTGACAGTGGGTAAGCTGTGGGATTGCATCGACCGAGTGAGCTAGCTTTGGCGGATGAGTCACCCCGATTTGTGGGTTTAAGTAGGGAACCTTTGGAGGCAGGGTCGTGTTTGGTGGGGATTGAGAGAGTACTTGAAAGCCTCTTTGTGTCAAGAATTAACGCAGTTGCTGAACTGCGCGCTTCATGTGTTGAGGGACGAGGCGCATAGGATATGAGTGTCTGAGAGTGGATTGCGCCAGGATATCTTTTAGCTTGTTGGGTCCCTCCATCACAAGATTTAGGACGCCTCATTGGAGTAGGCGCCGGGTATGGAGCGTGGCATTGTAGTTCCTTTGGATTGGGATCTGCCGCCTGAGGCGAGTTCTGATTGAGGCGCTTGGCGCCTGGTGATGGAGGACAGAGCAGTCGGAGGAGGCATTCTCGATTTCTTTCCCAGGATAGTAGAGTTCTGAGACGCCAGAGGTCGAGTGGACCCCGACGGCAGCATCAGCATCAGTACCGGCATCAGCGGTGGCATGGATGTGTTATTTGCGGAGGGTCACTTTGTCGCCCCAGTGTGAGCAGAGGCAGAGGTTGTGATCCCTTGTAGTTAGTCTTGACTTTTGCTGGAAGACTGAGCGACGACCACCTGCATCGAGCGGATGAGTTTGTGCCGCCCGGTTGGAGGGCGCCACGGCTATAGTGGTCCAGGTTCCCATGCAACCTTTCCGCTGAATCCACTGTGTAGAACACCTGGTGTTGGTGTGTGTGGCCCATAGTGCATCAAAGGGATGCCACAGATGGACCCTGTGAGCTATCTTTAGCTGGTTTGGCCTTCGGCAGCATTTGCTGAATTTTTTAAATGGTTTCGGGCCAAACAGAGGTTGGATTTGGATTCATCGCGGAAAAACGCTTGAAAACGGCTATTTGCTTGTTTGATTCTGAGTCCGGAGGCCCAAAAAGGACTCCCGGAAGTTTTCAGTGGATTTTGGTGCATGGGAGGGGCCGTGGACCGCCGGCATGCCACGTGGAGGCCTGTTATTGGCCGGTTTGCAGCGCTCGGTCCACAGAGTGTCGCGGCTGGGTGCATAGACCCGGCGCATGGACAGGTGGCGGCGCCTGATTGGCGGGACCTTGGTGCGCTGTCTACAGAGCGGGCGCGGCGGTGCATGCACCAGGGCGGGGACACGTGGCAGCCCCCGGTTGGTCGGTGCACGCGGTGTGGTTCACAGAACCCGAAGTAGGGTGCGTGGACCTGTCACGCCCCGGGGGTTTAAACACGCGGAAGAATAGGCACCGTAGGCTCTCAAAAACGGTGCCCACACGACACCTATATTTTCAAAACTATTTTCGCAATGTTTCCCCCCCTTTTTTTTTTCTTTGTAGTTTGTAAGTGGCCAACCAAGAGAAATAAAACAACCATCCATCCACAAAGGTATGAAAATCATTCCAACATCCACGTCGACCCCACAGGGGTATCGAAATCCACATAACAAGCTACTAACAGGTAATGAAATGCGCAAGAAGAAGTAACCACAGTCTATGGCCTCGAAGGACCAAAAGATCTTTCGTGGGGCCTCACCGTCGCCCTAGTACTCACCCATGGACGAACCTGTCACAAAGTGGGAAGTCAGTGACCAGGAAGATAAAGTACGAAAGCAATAAGGGCTATAGATAAAGCAAACCGCAGTAAAACCCGAGCAACCGCCCTCCTCATCGTGCAATCGACAATAAAACCCCCTCCCCCTGCACAATCTAAACCGAGCACCTGCCCCGGCAACCCAGACTGAGTACCAACCTCGACAAACCAGACCGAGCACCAACCTCGTCAAACCAGACCGAGCACCAACCTCGGCAAACCGGACCGAGCACCAACCTCGGCAACCGGACCGAGCACCTGCCTCGGCATCCCACCGCTCACACTCCCCACCCACGGGGGCCCCCATTACGTCACCCACATGTGGGGTACACGGGTCAACGTACCACTTTTCCGGGAAAGCACACCCTCGCGGTGGCCAAACCACTGGTGTGCGTGTATCAATCTCGAGCCTCGTAACCAAATACACATATAATAACTTTAACGGGGTTAGCAAATGTAAACATGCAATTACTTTAATCTTACACCTTTTCCCATAATCCCGGAATCTAAAACATCGGAAAAAGTACCCACAAAGAGGAAAAACTCACGCAATGGGGTTAGGAAAAACAGATAATTAAACATCTTTAACTTTACTCTTTCAAATTCAAGAATAGTCCTTTTCGTAAGGAAAATTACCACAACAGTACCCACCTTTTCGTGCAACGACCGGGCGCTCGGCTCGTCCGCGTCTCTGTGTGCCTACCGAACCTAAAAACGTCCCCCGAAGAAAACGTCAGTGACACTAAACAGACTACCTCAAAATAAAAGAAGCCCCGCCGAGCGAGTCGCGAAGAGCGGCTCTAGGGCCCGGCGGCGAAGCAACTCCGCGCCGTGCGCGGTCGTCCCGCGCTGCACCAGCCCGCGCGGGCACGTGCTGACTACGGCAGCCTCGCGCGGCACCAGCCCGGGCGAGCACGCTGCCTGCAGGCGCGGCATGCTGCCTGCAGGCGCGAGAGGCCCCGCGCGGCAACAGCCCGCGCAGGCGCCCCACCTGCGGGCGGCCCCGCACGGCACCAGTCCGCGCGGGTGCGCTGCCCGCAGGCGCGGCGACCCCGCGGGCACCAGCCAGAGCGGGCGCCCCTCCTGCGGGTGGCCCTGCGCGGCCCCCAGTCCACGCGGGCGCGCTGCCCGCAGGCGCGGGCGGCCCCGCGCGGCGCCAGCCCGCACGGGCGCCCCTCCTGCGGGCGGCCCGCGTGGCCCCAGTCCGCGCGGGCGCGCTGCCCGCAGTCGCCGGCGCAGGCGCCCCACCTGCGGGCGGCCCCGTGCGGCACCAGTCCGCGCGGGCGCGCTGCCCGCAGGCGCGGACGACCCCGCGCGGGCGCCCCTCCTGCGGGCGGCCCAGCGCGGCCCTATTCCGTGCGGGCGCGCTGCCAGCAGGCGAGGGCGGCCCCTCGCGGTGCCAGCCCGCGCGGGTGCCCCACCTGCGGGCGGCCCCGCGCGGCGCCAGCCCGTGCGGGAGCCCCACATGAGGGCCGCCCCCCGCGGCCCCAGTCCACGCGGGCACGCTGCCCGCTGGCGCGGGTGCCCTGCCTGCGTGCGGTCCCGCGTGGGCGCGCTGCCCGCAGGCGCGGGCGACCCCGCGCGGCACCAGCCCGCGCGGGCGCCCTGCCTGAGGTTGGCCCCGCGTTGCCGGCAGCCGGACTTCGCGGTGGCAGCGGCGGCGCGACGTTTCCCCCCCGAAACGAGGAACACAAAAAAAACCTAGATTACGAAAAGCCCTAAAAACGAAAAGCTCACCTTCGATTCGCTGGAGAAGGAGGAAGAAGGGGATCGTCCGCCCCACGCCCATTCAATCTCGCCGAGAGGGAGCGATTTCCCCTTCTCTCTCCCCGTTTCTCAGTCTCGGTTCCCTCCGCCGTTTTCTTGAAAAGAGAGAAAAAGGTTTAGGGTTTTTCCCCGCACCCCCGATGGACTTAAATGTTAACAAAGAGAGATTAAAATTAAACCCCAGTAACAAACATAGCCGAACGCAATTTAGACGAGGGATCCAGATCACCTCGGAAAGCGTGCCGATCGTCGGCACGCATTCCGATGCACCCCAACTGATAGTAAACTTCAAAAATTATTTCTGGGAGATCCCAGGGTCAGAATTCGAATCCGATCGCGCCACCGTTCACCGTTTTGCGAGCTCTAGCACCTAAAAATACCCGCAAACCCCGATGGTCATCCTAGAAATTCTCGAACCTTTAACCCCTGCCAGACCACTAAATTAATAAAATGAAATAAAATAACCAATTTAGAAGGCGGGTATTACATCACTCTCCTCTAAAAATAAGTTTCGTCCTCGAAACTTAACCCTGGTCCGCAATGAATAAATCTGGGTAGCACTCCCTCATCTTTGACTCCAGTTCCCAAGTCGCTTCACGTTCTTCCTGGTTGCTCCACAGTACCTTCACAAAGGGGGTCGTCCGGTTGCGCAACCTTTTTGTCCTCTCGTGCTAAGATCCGCACCGGTGTTTCATCGAAGCTCAGGTCCTCTCTAAGCTCAAAAGTAGTGACCATCCATCACCCAAATCAAGTACGCAGGCTCGGAGCATATCTTAGAGAATCCGGATCACTCGCTCGGACTGTCCGTCGGTCTGGGGGTGAAACACCGTGCTGAAATGTGGTTTACTCTCTAGAGCTCGTTGTAGACTTTGCCAAAGGTTCGACACAAGCCGAGTGTCTCTAGTTCATGTCGTTTGGATGGGTGGGAAAAGAGCCGACTTCGTCAAACGATCCACTGTGACTCAAACCGCATCGTGTCCTTGATGCGATGCGGAAAACCCGTGACGAATTTCATGCTGATTCGCTCCCATTTCCACTCTGGTACAGGTAGAGATTGTAGTTTTCCCGCCGGGCGCTGATGTTCGGCCTTTACTTGTTAACAATCCACACAGCGAGCAGTGAACTGTGTTACATCCCCTTTCAGTTTAGTCCACCAAAAATTCTGCATGAGTTCCTTGTACATATTTGTGTCACCCGGATGCGCTGCATAGGGAGCGCAGTGCGCCTCTGACAGTATCTCTTCCTTCAACTCTGGCAGCTCGGGCACGCAATTCCGCCCTCGAAAACGTATTGCGTCATTCGCACTCACCGAAAAGTCGCTCGCGTGGTCCGGAGGGATCTTGTCTCGAACAAGCTGTATCTGTGCACCTGTCTTCTGGCCTTCCAGGATTTCTCTTGTAGTGGCCCAGGTTCCCATGCAACCTTTTTTCGGTGAATCCACTGTTAAAACACCTAGTGTTGGTGTATCTGGCCCATAGTGCATCAAAAGGATGCCACAGATGGACCCTATGAGATATCTTTAGCTGTTTTGGCGTTCGGCTACATTTGCCGAAATTTTGAAAAGGTTTTTGGCCAAACAGAGGTTGGAAATGGATTCAGCGTGGAAAAACACTTGAAAACGGCTATTTGCTTGTTTGATTCTGAGTCCGGATGCCCAAAAACGGACTCCCGAAAGTTTTTATTGGCTTTTGGTGCATGGGAGGGGCCGTGGACCGCCGGCATGCCACGTGGCGGCCTGTCATTGGCCAGCTTTCAGTGCTCGGTCCACAGAGCGTCGCGGCTGGGTGCACAGACCCGACGCAGGGACACGTGGCGCCGCCTGATTGGCGGGCTCAAGGTGCGCGGTCTACCGGGCGAGCGCGGCGGTGCATGGACCAAGGTGGGGGACGCCTGGCAGCCTCCGGTTGGTCGGTGCACGCGGCGCGGTCCACGGAATTCCGAAGTAGGGTGCGTGGACCGGGTGTAGGGGACACGTGTCGCCAAGAGATTCGCGGGCGCATCAGGCGCGGTGCACAGATGCGATGGCCGGCGCCTCGAGGCACGTGCGCGCGTAGGGGCATGCTGCCTGACCGACGAGACGGCGACCGGTCGGCGAATCCCCTGGGCTGGACACGTGGCGCCCGCGAATTGGCGGGCGCCAACCACCACGTTGACCGGGTGGAGGCCACGTGGCTGTCCCTGAGTAGCCCGCGCAGCTGTACGCTGTTCGCCGGGTCACGTGGCGGCACCTGAGCGATTCGGGCACGCACAGTGTTGGGCCGGGCCCAACACTGTAGCCGCCCGAATCGGCCAGGCGCCCGGAAATTGGGCCCAAAAGCCCAATTTCACGAATTTTTGGATTTTTTCGGGTTTGAGACTATAAATAGGCCCTTTGCACACCGTTTTGAGGCTTTTTCCCGAGCTCTCTGGACCTTGCACCCTTCACCAAAGTTGTTGCTCACCTTGTTGTGCATCTTGCGGAGGAAGCTTGGATTTTTTGGAGGCCGCGGCGTCGACGACTTCGGCATCGTAGCGCAGAGCGACGTTATTTCATCGGAGGCCCGTTATCGTCGCACTTCAGTCTGAGAGGTCCATTGAGCTACCCCGGTAGTATTTTTGGACGATTTTCACGGCGTTGGATCCATGAGAGGTAGACCTATGTTTTTCGTATTGACCACTTTCCTCGTATCTGAGCTTTTATAGGGGTTCCTGGTACGTTTTTAACCCCCTTTGCTACTGGGTTTTTCCCTTGACAGCAGCACCTTGCCAGAATTTTATCTCCGCGCTCGAGCGTCAGATCGAGACGAGCCTGTACACTTTTTGCTTCTACTCGCCGCGAGTATTATCGCCGTATTTTTCCTAAATTTTTCTGAGGCTTGCCCGGAGGTATACTTTTTCCCCTTTATCTGTGCATGAGTTTACAGTTGTGTGGTTGTGAGACTTTGCGCACCTGTATTGTGGAATTTGTAACTCGGCCTACGGGGCTCGGAATTGGACGTGCAGGTACGCGACAATCGCAGTAGTATTTTTATCGGATTTTTTGAATCCCTTTATACAGGTGAATAATTAGCATCTTTGAGGCTGAATTTCAGATTGTGAGTACTTGGTTAAATTTTGGAATAAAGTGTAATTGTAAGCCTTGTGTTGTACCCAGGAGGGTTTGCGGGTATTGCTAGACCCGTTGGATCTGGAGTTATTGATTTTCTGGTATTTTCAGCTGTGGGACTTTGGACAGTTCAGCTCTTCAGGTGGGTTGCCTCGTCTTCAAGATCTACAGATTGCACATTAATTCTATCTGTGTAGGAACTTGCATGATTGTAATAGTGTATTGATAGCATGCTAGAATGTAGGAATATATGTTCCTGATGTATTCTGATGATCATGTGATTTATTGTTTCCTACAACCTGATAATTATTGTTATCTTGGAACTTGACCTAGCACCCCCGCCATATGCAGCATGTTCAGCCAGACTTGTAGAAAACTACAACTTGGGCTAGGTTATTATTGCTCTAGACATTCCCACACCTCTATTTACTATTTCATCCTGGACTTAGAGTTTTTCTCGCTCGGGTAGTGGGCCGAGAGGTCGGGTTGTTGTGTGATGCATTTTACACTCGTGTCTGGGGACCGAGTGGAGTCTGATAGCAGTCTGTAGATCAGGGTTCTTTTTGGAGCCGTCAGAGTGACAGTGGGTCCCAGCTGTGGAGTATCTCCAGCCAGGGTGTTTGGGCCACGAGTTGGTTGAGTTCGTTAGTGTCTCGAGATTCGAGAGAGCTGATCAGCTGTGTCGTCGAGAGTGCTCCGACCGTTGTGCGAGATGTTTGAGGATCCTGAGTCTTTCCGTTCTGAGAGTGAGCGTGGATTTTGGACTATAGCCTGCAGTGACACATTGAGCTCGACAGAGTGCGCGGATACCTTTTTCCTCGATGGGGTCACGCCCCTCGAGTGCCACGCCCGGGGTGGATCTGTTACTTTTGTATCGTGACTTGTCGACGCAGTCCCTCTAGCCGGGCCAGTTTTGGCAATCACGGACGCCCTACGTAAGTCCGGTCCTCCGTGGATGTAACGGCAGTAGGTAGGCGCAGGTTTGACTGGACCCGAGGAGGGAGTCAGTGTGGATTGGGTGATCTGAGTTGAGAGTTAGTAGATGCACCATGTTTCTTTCTGTTCCACTCCTTGAGATAGAGGCATAGTAGCTATAGAGTTTACTTGTAACGCCCCGGTGTCGAAACTGCGACCCGGGCTCGCCAACAGATCCGCCGCCCATACGGGAAGCCCCGTATAGACGAAGCGACTAACCTGCAAAAGAAAGATACTATACTAAACAGATATCAGAGCTGAAGAGTAAACTGCTAGAAATAAAAAAAATAAATACAAGTCCAAATGATACAGTCCAAGTCCTCACCAAAAAGGTACATAATCTCTCAACTATGAAAGAAAAGTACAACTCTATACCTCACTACAAGGTCTCTCAACAAGAAACTCTCCAAATATAAAAAGTGGGTACACCTACTCTCTATGGAGGACGACTGGTAGGGATCTATCTCGCGACTCCCTCACCTCTATCAGCAGGATCAGCAACTGGAACAACAGGAACTGGAGCAGAAGTCCCTGGGGAAAAGACACCACGACGGGTGTGAGAACTACATCCCACAGTAGTTCTCAGTGGGTGCCGCCAACAAGCCCAACGGTCTGCCCACTAAGTCTACTAGAGGCATGCTGTAACAAATGAAATACTGAAGGAAAAAGCTAGAAATGAATAACCCTACAGCTACTATGCCCCTATCTAGATGCTCAAAAAGTGGAACAGATGATAACATGGTGCATCTACAATCCCTCAACTCAGATCACCCAATCTACCTGACTGCCTCCTCGGGTCCAGTCAAACCTGCGCCCACCTACTGCCGCACATCCACAAGAGGACGGGTCTACCGTAGGGTGTCCGTGACTGCCAAAACTGGCCAGCCAGAGGGACCGCGTCGACAAGTCGCGATACCAAAGTGCAGACCCACCCCGGACGTGGCACTCGAGGGGAGCGACCCCAACGAGGACAAAGGTATCCGCGCACTCTGTCGAGCTCAAAGTGGCACTGCAGGCTATAGTCCAAAACCACGATCAACAAGATCGACAATAACCAACATCACATCTCACAGGTAACACAGGAAGGATCGACACCATAAGGGTTCGAAAATCCCGATAGGTTGGTGCCTAGAATCCCAATCAAATAAGAACAGAAATCTAGGCTCCGCCTATCGAAGTTTCCGACCCCCTTACAGTTCGGAACACACTTCCTCGGTAAAACATGCAGAGGAAACCAACCAGGACCCGAAAGTTCCAAAGGACCAACACCTACAACCCTATCAAACAGGAACAGGTTCCAAGCACGGTCCCCGTAGCTTTCGTCCCGAAACAGAAACAGAAAAGGCACCTAAAAAGAACAACAGCCAACATCGCATCCACTGCGAACAACTGCCTCAACAGGCCAAACATCGCATCTACTACGAAAAACTGCCTCAACAGGCCAAACATGCCAAACGTCGCATCCACTGCGAACAACTGCCTCAATAGGCCAACATCGCATCCACTGCGAACAACTATCTCAGCAGGCCAAACAGGCCAAACGTCGCATGCACTGCGAACAACTGCCTCAACAGGCCAACATTGCATCCACTGCGAACAACTGTCTCAACAGGCCAAACAGGCCAAACGTCGCATCCACTGCGAACAACTGCCTCAACAGGCCAACATCGCATCCACTGCGAACAACTGTCTCAACAGGCCAAACAGGCCAAATGTCGCATCCACTGCGAACAACTGTCTCAACATGCAGACTCACTAACAGGATAAACTCCACAACTGACACAAGGAAGGGTCCGGGAACCCCGAAAGACTAGAACCTACAACCCAAATCAAACAAGAACAGGCTCTAGGCATAGCCTCTCGTTGTTCTCGACCCAAAGAAAAGGCAGCCCTTAGAACCCAGACCATTCGAATCATCTCGAGTGGTTAAATTTATAGAAAAAGGTGACATTTCTTACTGAAAGCCATTTGATCTGGAAGAAATCCATATTTAATGATTTTTAGTTCTTTTTAGGAAAACAATTGAAAACAAGTTTTATATCCAAACCTCGAAGAGCTAATGCCTTCGTCCAATCAAACAAGAACAGACTCAGGCGACCCTACGATGCTTGGAAGAAAACATTGGTTGACTAAAATCATGTGTGTGTCCAAAAAGGTTCTGGGTTCAAGGTCCAGCTATCACTGGTATACTACTGCCACTAACACAGTGGCAACAAATAAAAATCACATCCTGGGACCACCGTTCACCCAAACGGCTCCCGACACAGATAAACGATCAACTACATCTACCAGACTCCACTCTGCTCCCAAGCACGAGTGTAATATGCATCCCACACTAAAAGAATCCCGACCAATCGGCCCACTACCCGGGCGATTAAAACACTATGTCTAGGAAGGAATAACAAGTGTGGATGTCTAAAGCAGAATAAACCTAGCCCAAGTTGGAGTTTTCTACTGGTCTGGTTACACATGCAGCATATGACGGGGGTGCTAGGTCAAGTTCCAAGATAACAATAATTTACAGATGATAGAAAGCAAGGTGATGACAAGATCATCAGATAATACAAGGAATAACAATTCCTACATTCTAGCATGCTACACAAGAATTCCACTATCATGCATAGTCCTACTATAGCAGATTTAATATCCAGTCCATCAATCTTGGAGATAGGGCCACCCACCTCGGTTTGCCACCAATTGCTCGTAGACACTTGCAATTGGTCTCCGCGCGATTCCTTGCCTCCACCGGAGTCCGCACGCAAAACGGAGCACACCGCCGGAGTCCGCACGCAAAACGGAGCACGCCGCCGGAGTCCGCACACAAAACGGAGCACGCCGCCGGCGTCCGCATGCAAAATGAAGCACGCCGCCGGAGTCCGCACGCAAAACGAGGCGCGCCCAAAACGCCCGCGACAGTCCGCACAATAAACGGCACAGTAAAACACGGTCCCTAACATGCATAAGAGCATGGGGTCAAATCCAATGTCCCAAAAGGATGCCTCAAAACTGTGCCAAAAATACCGCAAAACAATACGCGGGACTTAGCTCCACAGCGCCGCGCCGCCCATCCGGCTTTTTAGAACACCTCGCGCGCTCCGCGAGGTCGCCGAGGTGCCGTTGCACCCCACGAAACCTCCTCCCACTCTCTCCCCTTGTGCTCGGTTGGAGAAGAAAAGGAAAAAAGAGAGAAATGGTGTGCGGGTGGAGAAGAAAGAAAAGAAGAAGAAGGAGGGAAGGGGGAGGTCCATTGGACCCAGTCCACGGAGCCCCCCAATGGGGAACCGCCATGTGGCGGTCCACCCACTGCGGACGTGCACCAGCCCCAGGCGCGCGCCCCCCCTGGGCCACGCGGGCGCTTCCCAGCGCACCACGCGGGCGCGATACCCCCGCGGCACACTGGCGCGGGACACCGTGCGCGCCACACGGGCGCGGGACACCGTGCGCGCCACACGGGAGCGCGCCCCCGCGCGGGCCTCTGCGATCCGCAGCAGCCAGTGGGGCGCTGCCACGTGGCGCCCCACCTACCGCGCGCTCTGCACGCTGCGCCTCGCGTCTCGCGCTGTGCGCCAACGCCTCGGGATCCGCGAGCTGCACCTCGGGATCCGTGCCGGGTCATCCGGGCTCCGAAAAATACAAGTAAATAGTCCATCTTAACCGTTTTCGCGCGCTGAATCCAAATCCGAAATCCGTTTCGCCCAATTCCACTTCTAAAATTTACCAAAAATTCTCGGAAAAGCAATCTTGATCCGTTTTTTATGCCGGGTCCAATCCTTGGGTCCAATATGCGCGAAAACAACTCCAACACCCAATATGGGTCTCCAGAAGCCACAGATCCAACAGTAAACCAAACGTGGGAAATCCGGGTCCTCACATCCTCCCCCACTAAAAGAAAGTTTCGTCCTCGAAACTAACACAACTCAAACAGGGAGTCTCCAAGCCAAAGGTAGGTATCCATCAACACTGTCTCCAGCTCCCAAGTCGCTACTCACTCCCCGTGAATACTCCTCAACAAAACAATAATCAGTACGGCATGGCCCGGTTGCGCAATTCTCTCATCACACGAGCCAGAATTCGCAATGGGCGTCCCTCGTACTCCCACACCCACAAGTCTGAACTGGAGCGAGTCAATCACGGGCGAGGGGTCCAAAGGAAAACACCTTTGAGCTGAGACGTGGAAAACCTCAGGAACTCCAAAAACTGGGGACAAGGAAGAACAGTCAACTCTACTCGTCCAAACTACACGAATTACGCCAACACAACCAACAAGAAAGGTAAAGGCCCCACCAGCAAGAAAGTCATCAACCCCAACTCTCTATTTAGAAAACCACTGAAATTCACGAAAAGTCCGAAAATTCTGAAAAGACCAGTGCCTTCGCCCCAATCAAACAAGAATAGGTTCGGGCACCGTCTCCATTTCTGGAGTAGCCTTTCGAAGCTTTCGTCCTGTTCGTAAATTTCAGCATAAGGGCGAGAAAAAGGGAGAGAAATTTTGATGTCGTTCCTGCTGTGGCTACAAAAACGGAAGCTACGATCTAACCGTAACCCCTAGAGACACAACCCTATCCGAGACCCCTAGAGACACAACCTCTAGTCCTAGTCGTCACATCTGCTCCCAAGGTGGCGTCTGTCCAATGCCGCTGAAGCCAACGCTGTAGGAAGGATACCTCGGTGACCTGTAAATGATCTCCTGATGTCCACTCGCGGAAAGGTCACAGTTCTCAATCCACAATTAGTCGTTGCAGGATACCACACCAGCTGGTCCATCCCGTGTGCTCAAGCTGAGTCGTGGAGCTGTCACTGAACCGTCACACCTGCCGGTATAGTCCACGGTCTCACTGCACTGGACATGATCCACAAGCCTCCTCCAAGTGCACAACACCAACAGGAACCTGTACCTCTAGTGCACATGGTAACAACTCTACCTCTAGTCCAAGCAGGAAAGCAAAAATACTCTGACTCAGACTGCTATAACGAAATCGTGCCGGTCGATCTGTTCTCCATCCTCTAGCCTCTAACTGACACTCTCGGGAAAGAAAGCTTCAAGAAGAATGCTGAAGAACTCCGCCCAAGTAAGCAGCTGGTCCCGGGCGGACCGATAGTCGCGCTCGGCGCCACCAAGCCTCGGCAATGTGCTCCCTCAAGTTTGTCGTCAAAAGAACCTGAAACTGCTCCTCAACAAAAAGGGGTCTCAAGGAGTCGCTCCATCACTGTGATCCAAGACTCTGCCTCCAACGGCTCCAAGCTCAATCTTGCAAATCCGGGTGGATCAGGCTGCCGGGACTGGCTCTATCGATCAATGATGTCCCAAAGCTCATCTACTACCCACTACCCATCCTGCCTCGGTGGCTCGGCACTACTCGTCGACACGGAGGGGGCTACTCGCTCAATCGGTGCAACAAGTACAACTGAAGATACCACTGCATTGGAAGAATATGCTGGAGGACACTCAAGCGGTACTGCAACTGGCTGTGCTCTCTGCTCCAACAAGCGCACCAAACGTTCTATGGCCTCCTCCTGGCATCGGACAGCCTCCGACATCTGTGCCATCTGGGTCCATAACTCCTGGGTCTCGCTCTGCTCTGATAGCTCTGCCTCCCGCTGCTCGGGTTACTCATCAGATGCGGGATGTGCCCTCTTCGCTACACGACGTCTCAGGGGCATAGCAGTCCACTGCACAATAACAAACATCAGGACACAACAACCATATGACCCAATCCAGCGAAAGTCTATGACATGTCATCCATTCTATAGCATTATGTTGTCTGCAGCCAACATAATCGCTTAGGAGAATAAACATGCCAATCACTCATCCCATCTCTTGGGAGAGGTATAAAACTCAATCAGGACTCTCGCTAAAAGTCACGACTCTCACGTAGTCATCCTAATGTCCAACCGCAAGCCTAGGGTTTCTAAGTCCACAATGACCTACAACCTAGGCTCTGATACCACTCTAATCTGTAATGCCCTAGCGTCGAAACTGCGACCCGGGCTCGCCAACAGATCCGCCGCCCATACGGGAAGCCCCGTATAGACGAAGCGACTAACCTGCAAAAGAAAGATACTATACTAAACAGATATCAGAGCTGAAGAGTAACCTGCTAGAAATAAAAAAAATAAATACAAGTCCAAATGATGCAGTCCAAGTCCTCACCAAAAAGGTACATAAATCTCTCAACTATGAAAGAAAAGTACAACTCTATACCTCACTACAAGGTCTCTCAAAAAGAAACTCTCCAAATATAAAGAGTCGATACACCTACTCTCTCTGGAGGACGACTGGTAGGGATCTATCTCGCGACTCCCTCACCTCGATCAGCAGGATCAGCAACTGGAACAACAGGAACTGGAGCAGAAGTCCCTGGGGAAAAGACACCACGACGGGTGTGAGAACTACATCCCACAGTAGTTCTCAGTGGGTGCCGCCAACAAGCCCAACCGTGAAGACCCGAAATTCCCACTTATGGAGCACTGTTGCCTCTACAGCTTCTGGAGGCCTATGTGGCACGTCAGCAGGGTTTGTGCACAATTTGGACGCAAGTGATGGACTTCGGGCTTAAGATGGATCACGTGGGTGATCGGTGGACTCCGTCGGAGCTTTAGAAGTGGTTTCGCGCGCAATGGATATTAAAATTGGACTCATCGCGAAGTTTGGATCAAGGAACACCTTTCCGGATGCCTTCGGCAATTTTTAGAGTTGGAATTTGGCAAAATGGACTTCGGATTTGGATTCAGCGCGCGAAAACGATGAAAATGGACTATTCACTTATATTTTTCGGAGCCCGGATGACGCGCGCAATTTTCGAGGCTTCTTGGAACTGTTCCGGCACCGGCGGCGGCGGCGTGCGGCGGCGGGCAGCGGCGTAGCGCGGCGGTGCAGGCGCAGGCAGGTGCGCGGTCCACCGTGGAGGCGTGCACCGGGCGCGGGCCACGTGGCGGATCCCGGTTGGGCCGGCGCAGGGGGCGCGGTCCACGGGAAAAGCGCGGTGTACGGTGTACCGGGGGTGACACGTGGCGGCGTGTGGTTGGTGCGGTGTAGCATGCTCGGTCCACGGAGCAGGCTGGGGAGCGCCTCGGGGAGCGTGCGTGCAGAGGCGCAGGCGGCGGGCACAGGGCGCACGTAGGCGCGTTGACGCGCTGTTCCCGCACGTGGGCGGCCACGTGTCGGCGTCTAGGGGCGCAACGTGTCGCGTTGTGAGCGGCGGGCGTTGCTGTCGCCTGTTCGGCGGGCTACGTGGAGGCCCGTGGAGGATTCGGGCCTGCACAGTGTTGGGCCGGGCCCAACACTGTAGCAGCCCAGATTTTTTGGGCGCCCGGAAGTGGGGACACAGCCGTCATTTCTTCATTTGTTTCTGGAGCCTATAAAAGGGATCCGAGCTTCTTCTTCTTCCCTTCTTTTCACATTTCTGAGCTTCAAACCGACTGGAGGTCTTCAGGAAAGTTGCTCCCCTACTTGTTGCGCACCCTCTGGAGGATTTCTAGGATTTTTGGTGGCACGCTTATCTAGGTTTCCATTTTTACGGCGCGGCGCGACGCTCGTCCTTTTGGGTTCCTCTCCGTCGCGTTTCGGTGCCCGAGCTCCCCCGGCCTACTCCGACCACCGTTTCAGGCGATTCTTGCGCCGTTGGATCCGCGACAGACAGAGCTACGATCTTAGTATTTTCTGTTTCCCCTAGTTTCACGCTTTTCGAGGAGTTTTCCCATGCTTACGGAGATTGCATTTTCTGTGAGGAATTTGGACAGCGACACATTGCCGGATTTTTATCTCCGCAACCGGGCATCGGATGGCGACGTGCTTGTACACTTTTTTCATCTAATCGAAGCGACGATTGTCACAGTATTTTTATCAGATTTTTCTAAGGCATGGCCGAAGGTATATTATTTCGCCCTTTATCTGTGCATGGAAATACAGCTGTGTGGTTGTGTGTTTGTGAGCGCCGTGTGTTGTGGAATTTGTAATTCGGCCTACGGGGCTCGGAATTTGACGTGCAGGTACTCGTTTCGAAGGTATCGACGGGAGGAATGCGACAGTAATTTTGCTGAATTTTTCAGAATCCGTTCTGCAGGTGAAAACTCCACATCTTCGGGGCTGTTTTCTGATGTTGTATATACTTGGATATTTTGGGGACTAAAGTGTAATCTTGGACTTTTTGTTGTCCCCAGGAGGGATCGCGAGTGTTTCTGAACCGGTTGGAGCTGGAGGAATTGAAGATAGTGGATTTTGGATGTTTTCAGCTGTTTGAAGCCGAGGCTTTCGCGTCTTGTACCGAGGGTGCTGTTTTGGCGTATTTTGGACTGTGAGCGTCTACACACTTCACCGACTTCGGCTTTGCCTGCGGAAAGCGCTTCAGGTGGGTGCTTTGTTTCCAGAACCGGTTGACGGTTCTCTAATTCTGTATGTTAGGATGCATGCATGTTTAGGGTACATGGTTTATGTTTGTAAGGTAGGTAAGCTTAATAATGATAATTGTTTAAATAATTGCAAGAATAGTAGTTATGATGTATACTAAGGACTTGCATGATTTGGATGTTTATGTTGGTGAATAGTGTAAGCTTACCTAGGATAATGTTACCCTATGTGATTATGTAACATGCCATGTTAGCACATAGCCTTTTATGTGGTTGGTTTATGCATTGGGGCAGGATTTAGTAGCTATGTGCGGATTTGTACTCTGAGGAGTTATTATGATCGAGGATTATGGTCAGGTGTAGGCATGTGGATTACTTTGTTGTATCTTTCTTGAGGACAAATGCATGCTTGTATGGACATATAGTTAGGCCACCCTTTATTGCTACACTACTTATTGGAACTTGACTTAGGAGAAACCATGCTTTTCCTTTCTCCTTCTTTGTTAGTCAGGTGGTCAGTGTTGCTCGGGTTCGAGCAGGGGTCTGGATAGTGTAGTCGGGACTTCGTGTCTGGGACAAGTTGGATTAGTTGTGGGGCTTTGCGGCAACCGCGGATATTGGGCGGTTGACCGGATGCTTATCTATGCACCAGATTGGGTATCAGTTTTCTCTAGTGGATGGAGTTTCCCACTTATCGTTTAGTTGCATCCGATTGAGGTCGGGTCTTTCTTTGGTGGTTGAGTTTTCCCACTTTGATCAGATTTGTGATCAAAGTCCTGCTATACAGAGATACTTGTTACTGAGATACTTTACTCGTGTGGGTCGCTCCCCTCGAGTGCCACTCCGGAGGTAGGCTTTTCGGACCTAGCCTTGTGTGCCGGTCTGATACTTATTTTGGGATGCGAGCCATGTGGGCCGATCCCGCGGTTTCGAGCCTTGTGTGCAGATTCCGCTGAGCGGGCAATGCCAGTTTTACTGGTGGCACTAGTTTGGGTTTATTACAGATATTTGCCTTTCTTGTTTCACTCGTGTCAGGGGGACCGAGTGGAGTCTAGTAGTTGTGTTTAGACCAGTGCTAGTGTTGTTGGGATCCATTTGGGGATTGTGGTCTCGAGGTCTTTGTGAGTTGTTGATCGTTGTGCGAGAGGCTTGGTGATCTTGAGTTATCCGTTCTGAGAGAGAGCGTGGATTTTGACAATAGCCTGCATTAGCCACTACTCGGTAGCGAGTTAGTCTGTTTGGACGCCCTACGTAATTCCTGCCCGTCAGCGGGAGGTGGTTGTAGGTGGGCGCAGGTTTGACAGGACCCGATGTGGCAGTAAGCTCGATTGGGTCGATTGAGCACCTCGTGTGCGAGTGTTGCATATCTTTATCAGAGTTTTCCCCATTTGAGCATTTAGATAGAGGCATGGTAGCTGTTGAGAGTCTCCAGCTTTCATATTTCTGTATTCACTGCTTTGGTTATCTTATGCCTCTAGTGGACTTAGTGGGCAGATCGTCGGGCCTGGTGGCGGTACCCACTGAGGACTCCCTTTTTAGGTGTAGTTCTCACACCCGTTGGGGGTTTTCCCCCTCCCCTTCTTTTCTCTCCTATGTTTTGCAGAGTCTTAGCGGGTGTTGCGGATTCTGCAGTTGTTGTTCGAGGCGAGGGAGTCGCGTGCTAGATCCCTACCCATCGTCGGAGAGTAGCGGTACCCCTCCAGAGGAGATCTTCAGTAGATTAGTTGTTTTATTTTTCTCTTTTGAGAGACTTATGTAGTGAGGATATATTATGTATTGTGAGACTGTACACTGATGTATTTATTGGAGTTACCTCCCGGTTTGGTTCAGAGCTTGTATTTGAGGATATTGTATTATTATTATTTTTGGGAGACGGACATTGTTGTATTATTTCCAGTTTTACAGTGATTGATTTTAGTTATACAGCAGGTTTTTATTTATAGCTCCGATATCTGTTTAGCTGTAGTACTTTTCTTGCAGGTAGGACACTTCGCTTATGCAGGTTGGCATAGGTGGCGGATCTGTTGGTGAGCCCGGGTCGCAGTTTTGACCCCGGGGCGTGACAGATTAGAGTGGTATCAGAGCCTAGGTTGTAGGTCATGGTGGACTTAGAAACCCTAGGCTTATGGTTTGACCCTTGGTTGACTTCGTGAGAGTCGTGACTTTTAGCGAGAGTCCAGATTGAGTTTTATACCTCTCCCAAGGGACGGGAGGAGTGATTAGTATGTTTATTCTTCTAAGTGATTATGTTGGCTGCAGACAACATAATGCTGTGGAACGGGTGACATGCTTTAGACTTTCGCTGGATTGGGTCGAGTGGTTTTTGCGTGCTGTTTTGTGGTTTCGTCGTGGCGAGCTGTGTCTCCCCGACGCAGGGTTTTGACCCGTGTGCATCCTGTCATGCAGTTGAGCTTGAGCAGTTGGTTTTGGGCCGGATACCCGGATTGAGGTCAGAGAACTCCGGACCCAGATGACAGGATTGTTAGAGGCTTATCAGCGGCAGAGTGAGCAGCTGGTCTTGGTGACACAGTTGTCGGGGCACTAAGTAACCCCCTATGTGCCGATGTATAGTGTCGAGGCACCGAGGCAGGGTGGATAGTTGACGGCAGAGGAGCTGTGGGACATGATCGAACTATTGAGCCAGATTTAGCTGATGGTCCACCCCGACTCGTAAGATTGAGTTTGGAGCCTTTGGAGGCAGAGTCGTGGCTGGGGGTGATGGAGTGATCAATTGAGAGCCTCCCTGTGCTAGAGAGTTTATGCAGTTGTTGAACTGCGCGCTCCAGATTCGAGGGACGAGGCGCATAGGATATATGAGACTGGGAGTGGATTGCGCCAGGACACCTTTCAGTTTATTCAGTCCCTCCGTTATAGGTTTTGACGCCTCGTTGGAGTAGGCGTTGTGTTTGGAGCGTGGCGTTGCAGTTCCTTTGGATAGGGATCTGCCGCCAGAGGCGAGTCCTGGATTTGGCGCTTGGCGCCGGGTGATGGAGGACAGATCGGCCGGCAGAGGCATTTCTGCTTTCTTTTTCCCCTGGTATTGGATTTCTAAGATATCAGAGATCGGGTGGACCCTGATGGCAGTATCAGCGTCTTTATCAGAGTGGCGCAGCGGAAGCGTCGATTTGTTATCTGCGGAGGACCATATTCGTCGCCTCAATGTGATCAGAGACAGAGGTCGTGCTCCCTTGTGGATAGTCCTGATTTTCATGCAGATTGAGCGACAACCACTTGCTTTGAGCGGATGAATCTGTGCCGCCCGGTTGGAGGGCGCTACGGTAGTGGATCGAGTGTTGCAGGTGGGATTTCACCACAGTAGTCGTAGTTAGAGCATGTTCCATTCTTGCTTGGACTGGAGGCAGATTTGTTACCACGTGCACTAGAGGTACAGGTTCCTGTTGTTGTTGTGCATGTGGAGGAGGCTTTTGGATCATGTCAGTGCGCCCGAGACCGCGAGTTACCGGCAGAATTATTGAAAATTGTAGCAATTCGGTGTTTCGACCCTGTGCTTGAGATTGTTTGGCACAATGCTATAGAATGTTTGACTGCGGCGAGAGAGGTCTTTGATCTTCGGCGAGGCGGACAAGAGAAGGCTTGCTTGATGAGATTGTTAGAGCACAAAGGTTTTAGCGACAGGGTGAGAGGTGCTTACGGCGGCACCGGGACTCAGGGATATCTCTGTTGCCCATGAGATCCCGGGTGTGATTTCACCTTAGTTGTTGGTAATGCCGCCGGTTAGGGAGATAGAGATTGCGTTTGACGTGGTTCGGGGAACCGCGCCACCCTCGACAGCACCTCATTGGATATCGCCTGTAGAGCTGAGAGAGCTGATGGCGCAGTTGCAGGATTCGATGGATTGAGCGGTCTGCTTGACCTAGTGCCACGCCGTTGATATACGGTGGTGATGCCACGCCGTTGGTACACGGTGGTGATGCCACGTCGTTGATACACGACTGTGAGGGTCCTTGTATGGTTCGAGTGTAGATAGGTCCGGGTGGTATCTAGGGCCTTTTGATGGAGCTACACTCCGGCAGTTATGGTATGATGCGAGTACCTACTTGGAATTAGACAGCCGGGGACTTCGCCTAGATGGCGTTCAGGACACGGTAGGGGCATTATGAGCTTATAGTGAGGCCCAATGGAATGACGAATGCCCTGTCGACTTCAAGACCTGAGGAATTGTATGTCCCAGTTGTACTTGGACGGATTGGGAGTGGTGTTCCCCCAAGGATATTTGCTTTACTCCCAGAGCGACTTGGAGCACGAGGAGCACTTTGTGGATGTGCTACCATGCCTGTGTGGATGAAGCTGTATGGCAAGCTATTGAGGTACGAGTTTTAGCTCCAAGTGCATGCCTACTTGGGTCACCTTATTCTAGCCATTGGAGTGGCGGTGGAATCCGATCAAATGGATGTTATTCGAGTTTGGCTGAGACCAACATTTATTCTTGAGGTGAGGAGCTTCTTAGAGTTGGCAGAGCCGGGAGAGCATGGCCAATGGATAATGAGACTGATGCCAGCGCCAATGCTAGTGTTTCCAGTGTTGGGAGATGGATTTGTGTGTTTTAGTGATGCCTCCCATGGTGGCTGTAGAGTTACCGTCGGTTGATTTTTGGTCCACACTTCATTAGTCCAACCCTACGAGTATTGAGGCAGGACAAACCGCTGTTTTGCAGGCAGCATGGATCCCACAGTTGAGCCTTTCAGTACGCCTATTATCTCCTGCTTTGATTGATATACCTGAGCGTAGGCCATGCCTGCTTGGCTATCAGTCCTGATTACTCAGCATTTCTGTTCTATACTATACGATAGATTAAGATTTCAGCTTCAGTTTACAGTTTCTACCATGCGGCACCAGTGGAGACTACAGCTTTCTGCATCTTGAGTGGGATTTACGCGGATTGTCGTTGATGGTTCGGACTTTTGACCGCGAGTTGGGCATCAGCATTATGATCGCCTTTCGGGCTAGTTTTCAGTCCCGTTCACCGACGGTTTGGTCCCCGTCAGGGTGTCCTTTATTAGCTGAGAGATCGACTTCGACCCGTGGGTCCGTTGGGGTTATGTTGGCACGTTGAGTGACCAACTGTGGCATGAGATTGTGTCTCTTGAGGATCCTTTTTGAGGGTAGCCCGCGGTTGAGTAGCCCACTCGGGTGATTTTGGATCGGGAAGTAACCGAGTGAAGACCCCAGCTTATTGGATGAATGTGTGGGTACGCTTCGGGTCGCCTTGTTGAGATTGGCACCAGGATGTGGTTTGGTGCGTGTTGCACTGGTGGTTATTTTGTCTCCCCCAGCTTTTGATGGAGCCCCTGTATTGTTTCACGTCTCGGCTCAGGAGTGTTTTGCTTTTGGATCCCTCGTCCGTGATTGACTCGCACCATTTGAGCGCTAAGAGTGTTTGGAGTACGAGGAACGCCCGTTGCGAGTGTTGCATATCTTTATCAGAGTTTTCCCCATTTGAGCATTTAGATAGAGGCATGGTAGCTGTTGAGAGTCTCCAGCTTTCCTATTTCTGTATTCACTGCTTTGGTTATCTTATGCCTCTAGTGGACTTAGTGGGCAGATCGTCGGGCCTGGTGGCGGTCTCCACTGAGGACTCCCTTTTTAGGTGTAGTTCTCACACCCGTTGGGGGTTTTCCCCCTCCCCTTCTTTTCTCTCCTTTGTTTTGCAGAGTCTTAGCGGGTGTTGCGGATTCTGCGGTTGTTGTTCGAGGCGAGGGAGTCGCGTGCTAGATCCCTACCCGTCGTCGGAGAGTAGCGGTACCCCTCCAGAGGAGATCTTCAGTAGATTAGTTGTTTTATTTTCCTCTTTTGAGAGACTTATGTAGTGAGGATATACTATGTATTGTGAGACTGTACACTGATTTATTTATTGGAGTTACCTCCCGGTTTGGTTCAGAGCTTGTATTTGAGGATATTGTATTATTATTATTTTTGGGAGACGGACATTGTTGTATTATTTCTAGTTTTATAGTGATTGATTTTAGTTATACAGCAGGTTTTTATTTATAGCTCCGATATCTGTTTAGCTGTAGTAGTTTTCTTGCTGGTAGGACGCTTCGCTTATGCAGGTTGGCATAGGTGGCGGATCTGTTGGTGAGCCCGGGTCGCAGTTTCGACCCCGGGGCGTGACAGATTAGAGTGGTATTAGAGCCTAGGTTGTAGGTCATGGTGGACTTAGAAACCCTAGGCTTATGGTTTGACCCTTGGTTGACTTCGTGAGAGTCGTGACTTTTAGCGAGAGTCCTGATTGAGTTTTATACCTCTCCCAAGGGACGGGAGGAGTGATTAGTATGTTTATTCTTCTAAGTGATTATGTTGGCTGCAGACAACATAATGCTTTGGAACGGGTGACATGCTTTAGACTTTCGCTGGATTGGGTCGAGTGGTTTTTGCGTGCTGTTTTGTGGTTTCGTCGTGGCGAGCTGTGTCTCCCCGACGCTGGGTTTTGACCCGTGTGCATCCTGTCATAGCATTTGAGCTTGAGCAGTTGGTTTTGGGCCGGATACCCGGATTGAGGTCAGAGAACTCCGGACCCAGATGACAGGATTGTCAGAGGCTTATCAGCGGCAGAGTGAGCAGCTGGTCTTGGTGACACAGTTGTCGGGGCACTGAGTAACCCCCTCTGTGCCAATGTATAGTGTCGAGGCACCGAGGCAGGGTGGATAGTTGACGGCAGAGGAGCTGTGGGACATGATCGAACTATTGAGCCAGATTTAGCTGATGGTCCACCCCGACTCATAAGATTGAGTTTGGAGCCTTTGGAGGCAGAGTCGTGGCTGGGGGTGATGGAGTGATCAATTGAGAGCCTCCCTGTGCTAGAGAGTTTATGCAGTTGTTGAACTGCGCGCTCCAGATTCGAGGGACGAGGCGCATAGGATATATGAGACTGGGAGTGGATTGCGCCAGGACACCTTTCAGTTTATTCAGTCCCTCCGTTATAGGTTTTGACGCCTCGTTGGAGTAGGCGTTGTGTTTGGAGCGTGGAGTTGCAGTTCCTTTGGATAGGGATCTGCCGCCAGAGGCGAGTCCTGGATTTGGCGCTTGGCGCCGGGTGATGGAGGACAGATCGGCCGGCAGAGGCATTTCTGCTTTCTCTTTCCCCTGGTATTGGATTTCTAAGATATCAGAGATCGGGTGGACCCCGATGGCAGTATCAGCGTCTTTATCAGAGTGGCGCAGCGGAAGCGTGGATTTGTTATCTGCGGAGGACCATATTCGTCGCCTCAATGTGATCAGAGACAGAGGTCGTGCTCCCTTGTGGATAGTCCTGATTTTCATGCAGATTGAGCGACAACCAATTGCTTTGAGCGGATGAATCTGTGCCGCCCGGTTGGAGGGCGCTACGGTAGTGGATCGAGTGTCGCATGTGGGATTTCACCACAGTAGTCGGAGTTAGAGCATGTTCCATTCTTGCTTGGACTGGAGGCAGATTTGTTACCACGTGCACTAGAGGTACAGGTTCCTGTTGTTGTTGTGCATGTGTAGGAGGCTTTTGGATCATGTCAGTGCGCCCGAGACCGCGAGTTACCGGCAGAATTATTGAAAATTGTAGCAATTCGGTGTTTCGACCCTGTGTTTGAGATTGTTTGGCACAATGCTATAGAATGTTTGACTGCGGCGAGAAAGGACTTTGATCTTCGGCGAGGCGGACGAGAGAAGGCTTGCTTGATGAGATTGTTAGAGCACACAGGTTTTAGCGACAGGGTGAGAGGTGCTTACGGCGGCACCGGGACTCAGGGATATCTCTGTTGCCCATGAGATCCCGGGTGTGATTTCACCTTAGTTGTTGGTAATGCCGCCGGTTAGGGAGATAGAGATTGCGTTTGACGTGGTTCGGGGAACCGCGCCACCCTCGACAGCACCTCATTGGATATCGCCTGTAGAGCTGAGAGAGCTGATGGCGTAGTTGCAGGATCCGATGGATTGAGGGGTCTGTTTGACCTAGTGCCACGCTGTTGATATACGGTGGTGATGCCACGCCGTTGGTACACGGTGGTGATGCCACGTCGTTGATACACGACCGTGAGGGTCCTTGTATGGTTCGAGTGTAGATAGGTCCGGGTGGTATCTAGGGCCTTTTGATGGAGCTACACTCCGGCAGTTATGGTATGATGCGAGTACCTACTTGGAATTAGACAGCCGGGGACTTCGCCTAGATGGCGTTCAGGACACGGTAGGGGCATTATGAGCTTATAGTGAGGCCCAATGGAATGACGAATGCCCTGTCGACTTCAAGACCTGAGGAATTGTATGTCCCAGTTGTACTTGGACGGATTGGGAGTGGTGTTCCCCCAAGGATATTTGCTTTACTCCCAGAGCGACTTGGAGCACGAGGAGCACTTTGTGGATGTGCTACCATGCCTGTGTGGATGAAGCTGTATGGCAAGCTATTGAGGTACGAGTTTTAGCTCCAAGTGCATGCCTACTTGGGTCACCTTATTCTAGCCATTGGAGTGGCGGTGGAATCCGATCAAATGGATGTTATTCGAGTTTGGCTGAGACCAACATTTATTCTTGAGGTGTGGAGCTTCTTAGACTTGGCAGAGCCGGGAGAGCATGGCCAATGGATAATGAGACTGATGCCAGCGCCAATGCTAGTGTTTCCAGTGTTGGGAGATGGATTTGTGTGTTTTAGTGATGCCTCCCATGGTGGCTGTAGAGTTACCGTGGGTTGATTTTTGGTCCACACTTCATTAGTCCAACCCTACGAGTATTGAGGCAGGACAAACCGCTGTTTTGCAGGCAGCATGGATCCCACAGTTGAGCCTTTCAGTACGCCTATTATCTCCGGCTTTGATTGATATACCTGGGCGTAGGCCATGCCTGCTTGGCTATCGGTCCTGATTACTCAGCATTTCTGTTCTATACTATACGATAGATTAAGATTTCAGCTTCAGTTTACAGTTTCTACCATGCGGCACCAGTGGAGACTACAGCTTTCTGCATCTTGAGTGGGATTTACGCGGATTGTCGTTGATGGTTCGGACTTTTGACCGCGAGTTGGGCATCAGCATTATGATCGCCTTTCGGGCTAGTTTTCAGTCCCGTTCACCGACGGTTTGGTCCTCGTCAGGGTGTCCTTTATTAGCTGAGAGATCGACTTCGACCCGTGGGTCCGTTGGGGTTATGTTGCCACGTTGAGTGACCAACTGTGGCATGAGATTGTGTCTCTTGAGGATCCTTTTTGAGGGTAGCCCGCGGTTGAGTAGCCCACTCGGGTGATTTTGGATCGGGAAGAAACCGAGTGAAGACCCCAGCTTATTGGATGAATGTGTGGGTACGCTTCGGGTCGCCTTGTTGAGATTGGCACCAGGATGTGGTTTGGTGCGTGTTGCACTGGTGGTTATTTTGTCTCCCCCAGCTTTTGATGGAGCCCGTGTATTGTTTCACGTCTCGGCTCAGGAGTGTTTTGCTTTTGGATCCCTCGCCCGTGATTGACTCGCACCATTTGAGCGCTAAGAGTGTTTGGAGTACGAGGGACGCCCGTTGCGAATTCTGGCTCGAGAGACGAGGGAATTGCACAATCGGGCCATGCCGTACTGGGTATTGTTGTTTTTGGGAAGTGATCACGGGGAGTGAGTGGTGTTTGGGGAGCTGGAGGCATTATTGATGGATACCTACCCGTGGTATTTGTGACTCCTGGTGGATTTGAGCTAGTTTCGAGGACGAAACTTTCTTTTAGTGGGGGAGGATGTGAAGACCCGAAATTCCCACTTATGGAGCACTGTTGCCTCTACAGCTTCTGGAGGCCTATGTGGCGCGTCGGTGGGGTTTGTGCACAATTTGGACTGAAGTGATGGACTTCGGGCTTAAGATGGATCACGTGGGTGATCGGTGGACTCCGTCGGAGCTTTAGAAGTGGTTTCGCGCGCAATGGATATTAAAATTGGACTCAGCGCGAAGTTTGGATCAAGGAACACCTTTCCGGATGCCTTCGGCAATTTTTAGAGTTGGAATTTGGCAAAATGGACTTCGGATTTGGATTCAGCGCGCGAAAACGATGAAAATGGACTATTCACTTGTATTTTTCGGAGCCCGGATGACGCGCGCAATTTTCGAGGTTTCTTGGTACTGTTCCGGCACCGGCGGCGGCGGCGTGCGGCGGTGGGCAGCGGCGTAGCGCGGCGGTGCAGGCGCGGGCAGGTGCGCGGTCCACCGCGGAGGCGTGCACCGGACGCGGGCCACGTGGCGGATCCCGGTTGGGCTGGCGCAGGGGGCGCGGTCCACGGGAAAAGCGCGGTGTACGGTGGACCGGGGGTGACACGTGGCGGCGTGTGGTTGGTGCGGTGTAGCATGCTCGGTCCACGGAGCAGGCTGGGGAGCGCCTCGGGGAGCTTGCGTGCAGAGGCGCAGGCGGCGGGCGCAGGGCGCACGTGGGCGCGTTGACGCGCTGTTCCCGCGCGTGGGCGGCCACGTGTCGGCGTCTAGGGGCGCCACGTGTCGCGTTGTGAGCGGCGGGCGTTGCTGTCGCCTGTTCGGCGGGCTACGTGGAGGCCCGTGGAGGATTCGGGCCTGCACAGTGTTGGGCCGGGCCCAACACTGTAGCAGCCCGGATTTTTCGGGCGCCCGGAAGTGGGGACACAGCCGTCATTTCTTCATTTGTTTCTGGAGCCTATAAAAGGGATCCGAGCTTCTTCTTCTTCCCTTCTTTTCATATTTCTGAGCTTCAAACCGACTGGAGGTCTTCAGGAAAGTTGCTCCCATACTTGTTGCGCACCCTCTGGAGGATTTCTAGGATTTTTGGTGGCACGCTTATCGAGGTTTCCATTTTTACGGCGCGGCGCGACGCTCGTCCTTTTGGGTTCCTCTCCGTCGCGTTTCTGTGCGCGAGCTCCCCCGGCCTACTCCGACCACCGTTTCAGGCGATTCTTGCGCCGTTGGATCCGCGACAGACAGAGCTACGATCTTGGTATTTTCTTTTTCCCCTAGTTTCACGCTTTTCGAGGAGTTTTCCCATGCTTACGGAGACAGCATTTTCTGTGAGGAATTTGGACAGCGACACATTGCCGGATTTTTATCTACGCAACCGGGCATCGGATGGCGACGTGCTTATACACTTTTTTCATCTAATCGAAGCGACGATTGTCACAGTATTTTTATCAGATTTTTCTAAGGCATGGCCGAAGGTATATTATTTCGCCCTTTATCTGTGCATGGAAATACAGCTGTGTGGTTGTGTGTTTGTGAGCGCCCTGTGTTGTGGAATTTGTTATTCGGCCTACAGGGCTCGGAATTTGACGTGCAGGTACTCGTTTCGAAGGTATCGACGCGAGGAACGCGATAGTAATTTTTTTGGATTTTTCAGAATCCGTTCTGCACATGAAAACTCTACATCTTCGGGGCTGTTTTCCGATGTTGTATATACTTGGATATTTTGGGGACTAAAGTGTAACCTTGGACCTTTTGTTGTCCCCAGGAGGGATCGCGAGTGTTTCTGAACCGGTTGGAGCAGGAGGAAATGAAGATAGTGGATTCCGGGTGTTTTCAGCTGTTTGAAGCCGAGGCTTTTGCGTCTTGTACCGAGGGTGCTGTTTTGGCGGATTTTGGACTGTGAGCGTCTACACAATTCACCGACTTCGGCTTTGCCTGCGGAAAGCGCTTCAGGTGGGTGCTTTGTTTCCAGAACCGGTGGACGGTTCTCTAATTCTGTATGTTAGGATGCATGCATGTTTAGGGTATATGGTTTATGTTTGTAAGGTAGGTAAGCTTAATAATGATAATTGTTTAAATAATTGCAAGAATAGTAGTTCTGATGTATACTGAGGACTTGCATGATTTGGATGTTTATGTTGGTGAATAGTGTAAGCTTACCTAGGATAATGTTACCCTATGTGATTATGTAACATGCCATGTTAGCACATAGCCTTTTATGTGGTTGGTTTATGCATTGGGGCAGGATTTAGTAGCTATGTGCGGATTTGTACTCTGAGGAGTTATTATGATCGAGGATTATGGTCAGGTGTAGTCATGTGGATTACTTTGTTGTATCTTTCTTCAGGACAAATGCATGCTTGTATGGACATATAGTTAGGCCACCCTTTATTGCTACACTACTTATTGGAACTTGACTTAGGAGAAACCATGCTTTTCCTTTCTCCTTCTTTGTTAGTCAGGTGGTCAGTGCTGCTCGGGTTCGAGCAGGGGTCTGGATAGTGTAGTCGGGACTTCGTGTCTGGGACAGGTTGGATTAGTTGTGGGGCTTTGCGGCAACCGCGGATATTGGGCGGTTGACCGAATGCTTATCTATGCAGCAGATTGGGTGGCAGTTTTCTCTAGTGGATGGAGTTTCCCACTTATCGTTTAGTTGCATCCGATTGAGGTCGGGTCTTTCTTTGGTGGTTGAGTTTTCCCACTTTGATCAGATTTGTTATCAAAGTCCTGCTATACAGAGATACTTGTTACTGAGATACTTTACTCGTGTGGGTCGCTCCCCTCGAGTGCCACTCCGGAGGTAGGCTTTTCGGACCCAGCCTTGTGTGCCGGTATGATACTTATTTTGGGATGCGAGCCGTGCGGGCCGATCCCGCGGTTTCGAGCCTTGTGTGCTGATTCCGCTGAGCAGGCAATGCCAGTTTTACTGGTCGCACTAGATTGTGTTTATTACAGATATTTGCCTTTCTTGTTTCACTCGTGTCAGGGGGACCGAGTGGAGTCTAGTAGCTGTGTTTAGACCAGTGCTAGTATTGTTGGGATCCATTTGGGGACTGTGGTCCCGAGGTCTTTGTGAGTTGTTGACCGTTGTGGGAGAGGCTTGGTGATCTTGAGTTATCCGTTATGAGAGAGAGCGTGGATTTTGACTATAGCCTGCATGAGCCACTACTCGGTAGCGAGTTAGTCCGTATGGACGCCCTACGTAATTCCTACCCGTCAGCGGGAGGTGGTTGTAGGTGGACGCAGGTTTGACTGGACCCGATGTGGCAGTCAGCTCGATTGGGTCGAATGAGCACCTCGTGTACGAGTGTTGCATATCTTTATCAGAGTTTTCTCCATTTGAGCATTTAGATAGAGGCATGGTAGCTGTTGAGAGTCTCCAGCTTTCCTATTTCTGTATTCACTGCTTTGGTTATCTTATGCCTCTAGTGGACTTAATGGGCAGATCGTCGGGCCTGGTGGCGGTACCCACTGAGGACTCCCTTTTTAGGTGTAGTTCTCACACCCGTTGGGGCTTTTCCCCCTCCCCTTCTTTTCTCTACTTTGTTTTGCAGAGTCTTTTTCACGCCCGGGGGGTTTTTAGGTAATTGTAAGTGGAAAAAGCGTATATATTTTTTTTTCTTTATGAATAAGCATCGACCTCCCCCAGTGCGTGTCAGACCCGCCACATATACAAATTCACTCTTCAATCAGACAGAGTCTCCTTTGTATATGCACGGCGTCATGATTACAACAACGACAATAACATCGTTCTTCATGAAATCTTTAACCACACAGTCACAGTCAACCAGTACGAGAGTGTAAAAACATTCAATCACATTAAGAAGATTCTACAAGTTGCAAATGGTGCCCACTCGACACCCATCCCTTTAAAACGTCTACATATTCACAGTAAGGCGGCTACATCATTTTGAAAGGATAAAACCACAGGTTTTCAAAGTAGTGCCCACACGACACTTTATTTTTGAAAGACATTTTCGAAACCCCTTTTTATATCGTAAACCGGCCGCAAAGATTGAGAACAATAATTTAAAGTCTATTGCGATATCAAACAACTAACCAACCATCCAGCATGATCCACATCCACACAAATTAAACTAGAGAGAGAGAGAATAGAGATAACCATACTAAGAGTTTTAACCTAAGGCCTCATACGGCCGATAGTTAAGTCTGCGTTGCCTCACCACCGTCCTGATGAACATACCTATTTGAACTAGTCACGGAGTGGGTAAAGTCAGTGACAAATAAAGTAGATGTTATAACTTTGATGAATGGTAAAATTTGAATGAAATACTCTGCACCGGAACCTTTCGCTATCCTTCACCCTGAGTTTACTTTATTTAATTTAGTGACACCGTCGCGTCAGGGTAGTCGACAATCTCCCCACGCGACACCTGATGCTTTTACCCCTTCACGAAGCGTGAGCGACATGTTTAGCTATCGTGAAGAGGTCCCCACCCTACACACGTGGGGCACACGGGTCATTCAGACCACTCCTCCGGAAAAGTACACCCATGCGGAGGCCAATCCACCTATGTACGTGCAGCATTCAACACCGGTTTGCCGAAGTCGGCGTAAATTAAATATTGCGACCCTTGGTCGCCACGAACATCCACAAAAGAAACGGTACATGGTAATGCGAAGGGTTAATTAACTGGAAACATTTCATCTACTTTATTAAATAGGTTAGCACGAACATTTAGATGATATACTGCACCTAATGCACTTACAGCACTTGTTGCATAAGAACCCACCTGGTTGAGGGAAGATCGGGGTACTTGGGATCTGAGACACTCTCCTGCTGCGCACCTGGACCTAACGAAAGCCCCAGAAACAGCAGTTAATAACACGTACGAATACCGGAAAACGGAACCCAACTAACTCCACGCCGAGAACCCCCAAACCGGCGCCAACAACTACCCTCGACGATTCCTCGCGCGGGCGCGACGGCCGTCGGCCCGCGGGTGCCCTGCGCGGCTCAAGACCGCGCGGCGTCACCCGCGCGGCGACTGCCCGTGCTGCGCCCGCGGGTGCTGCCCTCGGGCGGCGCCCGCGTGGCACCCGCGCGGCGACTGCCCGCGCGGCGCCCGCGTGGCACCCGCGTGGGTGCGGCCTGCGCGGCGCCCGTGCGACGTCCGCGCGGTGCCCGCCTTGCGATTTCCACCCGCGTGGTGCCCTAGCTGCACCACGCGTCTCCCCCGCCCGCGCGGCGCCTTAGCGGTACCGCGCGTCGTCCGCCCGCCCGCGTCGTGCCCTAAGTTGCATGGCGACGACGGCGGGCCGACGGAGACGATGGAGACGGAGGCGGAGAAGACCACAAAAATACGACAAAACCCCAAAGATGCTACAAACGTAAAATCACTCACCGGATAATCCGACGGGGGAGTCGTCCGATCGCGTTCTTGCTTCCGGTACGTGGTTCGGGGTGATCGGATCCCGCCGTCTTATTCCTATTTCTTTCCTCCGGTTAGGGTTCCGCCTTTTTCTTTTCCTTCCGTTCTCTCGATTAGGGTTTCGTTTTCTCTTCTATGAAAAGTGGGATTTTCCTTCCCGTACATACAAATAAATCCCGCCCTTTTAATTTTAGCCACCAATTAATTAATTCATTAATTAATTAATCCTACGGGATAACCCACCTTTTAATATCCGTAACCGAATGACTAATTCTCTAACTAATTAATCCTACGGGATAACCCACCTTTTAATATCCGTAACCGAATAACTAATTCTCTAACTAATTAATCCTACGGGATAACCCACCTTTTAATATCCGTAACCGAATAACTAATTCTCTTCTAATTAATCACACGAGAAAAACCCACCTTTTCCTCGGAAAGCATGCAGAATATTTTGCACGGGTTTTGATGCACGTTAAGTCACCGCGACACTAAAAACCCTGTTCCGGGAGATTCCTACATCGGATTTCAGATCCGATTGCACCGTCGGTGTTCGATTTTCGTGCTCTTTCACGAAAAAATACTCATGCAATACACCGACCGATTTACAGAAACTCGATAAATTCGATTCACTCAAAGGGGTACTTTATTAGAAGGAGGGTAAAATATTACTAAAAAGCCGTGTCTTTACATCACTCACACTTTATAAGAAGTTTCGTCCCCGAAACTTAATCACAGCCTTCACTAAACAATTTAGGGAAACACTCCCTCATTCTCGATTCCAGCTCCCACGTCGCCTCGTGTTCCTCGTGGTTGCTCCACTGGACTTTTACGTGGGGTTGCTCCCACGTCGCCTCGCGTCACTGGTGTCAGGGGGACCGAGTGGAGTCTAGTAGCTGTGTTTAGACCAGTGCTAGTGTTGTTGGGATCCATTTGGGGACTGTGGTCCCGAGGTCTTTGTGAGTTGTTGACCGTTGTGCGAGAGGCTTGGTGATCTTGAGTTATCCGTTCTGAAAGAGAGCGTGGATTTTGACTATAGCCTGCATGAGCCACTACTCGGTAGCGAGTTAGTCCGTTTCGACGCCCTACGTAATTCCTGCCCGTCAGCGGGAGGTGGTTGTAGGTGGGCGCTGGTTTGACTGGACCCGATGTGGCAGTCAGCTCGATTGGGTTGATTGAGCACCTCGTGTGCGAGTGTTGCATATCTTTATCAGAGTTTTCCCCATTTGAGCATTTAGATAGAGGCATGGTACCTGTTGAGAGTCTCCAGCTTTCCTATTTCTGTATTCACTACTTTGGTTATCTTATGCCTCTAGTGGACTTAGTGGGCAGATCGTCGGGCCTGGTGGCGGTACCCACTGAGGACTCCCTTTTTAGGTGTAGTTCTCACACCCGTTGGGGCTTTTCCCCCTCCCCTTCTTTTCTCTACTTTGTTTTGCAGAGTCTTTGTCACGCCCCGGGGGTTTTTAGGTAATTGTAAGCGGAGAAAGCGTATATATTTTTTTTTCTTTATGAATAAGCATCGACCTCCCCCAGTGCGTGTCAGACCCGCCACATATACAAATTCACTCTTCAATCGGACAGAGTCTCCTTTGTATATGCACGGCGTCATGATTACAACAACGACAATAACATCGTTCTTCATGAAATCTTTAACCACACAGTCACAGTCAACCAGTACGAGAGTGTAAAAACATTCAATCACATTAAGAAGATTCTACAAGTTGCAAATGGTGTCCACTCGACACCCATCCCTTTAAAACGTCTACATATTCACAGTAAGGCGGCTACATCGTTTTGAAAGGATAAAACCACAGGTTTTCAAAGTAGTGCCCACACGACACTTTATTTTTGAAAGACATTTTCGAAACCCCTTTTTATATCGTAAACCGGCCGCAAAGATTGAGAACAATAATTTAAAGTCTATTGCGATATCAAACAACTAACCAACCATCCAGCATGATCCACATCCACACAAATTAAACTAGAGAGAGAGAGAATAGAGATAACCATACTAAGAGTTTTAACCTAAGGCCTCATACGGCCGATAGTTAAGTCTGCGTTGCCTCACCACCGTCCTGATGAACATACCTATTTGAACCAGTCACGGAGTGGGTAAAGTCAGTGACAAATAAAGTAGATGTTATAACTTTGATGAATGGTAAAATTTGAATGAAATACTCTGCACCGGAACCTTTCGCTATCCTTCACCCTGAGTTTACTTTATTTAATTTAGTGACACCGTCGCGTCAGGGTAGTCGACGATCTCCCCACGCGACACCTGATGCTTTTACCCCTTCACGAAGCGTGAGCGACATGTTTAGCTATCGTGAAGAGGTCCCCACCCTACACACGTGGGGCACACGGGTCATTCAGACCACTCCTCCGGAAAAGTACACCCATGCGGAGGCCAATCCACCTATGTACGTGCAGCATTCAACACCGGTTTGCCGAAGTCGGCGTATATTAAATATTGCGACCCTTGGTCGCCACGAACATCCACAAAAGAAACGGTACATGGTAATGCGAAGGGTTAATTAACTGGAAACATTTCATCTACTTTATTAAACAGGTTAGCACGAACATTTAGATGATATACTGCACCTAATGCACTTACAGCACTTGTTGCATAAGAACCCACCTGGTTGAGGGAAGATCGGGGTACTTGGGATCTGAGACACTCTCCTGCTGCGCACCTGGACCTAACGAAAGCCCCAGAAACAGCAGTTAATAACACGTACGAATACCGGAAAACGGAACCCAACTAACTCCACGCCGAGAACCCCCAAACCGGCGCCAACAACTACCCTCGACGATTCCTCGCGCGGGCGCGACGGCCGTCGGCCCGCGGGTGCCCCGCGCGGCTCAAGACCGCGCGGCGTCACCCGCGCGGCGACTGCCCGCGCTGCGCCCGCGGGTGCTGCCCTCGGGCGGCGCCCGCGTGGCACCCGCGCGGCGACTGCCCGCGCGGCGCCCGCGTGGCACCCGCGTGGGTGCGGCCTGCGCGGCGCCCGTGCGACGTCCGCGCGGTGCCCGCCTTGCGATTTCCACCCGCGTGGTGCCCTAGCAGCACCACGCGTCTCCCCCGCCCGCGCGGCGCCATAGCGGTACCGCGCGTCGTCCGCCCGCCCGCGTCGTGCCCTAAGTTGCATGGCGACGACGGCGGGCCGACGGAGACGATGGAGACGGAGGCGGAGAAGACCACAAAAATACGACAAAACCCCAAAGATGCTACAAACGTAAAATCACTCACCGGATAATCCGACGGGGGAGTCGTCCGATCGCGTTCTTGCTTCCGGTACGTGGTTCGGGGTGATCGGATCCCGCCGTCTTCTTCCTATTTCTTTCCTCCGGTTAGGGTTCCGCCTTTTTCTTTTCCTTCCGTTCTCTCGATTAGGGTTTCATTTTCTCTTCTATGAAAAGTGGGATTTTCCTTCCCGTACATACAAATAAATCCCGCCCTTTTAATTTTAGCCACCAATTAATTAATTCATTAATTAATTAATCCTACGGGATAACCCACCTTTTAATATCCGTAACCGAATGACTAATTCTCTAACTAATTAATCCTACGGGATAACCCACCTTTTAATATCCGTAACCGAATAACTAATTCTCTAACTAATTAATCCTACGGGATAACCCCCCTTTTAATATCCGTAACCGAATAACTAATTCTCTTCTAATTAATCACACGAGAAAAACCCACCTTTTCCTCGGAAAGCATGCAGAATATTTTGCACGGGTTTCGATGCACGTTAAGTCACCGCGACACTAAAAACCCTGTTCCGGGAGATTCCTACATCGGATTTCAGATCCGATTGCACCGTCGGTCTTCGATTTTCGTGCTCTTTCACGGAAAAATACTCATGCAATACACCGACCGATTTACAGAAACTCGATAAATTCGATTCACTCAAAGGGGTACTTTATTAGAAGGAGGGTAAAATATTACTAAAAAGCCGTGTCATTACATCACTCACACTTTATAAGAAGTTTCGTCCCCGAAACTTAATCACAGCCTTCACTAAACAATTTAGGGAAACACTCCCTCATTCTCGATTCCAGCTCCCACGTCGCCTCGTGTTCCTCGTGGTTGCTCCACTAGACTTTTACGTGGGGTTGCTCCCACGTCGCCTCGCGTTCCTCGTGGTCGCCTCGCGTCACTGGTGTCAGGGGGACCGAGTGGAGTCTAGTAGCTGTGTTTAGACCAGTGCTAGTGTTGTTGGGATCCATTTGGGGACTGTGGTCCCGAGGTCTTTGTGAGTTGTTGACCGTTGTGCGAGAGGCTTGGTGATCTTGAGTTATCCGTTCTGAAAGAGAGCGTGGATTTTGACTATAGCCTGCATGAGCCACTACTCGGTAGCGAGTTAGTCCGTTTCGACGCCCTACGTAATTCCTGCCCGTCAGCGGGAGGTGGCTGTAGGTGGGCGCAGGTTTGACTGGACCCGATGTGGCAGTCAGCTCGATTGGGTTGATTGAGCACCTCGTGTGCGAGTGTTGCATATCTTTATCAGAGTTTTCCCCATTTGAGCATTTAGATAGAGGCATGGTACCTGTTGAGAGTCTCCAGCTTTCCTATTTCTGTATTCACTACTTTGGTTATCTTATGCCTCTAGTGGACTTAGTGGGCAGATCGTCGGGCCTGGTGGCGGTACCCACTGAGGACTCCCTTTTTAGGTGTAGTTCTCACACCCGTTGGGGCTTTTCCCACTCCCCTTCTTTTCTCTCCTTTGTTTTACAGAGTCTTAGCGGGTGTTGCGGATTCTGCGGTTGTTGTCCGAGGCGAGGGAGTCGCGTGCTAGATCCCTACCCGTCGTGGGAGAGTAGCGGTACCCCTCCAGAGGAGATCTTCAGTAGATTTATTGTTTTATTTTCCTCTTTTGAGAGACTTATGTAGTGAGGATATATTATGTATTGTGAGACTGTACACTGATGTATTTATTGGAGTTACCTCCCGGTTTGGTTCAGATCTTGTATTTGAGGATATTATATTATTATTATTATTATTAGGAGACGGACATTGTTGTATTATTTCCAGTTGTGCAGTGATTGATTTTAGTTATACAGCAGGTTTTTATTTATAGCTCCGATATCTGTTTAGCTGTAGTATTTTTCTTGCAGGTAGGACGCTTCGCTTATGCAGGTTGGCATAGGTGGCGGATCTGTTGGCGAGCCCGGGTCGCAGTTTCGACCCCGGGGCGTGACACCAACGGTCTGCCCACTAAGTCTACTAGAGGCATGCTGTAACAAATGAAATACTGAAGGAAAAAGCTGGAAATGAATAACCCTACAGCTACTATGCCCCTATCTAGATGCTCAAAAAGTAGAACAGATGATAATATGGTGCATCTACAATCCCTCAACTCAGATCACCCAATCTACCTGACTGCCTCCTCGGGTCCAGTCAAACCTGCGCCCACCTACTGCCGCACATCCACAAGAGGACGGGTCTACCGTAGGGTGTCCGTGACTGCCAAAACTGGCCAGCCAGAGGGACCGCGTCGACAAGTCGCGATACCAAAGTGCAGACGCACCCCAGACGTGGCACTCGAGGGGAGCGACCCCAACGAGGACAAAGGTATCCGCGCACTCTATCGAGCTCAAAGTGGCACTGCAGGCTATAGTCCAAAACCACGATCAACAAGATCGACAGTATCCAACATCACATCTCACAGGTAACACAGGAAGGACCGACACCATAAGGGTTCGAAAATCTCGATAGGTTGGTGCCTAGAATCCCAATCAAACAAGAACAGAAATCCAGGCTCGGCCTGTCGAAGTTTCCGACCCCCTTACAGTTCGGAACACACTTCCTCGGTAAAACATGCGGAGGAAACCAACCAGGGCCCGAAAGTTCCAAAGGACCAACACCTACAACCCTATCAAACAAGAACAGGTTCCAGGCACGGTCCCCGTAGCTTTCGTCCCGAAACAGAAACAGAAAAGGCACCTAAAAAGAACAACAGCCAACATCGCATCGACTGCGAACAACTGCCTCAACAGGCCAAACATCGCATCCACTGCGAACAAATGCCTCAACAGGCCAAACAGGCCAAACGTCGCATCCACTACGAACAACTGCCTCAACAGGCCAACATGGCATCCACTGCGAACAACTGTCTCAACAGGCCAAACAGGCCAAACGTCGCATCCACTGCGAACAACTGCCTCAACAGGCCAACATCGCATCCACAGTGAACAACTGTCTCAACAGGCCAAACAGGCCAAACGTCGCATCCACTGCGAACAACTGCCTCAACATGCAGACTCACTGACAGGATAAACTCCACAACTGACACAAGGAAGGGTCCGGGAACCCCGAAAGACTAGAACCTACAACCCAAATCAAACAAGAACAGGCTATAGGCATAGTCTCTCGTTGTTCTCGACCCAAAGAAAAGGCAGCCCTTAGAACCCAGACCACTCGAATCATCTCGAGTGGTTAAATTTATAGAAAAAGGTGACATTTCTTACTGAAAGCCATTTGATCTGGAAGAAATCCATATTTAATGATTTTTTGTTCTTTTTAGGAAAACAATTGAAAACAAGTTTTATATCCAAACCTCGAAGAGCTAATGCCTTCGTCCAATCAAACAAGAACAGACTCAGGCGACCCTACGATGCTTGGAAGAAAACATTGGTTGACTAAAATCATGTGTGTGTCCAAAGAGGCTCTGGGTTCAAGGTCCTGCTATCACTGGTATACTACTGCCACTAACACAGTGGCAACAAATAAAAATCTTATCCCGGGACCACCGTTCACCCAAACGGCTCCCGACACAGATAAACGATCAACTACATCTACCAGACTCCACTCTGCTCCCAAGCACGAGGGTAATATGCATCCCACACTAAAAGAATCCCGACCACTCGGCCCACTACCCGGGCGAGTAAAACACAATGTCCAGGAAGGAATAAGAAGTGTGGATATCTAAAGCAGAATAAACCTAGCCCAAGTTGGAGTTTTCTACTGGTCTGGTTACACATGCAGCATATGACGGGGGTGCTAGGTCAAGTTCCAAGATAACAATAATTTACAGATGATAGAAAGCAAGGTGATGACAAGATCATCAGATAATACAAGGAATAGCAATTCCTACATTCTAGCATGCTACACAAGAATTCCACTATCATGCATAGTCCTACTATAGCAGATTTAATGTCCAGTCCATCAATTTTGGAGACAGGGCCACCCATCTCGGTTTGCCACCAATTGCTCGTAGACACTTGCAATTGGTCTCCGCGCGATTCCTTGCCTCCACCGGAGTCCGCACGCAAAACGGTGCACGTCGTCGGAGTGTGCACGCCGTCGGAGTCCGCACGCAAAACGGAGCACGCCGCCGGAGTCCGCACGCAAAACGGAGCATGCCGCCGGAGTTCGCACGCAAAATGAGGCGCGCCCAAAACGCCCGCGATAGTCCGCGCAAGAAACGGCACAGTAAAACACGGTCCCTAACACGCATAAGTGCATGTGGTCAAATCCAATGTCCCAAAAGGATGCCTCAAAACTGTGCCAAAAATACCGCAAAACAATACGCGGGACTTACCTCCACAGCGCCGCGCCGCCCATCCGGCTGTTTAGAACACCTCGCGCGCTACGCGAGGTCGCCGACGTGCCGTTGCACCCCACGAAACCTCCTCCCACTCTCTCCCCTTGTGCTCGGTTGGAGAAGAAAAGGAAAAGAGAGAGAAATAGTGTGCGGGTGGAGAAGAAAGAAAAGAAGAAGAATGAGGGAAGGGGGAGGTCCATTGGACCCAGTCCACGGAGCCCCCCAATAGGGAACCGCCACGTGGCGGTCCAACCACTGCGGACGCGCACCAGCCCCAGGCGCACGCCCCCCCTGCGCCACGCGGGCGCTTCCCAGCGCGCCACGCGGGCGCGATACCCCCGCGCCACACGGGCGCGGGACACCGTGCGCGCCACACGGGCGCACGCCCCCGCGCGCCACACGGGAACGCGCCCCCGCGCGGGCCTGCTGTGATCCGCAGCAGCCAGTGGGGCGCTGCCACGTGGCGCCCCACCTGCTGTGCGCTCTGCACGCTGCGCCTCGCGTCTCGCGCCGCGCGCCAACGCCTCAGGATCCGCGCGCTGCACGTTGGGATCCGTGCCGGGTCATCCGGGCTCCGAAAAATACAAGTAAATAGTCCATCTTAACCGTTTTCGCGCGCTGAATCCAAATCCGACATCAGTTTCGCCCAATTCCACTTCTAAAATTTACCAAAAATTCCCGAAAAAGCAATCTTGATCCGTTTTTTATGCCGGGTCCAATCCTTGTGTCCAATATGCGCGAAAACAACTCCAACACCCAACATCGGTCTCCAGAAGCCACAGATCCAACAGTAAACCAAACGTGGGAAATCCGGGTCCTCACATTACTTTTCCAGCTTTTCCTTTCAGCACTGCATTTGTTACTTTATGCCTCTAGTAGACTTAGTGGGCAGACCGTCGGGCTTGTTGGCGGTACCCACTGAGAACTACTGTGGGATGTAGTTCTAACACCCGCCGTGGTGTATTTTTCCCCAGGGACTTCTGCTCCTGTTCCTGCTGCTCCAGTTTCTGATCCTACTTCTTCAGATCGAGGTAAGGGAGTCGCGAGATAGATCCCTACCAGTCGTCTCCTGGGAGAGAGTAGATGTACCCCCTTTTCAGATTTTGTGAGTTATGTTGAGCGACCCCTGTAGTGAGGTATAGAGTTGTACTTTTCTTTTATTGCTGAGAGACTTATGTATTTTGGTGAGGACTTGTGCTGTATTATGTTGAAGTTGTATTTATTTTTATTTCAGCATTTACTTTTCAGCTCTGATATCTGTTAGTGTAGATGATCTTTTGCAGGTTAGTCGCTACGTCTATACAGGGCTTCCCGTATGGGCGGCGGATCTGTTGGCGAGCCCGGGTCGCAGTTTCGACCCCGGGGCGTGACATCTCTAATAAGGTTGGCTTGACCATCAAGGACAAAAGTCGCGCGACCGTACCCATCCTGCTGAGTATTCGCGCTCATCGGTTCCTCCTCGATCTGACCCTTCCTGCTCAAAGCATCAGCTACTACACTTGCTTTTCCGGGGTGATACTGAGTCGACAAGTCGTAGTCCTTCAGCAACTCCAACCAACGCCTCTGCCGCAAAAACAATTCCTTCTATGTGAACAAAACTTAAGGCTCTGGCGATCCGAAAACACATTACGATGAACTCCAAAAAGTGATGTCTCCAAGCTTTAAAACGAAGACGACTGCTGTCAGTTCCTGATCGTGTGACGGGTAGTTCCGCTCATATTCTTTGAGTTGTCTTGATGCGTCTATAGTATCCTGCCAAGCCCAAGAATCTACAAATTTCCGTTACTGTAGTCGGTCTAGCCCGGTTAGTCACCAACTCCACCTTCTTAGGATCCACTGCGATTCCTGTTGCTGGAGCTATGTGCCCCAAAGAGCCTACTTCGCGAAGTCCTAACTCGCATTTCTTAAGCTTAGCAAACAGCTTCTGGTCCCCGAGAGTCTGGAGAATAATCCGCAGGTGCTCCTCGTAGTTGATCGAAGCGGTCATCAATCCTGGGCAAGCGGTACTTGTTCTTTACTGTAGCCTTGTTAATCTCTCTTTAGTCGAAGCGTAGACGTAGGCTTCCGTCCTTCTTTCGCACGAAGAGTACGGGTGCGCCACAAGGCAACACACTCGACCTGATGAACCCCTTATCCAGAAGATCTCCTAGTTGTGCCTTGAGTTCCTTCAGTTTCATGGAAGCCATTCCGTAAGGCGCCTTTGTGATAGGTTGCGTGCCTGGTAGAAACTCGAAAGGGAGGGCGACCTCTCGCTCAAGGGTATTCCCGGCAGTTCAGTCGGGAAGACGTCGGAAATAATCCTTACAACCGGGATGCCAGTGAACAATGCAGAGGGTCGAGACGCTAGGCCCACAGAAACCAGGTAACTACACATCCGCCTGGTATTTCGTAAACCAAACCATGCCCAGCACCACGTCGTATACCTGCTTCTCGACTTGGAGTTCCCCCGTCACGACGCCACCGGTCCGCAGACCACCTCTGCCGGCGCTGAGCAGTCAGCAACAAAAGTATCGCGATGCGTCGAAGTACCCCAGTCACACCGCCCAACCCATACCGATGAGCCCTTAAAAGTCCAAAACAACTAACCCGACGACAAGGGAAAAACCACACTAACGCCCTCTCAAGGCTCCAAGAGGTGCCAACAAAACAGGTTGGGTTACTAGCTACCAGAATTTCTCCCCTGAAAACAACGAACTCACCTGTCACCAACACGGACCGCTCCCACCCGTCACCAACACGGGCCACTTCCACCCATCACCAACACGGGCCACAAGCTCGGAGCATAACCACCATCCCGGACTACCCGCTCCGACTGTCCGTCCTACCGAGGCGACGGTCAAAACTAAAGTTAGGTTTCAGCTCTAAGACCTACCACAAGGTCTACCCAACAGAAAGAGCTGCGTACAGGGCATCCTATCCGAAAGTGACCAGTGCCAAAGCTCCAAGTAGTCGACAGATTCCCCTGACCCACACCTGCCCCAAAAGATCAACGACCCAAAACGCTCCCAAACTAAGCCTCAAGACTATGCCTTGGTCATGGGAAGCTAGCGACAAAACCCACAAGATATGGTCCTACCTTCGTCCTGGCACCGACGGGGTGCGACACTCTGATTAAGCACTAATGCTCGGTCCTAATCCGTTGCCCCTCCAAGCACCGGGCATCGAATCGAGCGGTAAACCTCCAGACCAAACAGTGACACTCCCAATTAGGAGAATTCTAAAGCTCAACGCCCACTAAAACAAAGGCCCCTAGGTACAGTAGACTAGCCATCCAAAACCTACCCGATCGAAAAAAGGACCAGTAACGAAAACGACGAGAGTAACCCTGCCACAAAACCGCCTAGGTTTACTAAGCGCACTCGAAGGATCACGCGCCAACCCACCAGTAAAACAACCTAACCGACCTTCTTGTGCATAACACAAGAACCCGACCCAGAGCTACCTGGCACCCCCCAGCGTCAAAAGACAAACCCCCAAAAAAAGTCGCCACTTACGCACACTTGTGCGAAGCGAGACACGGCCTCTCTAACCAAAAACGAGCCCAAACGAACAATATCTACTAGCCCCAGTGGTCTCCTTTTCCACTCGAAGGAGAACCCCAAGACCCCATCACGACGATCTCTACAACCATCGCAGTGTCTACAGTAAAAAGTCAAACTATGGGTAACAACCGTAGGGGAAAAGTCCTCATTCCCACCCATACCTTGCCCCTGGTGCAAAAAGAATCGGTCGACTATCTGCTGTAATCTGCTGTAATCTAACACCAGCAGACCCAACATGTACCAATTTAGGCAAGAGGCTACCCGGTTGCCCAAGACCGACAACCCAGCAGACACTCTAACAACCACCAGCGGATTACACTGCCACCAGTCACCGTTGCTACCGACGACCCGGACGTCGGCAGAGGAAGGGGTTCGGAAAACAAAAGCCGACACAACGATCTGCTGTGTTAACAGCCGCACCGGGTGCATGAGCACCTTCAGCAGTCCCACCGTGTCCTGTGCCGGTTGCTTAATCCATCGATTCCCAGCAACCTCCACGAACCCGGTGGCAGCCGGACTCGACTCCAACCTCCAAATCAACCCGACTACACTAACACAACACGAGTCAACTCTAGACTCAGCTAAATCAGCACCCAAACACTATCGAGAATAGGGACTCTACTCCCCCCCCGACCACTCGCACTCTATGCATCTATACTATGTTCATCTCATTAGTTAGTAGCCAGGGTGATGTGTTCCGTGGATGTTGGACACCGACTATTGTGGTTAAAGTTTTGTCTCTGATACCATCTTAATCTGTGACGCCCCGGGGGTTTAAACACGCGGAAGAATAGCCACCGTAGGCTCTCAAATTTGCCTATATATTTTTTTTTTAAACTGATCTCCCCCGGTGCGTGCCCAGACCGGCCGCATATACAAATTCACTCTGCAAACGGGCAGAGTCTCCTTTGTATATGCACGGCGTCCTGACTACAATAACCATACAATCATCACTTTAACCACACTAGTTCAATAGTCGAGTACAAACAACTATTTTTCCATAAATAATAAAGAGACCGACTAACTTTGAAAGGATAAATCCACAAGTTCTTAAAAACGGTGCCCACACGACACCTATATTTTCAAAGCCATTTTCGCAATCCATAAATCCACATAGTTTTAAAATGGTGCCCACCCGACACCCATATTTTCAAAACCGTTTTCGCAATTCCATAAATCCACAGAGTTTTAAAACGGTGCCCACACGACACCCATATTTTCAAAACTATTTTCGCAATGTTTCCCCCCCTTTTTTTTTTTCTTTGTAGTTTGTAAGCGGCCAACCAAGAGAAATAAAACAACCATCCATCCACAAAGGTATGAAAATCATTCCAACATCCACGTCGACCCCACAGGGGTATCAAAATCCACATAACAAGCTACTAACAGGTAATGAAATGCGCAAGAAGAAGTAACCACAGTCTATGGCCTCGAAGGACCAAAAGATCTCTTGTGCGGCCTCACCGTCGCCCTAGCACTCACCCCTGGACGAACCTGTCACAAAGTGGGAAGTCAGTGACCAGGAAGATAAAGTACGAAAGCAATAAGGGCTATAGATAAAGCAAACCGCAGTAAAACCCGAGCAACCGCCCTCCTCATCGTGCAATCGACAGTAAAACCCCCTCCCCCTGCACAATCTAAACCGAGCACCTGCCCCGGCAACCCAGACCGAGCACCAACCTCGGCAAACCAGACCGAGCACCAACCTCGGCAAACCAGACCGAGCACCAACCTCGGAAAACCGGACCGAGCACCAACCTCGGCAACCGGACCGAGCACCTGCCTCGGCATCCCACCGCTCACACCCCCCACCCACGGGGGCCCCCATTACGTCACCCACACGTGGGGTACACGGGTCAACGTACCACTTTTCCGGAAAAGCACACCCTCGCGGTGGCCAAACCGCTGGTGTGCGTGTAGCAATCTCGAGCCTCGTAACCAAATACACATATAATAACTTTAACGGGGTTAGTAAATGTAAACATGCAATTACTTTAATCTTACACCTTTTCCCATAATCCCGGAATCTAAAACATCGAAAAAGTACTCACAAAGAGGAAAAACTCACGCAATGGGGTTAGGAAAAACAGATAATTAAACATCTTTAACTTTACTCTTTCGAATTCCAGAATAGTCATTTTCGTAAGGAAAATTACCACAACAGTACCCACCTTTTCGTGCAACGACCGGGCGCTCGGCTCGTCCGCGTCTCTCTGTGCCTCCCGAACCTAAAAAGGTCCCACGAAGAAAACGTCAGTGACACTAAACAGACTACCTCAAAATAAAAGAAGACCCGCCGAGCCAGTCGCGAAGAGTGGCTCTAGGGCCCGGTGGCGAAGCTACTCCGCGCCGTGTGCGGTCGTCCCGTGCGGCACCAGCCCGCGCGGGCACGTGCTGACAGTGGCAGCCCCCCGCGGCACCAGCCCGCGCAGAACGTGCTGACTGCGGCAGCCCCGCGCGGCACCAGCCCGCGCGGGCACGCTGCCTGCAGGCGCGACATGCTGCCCGCAGGCGTGGCATGCTGCCCGCAGGGGCGGCATGCTACCTGCAGGCGCGGGCCGCCCCGCGAGGCACCAGCCCGCGCGGGGCGCCCCACCGGCGGCCGGCCCCGCGCGGCACCAGCCCGCGTGGGGCGCCCCACCTACGGGCGGCCCCGCGCTGCAGCAGTCCGCGCAGGCTCGCTGCCCGCAGGCGCGGGCGGCCCCGCGCGGCAGCAGCCCGTGCGGGCGCCCCACCTGCGGGCGGCCTCACACGGCACCAGTCCGCGCGGGCGTGCTTCCCGCAGGCACGGGCGACCTCGCGCGGCACCAGCCCGCGCGGGCACCTCTCCTGCGGGCGTCCCCGTGCGGCCCCAGTCCGCGCGGGCACGCTGCCCGCAGGCGCGGGCGCCCCGCGTGGCGCCAGCCCGCGAGGGCGCCCCACCTGCGGGCGGCCCCGCGCGGCCCTAGTCCGCGCGGGCGCGCTGCCCGCAGGCGCGGGCGACCCCGCGCGGCACCAGCCCGCGCGGGCGCCCCACCTGCGGGAGGCCCCAGTCCGCGCGGGCGCGGGCGACCCCGCGCGGCACCAGCCAGCGTGGGCGCCCTGCCTGCCGGCGTCCCTGCGCGGCCCTAGTCAGCACGGGCGCGCTGCCCGCAGGCGCGGGCGACCACGCGCGGCACCAGCCCGCTTGGGCGCCCTGCCTGCGGTTGGCCCCACGTTGCCGGCAGCCGGACTCCGCGGTGGCAGCGGCGGCGCGACGTTCCCCCCCCCCCCCGAAACGAGGAACACAAAAGAAACCTAGATTACGAAAAGCCCTAAAAACGAAAAGCTCACCTTCGATTCGCTGGAGAAGGAGGAATAAGGGGATCGTCCGCCCCACGCCCGTTCAATCTCGCCGAGAGGGAGCGATTTCCCCTTCTCTCTCCCCGTTTCTCAGTCTCGGTTCCCTCCGGCGTTTTCTTGAAAAGTGAGAAAAAGGTTTAGGGTTTTTCCCCGCACCCCCGATGGACTTAAGCATTAACGAAGAGAGATTAAAATTAAACCCCGGTAACAAACATAGCCAAACGCAATTTAAACGAGGGATCCATATCACCTCTGAAAGCGTGCCGATCGTCGGCACGCATTCCGATGCGCCCCAGCTGATAGTAAACTTCAAAAATTATTTCTGGGAGATCCCGGGGTCGGAATTTGAATCCGATCGCGCCACCGTTCACCGTTTTGCGAGCTCTAGCACCTAAAAATACCCGCAAACCCCGACGGTTAGCCCAGAAATTCTCGAATCTTTAACCCCCGCCAGACCACTAAATTAATAAAATAAAATAAAATTACCAATTTAGAAGGCGGGTATTACAGGATCGGGAGCAGGAGACACGTGTCGGCGTGTGATTTGCAGGCTCACGAGGCGCGGCGCACGGGGGCGCGGGCGAGCGCCTCGGGGCGCGTGCGTGGCAGGCGGTCAGGCGGCGCCTGCCCGCACGTGTGACCGCGATGCTAGGTGGACAGGTGGCATCCCGCTATTCGCGGGTGCCACCTACCCGTTTGACCGGGGAGGTGCCACGCGGCGGCACCGCGCGTGTCCCGAACAGTTGTTTGCTATGCGGGACACGCGTCGGTCTCCGGGAGGGCCACGTGGCCACTTCCGACGCGCCCCGCACAGCTGTTTGGTGTGCGGGACACGTGGCTGCCCACGGGAGATTCGGGCGCTCCCGTGCGGTAGGTTGTGCCGCCGGATTTGGGCGCCCGAAACCGGTTCGAGCGCCCGAATCCGGGGACAAAATGGAAATTATTCAATTTGTTTTTGGTGGCCTATATAAAGGCCGAGCCGCACTCACCTTGGGTTTTTCCGCGTTTTCGAGCTTCTTCTCGCCTCGGACTCTTCAGCAGAGTTGCTCCCCTTCGTGTTCTGTATCCTCTGGAAGATTTTTGGGATTTTACGTGCCACGCTTTTCGAGGTTCCATTTTCTTTGGCGCAGCGCGACATTCTTTCGCCGGTGTTCCCTTCCGTCGCGTTTTGGTGCACGAGCTCCCCCGGCCTACCCCGACCACCTTTTCAGGCGATTCTTGCGCCGTTGGATCGGTGACAGACAGGGCTACAATCTTGGTATTTCCAGCTTCCCCTCGTTTCATGCTTTTCGAGGAGTTTTTCCAAGCTTACTGTGACCCATTTTTCTGTGGTTGAGTCTTGGACAGCAGCTCGGTTCTTTGGCGTTATCTCCGCACCCAGGCATCGGATTGAAACGTGCATATACAATTTTTGCATCTACGCATCGCAAGGAGTATCGTCGTATTTTTCTGGGATTTTTCTGAGACTTGCCCGAAGGTATACTTTTCCCCCTTTTCTGTGCAAAGTATTACAGTTGTATGTGTTGTGGAGTTTCGCGCTCACCGTGTTGTGGAATTTGTAACTCGGCCTCCGGGGCTCGGATTGAGACGTGCAGATACTTGTTTCGAAGGGCTCGACGCGACGATCGCAGTAGTATTTTTATCGGATTTTTCGGAGTCTATTCTGCTGGTGAAAATTTCACATCTTTGGGACTGTTATCAGCTGATTGTATGTACTTGGATAATTTTGGAATAAAGTGTAACTTTGGACCTTATTGTTGTACCCAGGGGTGTTTGCGGGTGTTTCTGAACCCGTTGGAGTTGAGGATTATTGGAGGTTGTTGCTCCTGGGTATTTTCAGCTGTTGGACTTTGGACAATTAGCACCTTCAGGTGGGTGGCCTTGTCTCCAAGATTGATGGACTGGACATTAATTCTATTATAGTAGGACTATGCATGATTGTGAGTTTATTGTGCTGCATGCTAGAATGTAAGAATTGATGTTCCTGATGTAGTTGGATTGATCATGTGATTTACTACTTCCTAAAATCTGTTAAATTATTGTTGTCCTGGAACTTGACCTAGCACCCTCGTCATGTGTTGCATGTGTAACCAGACCAGTAGAAAACCCTCACTTGGGCTAGGGTTATTTATGTTTAGACATCCACACATTGTACCTTATTCCTGGACATAGTGTTATCCTCACCCGGGTAGTGGGCCGAGTGGTCTGTTTTCCTTTTATTGTGGGATGCATGTTACACTCGTGCTTGGGAGCAGAGTGGAGTCTGGTAGATGTACTTGGTCGTTTATCTGTGTCGTGAGCCGTTTGGGTGAACGGTGGTCACGGGATGTTGTTTTATTTGTTGCCACTGTGTTTGTGGCAGTAGTATACCAGTGTTAGTAGGACCTTGAACCCAGGACCTTTTTGACATACACATGATTTTAGTCAACCAAGGTTTTCTTCCAAGCATCGAAGGGCCACTGGAGTCTGTTCTTGTTTGATTGGACAAAGGCATTAGCCCTTCGGGGTTTGGGTATAAAAACTTGTTTTTCTAACTGTTTTTCCTAAAAGAACTAAAAAAATCATTAAAAATGGGTTTCTCCTAAAATCAAGATGGTTTTTCAAAAAGGAACTACTTTTAGTCCTCACCCCGCGTGGGTTGAGTGAATAATAGTTTTCAGTATAAATGTCACCTTTTTCCTGTAAACTTCCCCACTCGAGAGGATTTGAGTGGTCTGGGTTCTAAGGGCTGCCTTTTTCTCTGGGTCGAGAACAACGAGGGGCTATGCCTAGAGCCTGTTCTTGTTTGATTTGGGTTGTAGGTTCTAGTCTTTCGGGATTCTCAGACCTTTCATTGTTGCCGGTTCTGGAGTATACACGGCTAGTGAGTTGCATGTCGGGCTGATGTTCTTTCTGGGAGCCGTTGGGTTGACAGCGGTCCTAGCTGTGAGTGTTTCTTGTTAGTGAGTTAGAGAGGTGATTCGGGTATTGTCGATCTTGTTGATCGTGGATTGGACTATAGCCTGCATGAGCCATATTGAGCTCGACAGAGATGCGCTGATACTTTCCTCGGTGGGGTCGCGCCCCTCGAGTGCACTCCGGAGTTGGGCCTGTTGTTAAGGAATTTGTTTTGGCATATTTCGTGAAAATGGTTAAGTCTTGAAAATTGAAGATGAAGAAGTTTGGATCATATACCTCAATCTCAAGTAAGAAGAATTCAAAAGGATCAGGTACGTTTAACTAAATAATTTTGGTGATTCGATTAATTCTTATAGTGTAGAAACACTTGGATGGATTCTTAATCGTATAAAAATCAAAAACTGGACATGTTATATGTTCAGGATCCGGAACAGGTGTCTACAGTCCGGACCCCGAACATAGGGTAGTTCATGCGCAAATCCAGTCCGGAACACATCGGTTCAGTCCGGACCCCGAACGTGGATTTTGCAGAAACTGCATGAACAGTCCGGATCGTGGATCTTCAGTCCGGACCCCGAACGTGGTTTTTGCAGAAACTGCATGAACAGTCCGGACCGTGGATCTTCGTTCCGGACCCCGAACGTTTGTTTTTCTGGAAATAGTCTGTTTAGCTATGACAGTCCGGACCGTAGTAATCCAGTCCGGACCGTCGTCCTGAAAAATTCCAGATAAGGTTAGTTTTTGATTCTTATCCTCTTCTAATGGTTTCTAACCTATGAATAAACCCTACGATTCATTTTTTAGGGTAATCCAAAATACGGTCGAAAAAGAGATATCCACATATAGAGAAGAAAGGAAATAACTAGATTTAATTCTATGTTTCTTCATCTATATTAATTAATTTGATTCTAGGTTTTCTTACTCAGATTTTGAGTAGAATCAAATTAATGAATACTTAGATGGTATTTCCGATCTATCTTTGATCTAAGTATTCGGCGGATTATCACCACCAACAAAACAACGATTTTCCCCAAAATCGGCGCGTGGATTAGCGTGGCCTTGTGGATTCAAGGTGCAACCGCTCTCGTGGATTCGGAGCGAGGTACGTTCGTGTGATCAAGACGTACTACCTGGTGGAGACCGTGGATTCGGTCAGACGTCGTGGATTCGACGTTGGACGCCGTGGATTCGGCGTTGGACGCAAATCGTGGATTCGAGGCGCGTTGCGGAGCGAGCGGAGAAGATCAACTCGGAGCGTATGGAAAAAGGATGAGTCGTCAGTGAGTGCGTTATATCACCTTTGTACGTGTTATAATCTTAGTTGATTTCACCGTGTTATCGGTCCCGTGGTTTTTTACTCCTGGTTTTGGAGTTTTCCACGTAAAAATCTCGCGTGTTATTTTCATTTCCGCATTGGGTTTTTATTGCGCAAAGATTTTTGAGTGTTTATCGTTTACACCTATTCACCCCCCCTCTAGGTGGTTTTTCCCCTATTTAGATCCTTATTTCAGAGGTGACCCAACAATTTGTTACGGAATTTGAGTTGGCGTAGTTTCGTGAAAGTCTCAAGTCTTGAAGATTGAAGGTGAAGAAAGTTGGATCTTTTAACTCAATCTCAAGAAAGAAGAATTCAAAAGGATCAGGTATGTTTAACTAAAGAATTTGTGTGATCCGAATACTTCTTGTAGTGTAGAAACACTTGGAAGAATCTTTCATTGCATAAAAATCAAAAACTGGACTTGGGACATGTTCAGGATCCGGATCAGGTTGTTCGATCCGGATCCCGAAGGTGGTTCGTTCATACATCGTCGCAATCCGGATCGTAGTCTCTTGATCCGGATCCCGAACGTTGATGTTTGGTGAACTGTATGAACGATCCGGATCGTAGTCACATGATCCGGATCCCGAACCTTCGTTTTTCTGGAATTGGCTGTTTTGTTATGACGATCCGGATCCTAGTTATCACGATCCGGATCGCCGTCCGTAAATATCCAGAAATGGCAGGTTTTTGATTCTTATCTCCTTCCTAGGGTTTCTAACCTATAAATACACCCTATGACTCCTTTTCTAGGGTGAATCCACATAGCCGTCATTTTCTTGTATCATCTTATACGGCTATAGATCCACATATAGAGAAGAAAGGAAATCATTAGAGAATACTCTATGTTTCTTCATCTATATTGATTAGTTTGATTCTAGGTTTTCATACTCACATCTTGAGTTGAATCAAACTAATGAATACTTAGATGGTATTTCCGATCTATCTTTGATCTAAGTATTCGGCGGATCATCACCACCCAAAAACAACGATTTACCCCAAAAATCGGCGCGTGGATTCGCGTGTCCTTGTGGATTCAAGGTTCAATCGCTCTCGTGGATTCGGAGCGAGGCACGTTCGTGGATTCGAACGGTGCTATTGGGTGAAGACCGTGGATTCGGTCGGACGTCGTGGATTCGACGTTGGACGCCGTGGATTCGGCGTTGGGCGCAGATCGTGGATTCGAGAAGCGTCTGGAGCGAGCGGAGAAGATCCTCTAGGAGCGTATGGAAAAGGTTGAGTCGTAAGTGTGTACGGTAAATCACCTTGTACGTGTTTTAATTCTAGTGGATTTCTGCCGTGTTATCGGTCCCGTGGTTTTTTACTCCGGTGATGGAGTTTTCCACGTAAAAATCTTGCGTGTTATTTTATTTTCCGCATTGGGTTTTATCGCAACGATTTTTGGAGTGTTTATACGTTTACACCTATTCACCCCCCTCTAGGTGTTTCTTCCCCTATTTAGATCCGTATTATATACGACCCAACAAGTGGTATCAGAGCGGGAATAGGGTTGTGAACAATGGTTGAAGGTGGAAACATCAATCGACCCCCTTTCTTTGATGGAACAAATTATGCGTACTGGAAAGTACGGATGAAAGCCTTTTTATCTTCCATCGACGAAAGGGTGTGGCATTCAATTGAATCAGGATGGACTAATCCAACTGAACTTATCTCTGATGTTCACACCTTAAAACCTAGGTCGAAATGGACCAAGGAAGAGTTTGAGTTATCTTCTTACAATGGCAAGGGAATTAATGCTATTTTTAATGCCTTATCTCAAACTGAATTCTCTCGCGTCTCGGCATGTGAGACTGCGAAAGAAATCTGGGATGTTCTCCAGGTTACACATGAGGGAACTAACCTCGTGAAGATTCAGAAACTGCAAATGCTTACGAGCAAGTTTGACTCTATCTTAATGGCAGAAAATGAATCTTTCACGGACTACTATACACGATTGCAAGACATCGTAAACTCATGTGCTAATCTGGGAGAGAAGATTCCAGAATTTAAGATTGTAAGAAAAATCTTAAGAACTCTTCCTGAACGATTTCGCCCAAAGGTTACTGCCATTGAAACTATTAAACACCCGGACGAAATACGTGTAGAAGAATTAGTTGGTTCATTACAAACTTATGAAATGACTTTTAATACTAACAATTCTTCTGGAAAAGCATCCTCTTCTAAGTCTTCAGGTTATGCGTTGAAAACAACTAAGGAAGAAGACGCGGATACATCCTCCTCGGACGATGACGAGAACCTTTCTATGGAGGAATTTGAGAAGCAGCTCGCTCTCTTGACAAGGAAGTTTCGCCGCAACTTTCGAAGGGGTAATTCAAGCAAATCTCCATCCTTCGGAAAGTCGAACAAAGGCAAGGGTACTTCAAGTTACAAGTCAAGAAAGCAGGAGAACTTCTCAAAGGATAAGAAAAGTTCAGAAGGACAACTGCAATGCTTCAAATGTCGAGGCTACGGCCACATTGCAACGGAGTGTCCTAACAGGTATCCGGCAAAGAAGAAGGCGATGCAAGTCGTCACTTGGGATGACAACTCAACGTCAAATGAGTCGTCTTCGAGTGATGAAGAAAAGAGCTCCACCGCATTCCACGCGTCCGTATCTTCACCGTTCATGTGCTTTATGGCAAATACATCCGAGTCGTTGTCCAACTCCACTGTTGAAAAGAACGCAACGGACAACGAATCAGATGATTCGGAAGGTGAAGATTTTGCTCTAGTCTACCACAGACTTTTGAGGGACTCAAAGAAAGTGGCTAAGCAAAACAAGAGTTTGAGAGGGAGATTGCATGATCTCGAAGAAGAAGCAAAAAGAGCGACTTCTCTCTCAAACGCTCTTGAAGTGGAAAGGGAAAACCTGATAAAAGAAAATGCTTCCCTTCAAGAGTCCAATGAGCAACTTGAAAAGGAACATACAAATCTGGTGGATAACGCGAATCACTTTTCAAAGCTCTACAACGAGGCTCGACAGGATAACCTGGAAATGACAAAGACCATTTTCCAACTCAAGAATGACTTACAGCGATTCTCTTCAGGAAGGAGTAAGTTGGATAGACTTCTTGGTCTTGGTCAATCAAATAGGTTCGGCCTCGGATACACTCAAACTGGAAACAGTCCAAGTTTGAGTGGGACAGTTTTTGTGCCTCAGTCGGTATCTCCTCCTCCGACACCGGAATTCAAGACAAACAACGACAACAAACCTACTTCATCCTCTTTGGGACCGTCAAGATCTAAGGTATGTTTTCGTTGTGGTGTTTCAGGGCACATAAGAAGATTTTGCAAGACGGGAGTCGAACGCTCATCTCAAGCACCTCTTGCATCAACTACCAAAAAGGCTCCTTTCCGGAAATCAAAGCAAAACTTTTCAAATGAAAAGAGACTTGGTAGTGCACCGCACAAGACGACTTCATCAAGGAGCAACAATCGTTTTAACAAGACGCTTTCACCTAGGCACAAAACTTCACGACCATTACAGACGCATTCCAAAAAGGTTTGGGTGCGCAAAGGTGAAATTTTCCCTTGTCTTGTTTCCAATATTTCCTTGCATGCATATGATAGCTCGTCTTGGTATCTGGATAGCGGGTGTTCCCGTCACATGACCGGTGACAAAAATAGTTTTCAAAATCTTGAGAAAATCTCCGGAGGACACGTTGTTTTCGGAGACGGTCGATCTTCCAAAATTGTTGGAAAAGGGACGGTAGCTATTCCAGATGGCCCGATTTTGAAAAACGTCTTATTTGTTGATGGCCTTAAGACTAACCTCATAAGCATAAGTCAACTTTGCGACAATGGTTTTTCAGTTAACTTTTCATCGGTTGAATGCGTTGTAACTGATAAGGACCATGCTTTCTTTCTAAAAGGGGTTAGATCTGAAAACAATTGTTATGTTGTTCCTAATAAATTTTCTGAAAATTGTAACTTAGCCGCTTTGAATAATGAAACTCTTTGGCATGAAAGGCTAGGTCACTTAAATTTTAAGGAACTTACTAGAATTTCAAACAAGGACGTGGTCAAGGGGATTCCAAAGCTTTTATTTAAACAAAACGTTGTGTGTGGTGGTTGCCAAAAGGGAAAACAGTCTAGGACTGCACACAAGAACTTGAACCACGTTGGTACAAAACGGCCCTTGGAACTTTTGCACATGGACTTAATGGGGCCGACCCGTCAACCATCTTTGGGAGGTAAATGGTACATCTTTTTATTGGTTGATGATTTCTCTCGGTTTTCTTGGGTAGCATTTTTGAGAGAGAAAGCTGATACGTTTGACTCTTTTCATGAGATTTGCCATCGTATTATGATTGAAAAGAATGAAAAGATCATTCGTGTTAGAAGTGATAGGGGTGGAGAATTCATAAATTCAAAATTCATTGACTTTTGTACTTCAAATGGCATTAAACATGAATTCTCGGCACCCTATACACCTCAGCAGAATGGTGTTGTTGAACGCAAAAACAGGGTTGTTCAAGAGATGGCGCGTGTGATGCTTCATAGCCGGAAATTACCGCTACATTTTTGGGCTGAAGCTGTGAACACCGCTGTCTATGTCATTAACAGAGTGTATTTGCGCCCAGGAACCTTGAATACACCATATGAGCTGTGGTTTAGTAGAAAACCGGATATCAAGTACTTTCGTATCTTCGGGAGTCGATGTTACATCTTACGTGACCGTGAAAATCTTGGAAAGTTCGACTCTCGAAGTGATGAAGGGATCTTTTTGGGTTATTCTACGAATAGCAGAGCATATCGAGTATTTAACATTGAATCTAAAACGATCGTAGAATCTATAAATGTTAAAGTAGATGAAGCTTCTCATTTTGAATCTGAAAAATCTACCCTCGATATCTCTCTAGATGATGATTCTCCTGCTAGTGCATCTTCTCATAATAACACTTCCAATATTAATGATGCATCTAATGGTTCTTCTAGTTTATCTGATGTGCAGGAATCATCTCGTGTACCTCCGAGTACTCCGTTTCAACAAACGCTACGAATCTCCAAGGATCATCCGGAATCGAACATCATTGGAGATCCACAAGAAGGAGTTAGAACTCGAAGGCAGTTGGTTTGCGGATTTGCTTGCTACGTATCTTTAATCGAACCAAAGACAATAGATGAAGCTCTTCAGGATGACTACTGGATTAAAGCAATGCAGGAAGAGCTCCATCAATTTGAGCGAAACAAAGTCTGGGAATTAACGAAGCCTCCAAAGCAACATAATGTGATAGGTACCAAATGGATCTTCAAGAACAAGAAAGATGAAGATGGTACTATCATCAGGAACAAGGCACGACTAGTTGCTCAAGGCTACTCTCAAGTAGAAGGTATAGACTTTGACGAAACTTTCGCCCCTGTAGCTAGACTCGAGTCCATTCGTATATTGTTTGCTATTGCTTGTCATTTTAAAATCAAATTATTTCAAATGGACGTCAAGAGCGCATTTCTAAATGGGTTTTTAAATGAGGAAGTTTATGTAGCTCAACCGAAAGGTTTTGTAGATCATAAACAACCTAACCATGTTTTTCGTTTGAAAAAGGCTCTTTACGGTCTGAAACAAGCACCGCGAGCATGGTACGAAAGGTTAACAAAGCACCTTTTGGAAAAGGGCTATACTCGAGGGGGAGCTGACAGGACTCTCTTTGTGAAGCATTATCAAAATAATTTCATTGTAGCACAAATCTATGTCGATGACATTGTATTTGGTGCAACAAAAGATAATGATGCTTCTAAATTCGCGGAGACCATGGAAAGCGAATTTGAGATGTCCATGATGGGCGAACTGTCTTATTTCCTTGGATTGCAAATTAAACAAAATGATGAAGGTATTCACTTGAGTCAATCCAAGTATGCAATGGAGTTGGTCAAAAAGTTTGATCTAGAAAATTGTAAAGATTTTCCAACTCCAATGGGAACTAGCCACAAGGGACTTGGAAGTGAATCACATAGTGAGAATGTAGACGAGAAACTGTATAGAAGTATGATTGGAAGTCTACTTTACCTCACGGCTAGTCGCCCGGATATATCCTTTAGTGTTGGGATTTGCGCGAGATATCAACCAGCACCAAAGGAGGTTCACCTGAAAGCGGTGAAACGGATCATCCGGTATATCAAAGGATCATTTAATTTCGGAATTTGGTATCCTATGGGAACAAGTCTGGACATTGTTGGATACTCAGATGCCGATTGGGCAGGATCAGTGGATGATCGGAAAAGCACGAGTGGTGCATGCTTCTATCTAGGCCATTGCCTTGTTGCATGGCACAGTAAAAAGCAGAATTGCATAGCACTCTCGACTGCCGAAGCGGAATACATTTCAGCTGGAAGTTGCTCAACTCAACTCATTTGGATGAAAAGCGTACTGAGCGACTTCCGCATTTCAGCATCTTCGGTAACAATTCTTTGTGACAACACAAGTGCAATTAACATTTCTAAAAACCCTGTGTTGCACTCTAGAACAAAACATATTGAACTTAGATATCATTTTCTTAGAGAGCTAGTTGAATCAAATACTCTTCAACTTTCATATATTTCAACTGAGGATCAATTAGCTGACATTCTAACAAAACCTTTGGATCAAAAACGTTTTATTCATTTACGAAAAGCAATTGGGATGCTTTCCTTGAAATAATCTTCTTTTTGAAATCTTTGCTTAGGATAGGTTTTGTATTTGTTTTTGTTTTGTTCTTTATCTATGTTTGTACATAGGACATTAATTGAGCATAGATCATAATTGACTTTAATTGCATCTGTTCACACATTTAGAAATTTATTATGCTTTTGCCATCATAATATTTCTTTGTTGCAATGATCGTTTATGTTAATTAAATCATCTTCTAAAGTGATCAAAGTCAATTTCTCTCTCAATGATCTCTTGGTATAGTCATTATCTTATTTGACTGTTTAGTCGAGTATGAAATCGAGATCAATTTTTGGTTGAATACTTTATATCTTAAATAATTGATAGCCAATTGAGGGGGAGTCAAAGATAATGTAAAATGCTCAAAAGATGTGGAAAGAGTTACATCCCAATGAGGAGTGTGAAAACTACCACCACATGGAGGAAAGAGCTACCACCTCGGTCGTCCGAGTATTGTGTGCAGCTACCACATGTATACCAAGCATGGTTGTTCAAATTTTTGATTAAGTAAAATGCATGTTGAAATACTTGACTCTGTCAAATTTCAAGGTTGGTATAAGGTGGGATTTTAAAGAAAGATGCTCAAAGAGCCACTCTCTTCAACAGATTGTCTAGAAATATTATCTACTATATTTGGGATTTCAAACATCTATTGATCTTTGTATTTCATTTTCTTTACCGAATTGATTATTTGATAAAGGCATTACTCATAAGATCAAGTTAGATGTGATTGAAGGTGTTCAACTTTAAGGGATTTAATTTTTGTAAATTTTCGTTTCATTTTTGGATATTATTGATAGATTTGGCATAATCTAATTCTTGTTGTATGAAACGATGATTTTTGTTTAAAGTTGATACACATTTGTGCTTACAATCTTTTTCTGGATTTTCCTGAATTTCTCTAAAGAAAAAGTTGGGGCCGATCCGGATCGGGCTAGATGATCCGGATCCCGAACGCAGGAATTCTTCTGCGGGCTGACGATCCGGATTGTGTCTGCCGATCCGGATCCCGAACGCAGTTTCTTACTGCGGGTAGCCGATCCGGATCGCAGTTATGAACTGATCCGGATCGCGGCTAGGTTTTATAAGGAACGAAAGGGGTTTTTGATTTCTTTACTCCAATCTTTTGTTCAAAAGTTTCCAGAGCGCTTCTCTCTAGATTTCATCCTCCTTGGAAGCTTTCTAACTCAAGTTCTTCTGTTCCAAGTAAGTTTTATTGATCAAAATCTCGGTTTTTCACCGTTTTTCTCTTTTCCTCCTCAAACGCACGAATTTCTTGGATCAACTTTGTTTGTGGATGGTTTTTGATCAAATTTCTTTTGAAATAAGAACTCTGGGTTGTTTAGTTTTGATTATATGCTAGGTTTTCTCCTGATTAACGGATTTTTAGGCTTCGATTTCTAAAATTTCGGTTTTAGGGCATATAATAAGGATTTTCGAAAATCATGCAATTGATCTATCTTTAAAAGTCCTTTTGCAAAACTAACTTGATTCTTAGTCTCTCTACATGATTATGGTTGTTTGGGTACAATTTTTTCAATTTTTGAAAACTAAGAATTTTTGTGTTCTTGAGTTGGTTTTCACAGGACACCTTCTTAACTCAAGCACTTGGATCAATGGGATTCTCATGGATCATTCTTTTGTTTGTCACAATAGTGCACACTCGGGCCACAAACAAATTAAAGAGAGCTAAGAAAACACAACAAAAAGGTGAATTTGTCGAGGTCAGTGATACAGAGGTGGATTGTCACGAGATAGATTGGACTGCATTGACAGATGATGATGAATCATTGCCTGAACAAAAGGCGTCCGATGCTTTGAAAGGAAAAGCACCCATGGACAAAGGAAAAGCGCCTATGACTAAACCAACCATCTCTGTGAAAAGGAAACGAGTAACTAGACGTTTTGGACTACGACGAGACGCTAATTTTAACACACCGATAGTTCCTGACTCCCCGCCTCGCGTGGAAGGAGTGTTCGTCAGCATGGATCGCGTTCGAGCGTTTGAACGTCGTGAATGCATCGGTGAACGTCATGTCAACATTGAAGCTCTCCGAAATCACTCACCTGAGTTTGGAACCTTGATTGAGCAAGCTAATCTCATCCAAGTCTGCCGATTCCCCGAACTACTTGGGTATTGTTTGTATCGTGTAAGGACCTTTTACACGAATGCAACACATCTTCAAGAAGGAGAACATGGATCAATGCATTTCTATACAATTATCCAAGGGATGAAACTTAAAATCACTCCGCAGCTAATTGGCGAAGTCCTTGGAATGGAATCTAACACATCGGGACTCAACTTTTTGAAAGGAAGAAATTTGACGAATGCCTTGTGGCGAACAGTGATAGATAAAATTTGTTTGGAAGGAACGAATTCAGCTAATGGTAAAAGTGTAAAATCCAAACATCTTCGACTGGAGTACCGATTTCTAAATTTCATCACGTGTTACAACATTCTACCTAACATGCAGACTAAGGTCGTGAGATGGGAGAGACTGCTGTTCCTATATCTCTTAGGTCATCCCTCTGAGGCTGTAGGATTGAACATGAATATCCCCTACATAATTTGGAATAGAATGTCAAGATATATTGTGCATCCTCATCCTTCTGAGCGACTTCCGTTTCCGTTAATCATCATGAGGATCTTACAAAAGTTTGACATTGATATAAGCTCGACATCTTATCAACACTGTTTGGGGATGATAGATGAGTCAACGATTGTGAAGTCACTTCACAAATTACCACATGTTACTCCGACACATTCCACTGGAAAGAAACCTTGTGTCGGCACCTCGGCCTCACCGTCTCAACAAGCATCAGAACAAAGGCGAATGTCTGAAGAACTCGAGATCATAACGGCATCTCAAATTACTTTGACCAAGAAAGTAAATTCAATGAGGAAATTGATCAAGCACATGTTCACTAAAATGGGATTTAGTGCGTCTGAAGATTCAGACTCCGATAACTGATTTGTGCTTTAACAATTTTTGTGCAGATTTGTGCAGGATTTTATCTCTTTAGTTCAGCTTTTAGGACTTACCTTTAGTTCTAGTTCTTACTTTTCGGAACAATTTTGAAATCTTTAACTCTCCTTAAATTTTTGTGTTTTTGGCTAATTTTGTGACAAAAAGGGGGAGAGAGTTTATAGAGAACTTGAACAATGATTGATTGAACATGATGATGTGTTGGAACATCAAAGGTAAGTTGAAACACAAAGGTAAGTAGAACTTCAACTTTTGGTTTTTCCATTTGTATGAATGCATGCCTCGACTAACTATTTGCTAACTATTTGGGCATGTAATATAACTAACAAGTTGATGTTCACTAACAAGTTTGTGACACTTGGTTTTTGATTGCATAGAAGATATGTTGGTTCTTAACTCTGATCAATTACATATCTATATATATATAAGTTTGTCACAAACATGTTCATGACATTTGGTTTTTACGTGCAAAGAAGATATGTTGGTGTTTATTTAACTATGATCAGTTTCCATATCTGAATATAAATGTCATGGTAAGTATAAATGAGTTTAAACTTCATCTCTGTTTGTGGTTTTTGAATAATACAAAATTCTTGAGGTATCTAACGATTTCTTTTGTCAAGAATGATTTCTTTTTGCAGAGAGTACAGATGTCTAAGTCTAGAGTCTGTTTTAGGAGTTTAACTCATGAATTGTATTTTGGATCTCCATTGTAAATTTTTTGTTGTATGGTGATAGCAACAAAAATATCTTTTTGAATTTTCTTTAGTGGATCTATGTTTTGTCACGAAACCGCCAAAGGGGGAGATTGTTACGGAATTTGAGTTGGCGTAGTTTCGTGAAAGTCTCAAGTCTTGAAGATTGAAGGTGAAGAAAGTTGGATCTTTTAACTCAATCTCAAGAAAGAAGAATTCAAAAGGATCAGGTATGTTTAACTAAAGAATTTGTGTGATCCGAATACTTCTTGTAGTGTAGAAACACTTGGAAGAATCTTTCATTGCATAAAAATCAAAAACTGGACTTGGGACATGTTCAGGATCCGGATCAGGTTGTTCGATCCGGATCCCGAAGGTGGTTCGTTCATACATCGTCGCAATCCGGATCGTAGTCTCTTGATCCGGATCCCGAACGTTGATGTTTGGTGAACTGTATGAACGATCCGGATCGTAGTCACATGATCCGGATCCCGAACCTTCGTTTTTCTGGAATTGGCTGTTTTGTTATGACGATCCGGATCCTAGTTATCACGATCCGGATCGCCGTCCGTAAATATCCAGAAATGGCAGGTTTTTGATTCTTATCTCCTTCCTAGGGTTTCTAACCTATAATACACCCTATGACTCCTTTTCTAGGGTGAATCCACATAGCCGTCATTTTCTTGTATCATCTTATACGGCTATAGATCCACATATAGAGAAGAAAGGAAATCATTAGAGAATACTCTATGTTTCTTCATCTATATTGATTAGTTTGATTCTAGGTTTTCATACTCACAATCTTGAGTTGAATCAAACTAATGAATACTTAGATGGTATTTCCGATCTATCTTTGATCTAAGTATTCGGCGGATCATCACCACCCAAAACAACGATTTACCCCAAAAATCGGCGCGTGGATTCGCGTGTCCTTGTGGATTCAAGGTTCAATCGCTCTCGTGGATTCGGAGCGAGGCACGTTCGTGGATTCGAACGGTGCTATTGGGGCAGACCGTGGATTCGCGTCGGAC
>CM055067.1:16215055-16257361 GCA_029204045.2 Tillandsia leiboldiana | reverse complement strand
CATACTTTATATCTTAAATAATTGATAGCCAATTGAGGGGGAGTCAAAGATAATGTAAAATGCTCAAAAGATGTGGAAAGAGTTACATCCCAATGAGGAGTGTGAAAACTACCACCACATGGAGGAAAGAGCTACCACCTCGGTCGTCCGAGTATTGTGTGCAGCTACCACATGTATACCAAGCATGGTTGTTCAAATTTTTGATTAAGTAAAATGCATGTTGAAATACTTGACTCTGTCAAATTTCAAGGTTGGTATAAGGTGGGATTTTAAAGAAAGATGCTCAAAGAGCCACTCTCTTCAACAGATTGTCTAGAAATATTATCTACTATATTTGGGATTTCAAACATCTATTGATCTTTGTATTTCATTTTTCTTTACCGAATTGATTATTTGATAAAGGCATTACTCATAAGATCAAGTTAGATGTGATTGAAGGTGTTCAACTTTAAGGGATTTAATTTTTGTAAATTTTCGTTTCATTTTTGGATATTATTGATAGATTTGGCATAATCTAATTCTTGTTGTATGAACGATGATTTTTGTTTAAAGTTGATACACATTTGTGCTTACAATCTTTTTCTGGATTTTCCTGAATTTCTCTAAAGAAAAAGTTGGGGCCGATCCGGATCGGGCTAGATGATCCGGATCCCGAACGCAGGAATTCTTCTGCGGGCTGACGATCCGGATTGTGTCTGCCGATCCGGATCCCGAACGCAGTTTCTTACTGCGGGTAGCCGATCCGGATCGCAGTTATGAACTGATCCGGATCGCGGCTAGGTTTTATAAGGAACGAAAGGGGTTTTTGATTTCTTTACTCCAATCTTTTGTTCAAAAGTTTCCAGAGCGCTTCTCTCTAGATTTCATCCTCCTTGGAAGCTTTCTAACTCAAGTTCTTCTGTTCCAAGTAAGTTTTATTGATCAAAATCTCGGTTTTTTCACCGTTTTTCTCTTTTCCTCCTCAAACGCACGAATTTCTTGGATCAACTTTGTTTGTGGATGGTTTTTGATCAAATTTCTTTTGAAATAAGAACTCTGGGTTGTTTAGTTTTGATTATATGCTAGGTTTTCTCCTGATTAACGGATTTTTAGGCTTCGATTTCTAAAATTTCGGTTTTAGGGCATATAATAAGGATTTTCGAAAATCATGCAATTGATCTATCTTTAAAAGTCCTTTTGCAAAACTAACTTGATTCTTAGTCTCCTCTACATGATTATGGTTGTTTGGGTACAATTTTTTCAATTTTTGAAAACTAAGAATTTTTGTGTTCTTGAGTTGGTTTTCACAGGACACCTTCTTAACTCAAGCACTTGGATCAATGGGATTCTCATGGATCATTCTTTTGTTTGTCACAATAGTGCACACTCGGGCCACAAACAAATTAAAGAGAGCTAAGAAAACACAACAAAAAGGTGAATTTGTCGAGGTCAGTGATACAGAGGTGGATTGTCACGAGATAGATTGGACTGCATTGACAGATGATGATGAATCATTGCCTGAACAAAAGGCGTCCGATGCTTTGAAAGGAAAAGCACCCATGGACAAAGGAAAAGCGCCTATGACTAAACCAACCATCTCTGTGAAAAGGAAACGAGTAACTAGACGTTTTGGACTACGACGAGACGCTAATTTTAACACACCGATAGTTCCTGACTCCCCGCCTCGCGTGGAAGGAGTGTTCGTCAGCATGGATCGCGTTCGAGCGTTTGAACGTCGTGAATGCATCGGTGAACGTCATGTCAACATTGAAGCTCTCCGAAATCACTCACCTGAGTTTGGAACCTTGATTGAGCAAGCTAATCTCATCCAAGTCTGCCGATTCCCCGAACTACTTGGGTATTGTTTGTATCGTGTAAGGACCTTTTACACGAATGCAACACATCTTCAAGAAGGAGAACATGGATCAATGCAGTTCTATACAATTATCCAAGGGATGAAACTTAAAATCACTCCGCAGCTAATTGGCGAAGTCCTTGGAATGGAATCTAACACATCGGGACTCAACTTTTTGAAAGGAAGAAATTTGACGAATGCCTTGTGGCGAACAGTGATAGATAAAATTTGTTTGGAAGGAACGAATTCAGCTAATGGTAAAAGTGTAAAATCCAAACATCTTCGACTGGAGTACCGATTTCTAAATTTCATCACGTGTTACAACATTCTACCTAACATGCAGACTAAGGTCGTGAGATGGGAGAGACTGCTGTTCCTATATCTCTTAGGTCATCCCTCTGAGGCTGTAGGATTGAACATGAATATCCCCTACATAATTTGGAATAGAATGTCAAGATATATTGTGCATCCTCATCCTTCTGAGCGACTTCCGTTTCCGTTAATCATCATGAGGATCTTACAAAAGTTTGACATTGATATAAGCTCGACATCTTATCAACACTGTTTGGGGATGATAGATGAGTCAACGATTGTGAAGTCACTTCACAAATTACCACATGTTACTCCGACACATTCCACTGGAAAGAAACCTTGTGTCGGCACCTCGGCCTCACCGTCTCAACAAGCATCAGAACAAAGGCGAATGTCTGAAGAACTCGAGATCATAACGGCATCTCAAATTACTTTGACCAAGAAAGTAAATTCAATGAGGAAATTGATCAAGCACATGTTCACTAAAATGGGATTTAGTGCGTCTGAAGATTCAGACTCCGATAACTGATTTGTGCTTTAACAATTTTTGTGCAGATTTGTGCAGGATTTTATCTCTTTAGTTCAGCTTTTAGGACTTACCTTTAGTTCTAGTTCTTACTTTTCGGAACAATTTTTGAAATCTTTAACTCTCCTTAAATTTTTGTGTTTTTGGCTAATTTTGTGACAAAAAGGGGGAGAGAGTTTATAGAGAACTTGAACAATGATTGATTGAACATGATGATGTGTTGGAACATCAAAGGTAGTTGAAACACAAAGGTAAGTAGAACTTCAACTTTTGGTTTTTCCATTTGTATGAATGCATGCCTCGACTAACTATTTGCTAACTATTTGGGCATGTAATATAACTAACAAGTTGATGTTCACTAACAAGTTTGTGACACTTGGTTTTTGATTGCATAGAAGATATGTTGGTTCTTAACTCTGATCAATTACATATCTATATATATATAAGTTTGTCACAAACATGTTCATGACATTTGGTTTTTACGTGCAAAGAAGATATGTTGGTGTTTATTTAACTATGATCAGTTTCCATATCTGAATATAAATGTCATGGTAAGTATAAATGAGTTTAAACTTCATCTCTGTTTGTGGTTTTTGAATAATACAAAATTCTTGAGGTATCTAACGATTTCTTTTGTCAAGAATGATTTCTTTTTGCAGAGAGTACAGATGTCTAAGTCTAGAGTCTGTTTTAGGAGTTTAACTCATGAATTGTATTTTGGATCTCCATTGTAAATTTTTTGTTGTATGGTGATAGCAACAAAAATATCTTTTTGAATTTTCTTTAGTGGATCTATGTTTTGTCACGAAACCGCCAAAGGGGGAGATTGTTACGGAATTTGAGTTGGCGTAGTTTCGTGAAAGTCTCAAGTCTTGAAGATTGAAGGTGAAGAAAGTTGGATCTTTTAACTCAATCTCAAGAAAGAAGAATTCAAAAGGATCAGGTATGTTTAACTAAAGAATTTGTGTGATCCGAATACTTCTTGTAGTGTAGAAACACTTGGAAGAATCTTTCATTGCATAAAAATCAAAAACTGGACTTGGGACATGTTCAGGATCCGGATCAGGTTGTTCGATCCGGATCCCGAAGGTGGTTCGTTCATACATCGTCGCAATCCGGATCGTAGTCTCTTGATCCGGATCCCGAACGTTGATGTTTGGTGAACTGTATGAACGATCCGGATCGTAGTCACATGATCCGGATCCCGAACCTTCGTTTTTCTGGAATTGGCTGTTTTGTTATGACGATCCGGATCCTAGTTATCACGATCCGGATCGCCGTCCGTAATATCCAGAAATGGCAGGTTTTTGATTCTTATCTCCTTCCTAGGGTTTCTAACGTATAAATACACCCTATGACTCCTTTTCTAGGGTGAATCCACATAGCCGTCATTTTCTTGTATCATCTTATACGGCTATAGATCCACATATAGAGAAGAAAGGAAATCATTAGAGAATACTCTATGTTTCTTCATCTATATTGATTAGTTTGATTCTAGGTTTTCATACTCACATCTTGAGTTGAATCAAACTAATGAATACTTAGATGGTATTTCCGATCTATCTTTGATCTAAGTATTCGGCGGATCATCACCACCCAAAAACAACGATTTACCCCAAAAATCGGCGCGTGGATTCGCGTGTCCTTGTGGATTCAAGGTTCAATCGCTCTCGTGGATTCGGAGCGAGGCACGTTCGTGGATTCGAACGGTGCTATTGGGTGAAGACCGTGGATTCGGTCGGACGTCGTGGATTCGACGTTGGACGCCGTGGATTCGGCGTTGGGCGCAGATCGTGGATTCGAGAAGCGTCTGGAGCGAGCGGAGAAGATCCTCTAGGAGCGTATGGAAAAGGTTGAGTCGTAAGTGTGTACGGTAAATCACCTTGTACGTGTTTTAATTCTAGTGGATTTCTGCCGTGTTATCGGTCCCGTGGTTTTTTACTCCGGTGATGGAGTTTTCCACGTAAAAATCTTGCGTGTTATTTTATTTTCCGCATTGGGTTTTATCGCAACGATTTTTGGAGTGTTTATACGTTTACACCTATTCACCCCCCTCTAGGTGTTTCTTCCCCTATTTAGATCCGTATTATATACGACCCAACACAATTGGTATCAGAGCGGGAATAGGGTTGTAAACAATGGTTGAAGGTGGAAACATCAACAGGCCCCCGTTCTTCGATGGAACAAACTATGCCTACTGGAAAGTACAGATGAAAGCCTTTTTAATTTCCATCGACGAACGGGTGTGGCAATCTATCGAGTTAGGATGGTCAAATCCAACCGAAGTTATTGTTGATGTTCACACCATCAAACCTAGGTCGAAATGGACCAAGGAAGAGATTGACTCATCTTCTTACAATGGCAAAGGAATTAACGCCTTATTTAATGACTTGTCTGAAACTGAGTTCTCTCGCGTCTCGGCATGTGAGACTGTGAAAGAAATCTGGGATGTTCTTCAAGTTACACATGAGGGAACTAACCTTGTGAAGATTCAGAAACTGCAAATGCTTACGAGCAAGTTTGACTCTATTTTCATGGTAGAAAATGAATCTTTCACAGATTACTATACGCGATTGCAAGACATCGTGAACACATGTGCTAACTTGGGAGAGAAAATTCCAGAATTTAAAATTGTAAGAAAGATTTTAAGAACTCTTCCTGAAAGATTTTGTTCCAAGGTTACGACCATTGAAACTATTAAACACCCGGACGAAATCCGTGTAGAAGAATTAGTTGGTTCATTACAAACATATGAAATGACGTTTCCTACTAATTATTCTTCTGGAAAAGCATCTACTTCTAAATCTTCAGGTTTTGCGTTGAAAACAACAAAAGAAGAAGACGCGGATTCATCCTCCTCGGACGATGACGAGAACCTATCTATGGAGGACTTTGAGAAGCAGCTTGCTCTCTTGACAAGAAAATTTCGCCGAAACTTTTGAATGGGTAATTCAAGTAAAACTCCATCCTTCGTAAAGTCAAAGAAAGGCAAAGGTTTTTCAAGCCACAAGTCAAGAAAGCAAGAGAGTTTTTCAAAGGATAAGAAAAGCTCAGAGGGACAAGTCCAATGCTTCAAGTGACGAGGGTACGGCCATATCTCAACGGAGTGTCCAAATAAGAATCTGTCGAAGAAGAAAGCGATGCAAGCCGTCACTTGGGATGACACCTCAACGTCAAATGAGTCATCTTCAAGTGATGAAGAGAATAACGCAACGGCGTTCCACGCGTCCACATCTTCACCCTTCATGTGCTTAATGGCAAGTACATCCGATTCATTGTCCAACTCCTCTCAAGTCGAAAAGAATGCAACGGACGACGAATTGAGTAACTCTGAAGGTGAAGACTTTGTTTTAGCCTACCATAATCTTCTAAAAGATTCAAAAAAAACTGGCTAAGCAAAACAAGGGGTTGAGAGGGAGATTGAAGGATCTCGAAGAAGAAGTAAAAAGAGCAACTTCTCTCTCGACCGGTCTTGAAGTTGAAAGGGATAACCTGATAAAAGCAAATGTTTCACTTCAAGAGAAAAATGAGCATTTCAAGAAGGAACATGTAAAAATGATTGATAAAGCTGGTTACTTCTGGAAGCTCTACTCCGAGGCTCGACAGGAAAAAATGGAAATGACGAAGACCATTTTCCAACTTAAAGACGATTTAAAGAGATTTTCTTCTGGAAGGAGCAAGTTGGATAAGATGCTTGGTCTTGGTCGAACAAACCGTTTCGGCCTTGGATACAATCGAACTGAAGACAATTCTAGTTCGGTTGGGACAGTTTTTGTGCCCCAGTCGGTAACTCCTCCCCCGACGACGGAATTCACTACAATCAACGACAACAACCTCACCTTACCTACTTCGGGATCGTCAAGTATAAAGGTATATTTTCGTTGTGGTTATGCAGGGCACATAAGAAGAAATTGCAAGATTGGAGCGCAAAGATCACATCAAGCACCTCTTGCAACTACTACCAATGTGTCACGCCCCGGGTGTAAACCAGAACCCGGGCCCGTCTACAGATCCGCCGTGCACACGGTATTTCCCGTGTACACGAAGCGCCAAACCTGCTCAGATATAAGAGAACAATAAAAGAGCAACAAAAACAGAGCTGAACTAAAACTAATACATCTCAGACTGAAGCTGGAAATAAAATACAATACATCTGTATAAATGATACATCTGTCCCTCCCAGCTCACCAAAATAAATACAACCTGCTGGCAAAAGCCAGTCCCAAATGAAAAAGTACAACCGTCTGAGGAAACCTGGGTACACCAACAGTCCAGCTAACACGCTCATCCTGCCTCGAGATCTATCTACTCAGCCGTCCTCTCTCCTCGACCCGCCGCTAAAAGCCCAGCAGCACCCGCAGAAGACACTGCAAAACAAAGAAGAAGAAAAAGAGGAAAGAAGAATGGGGGTGAGAACTACTAGTAAACCAGTAGCCTCCCCTAGTGGGTAAAACCTCAAACTCTGACACCCCCACTAGGCCTACCAGAGGCAAAAAGGAAAGAAGAGTGGTAAGAAATGAAACCGCTGCCAATAGGGAAATCTACCACTACTATGCCTCTAAAATACAGTCCTAGACTGTGATAACCGTAAGCAACAATAACCAACCGTCCCAGATGAACCCAATCTGTACCGCCCTCATCATCGGGCAAATAAGCCGCGCCGATGTGATAGCAAGATTCCTGCTGCCGCCCTCATCATCGGGCCAATAAGCCGCGCCGATGTGATAGCAAACCCTGTCCACAACTGTCCAGCCCCGGCCTCCGAAGGGGATCTCGAGGGGAGCTACCCTCACGAGTAAAGCACCACTGGGCAATAACCGCGCCGGTAAGATAAAAGCATCACCGGGCAATAACCGCGCCGGTGATAAAAGCAGGATTGGATCACAACTATAAAGCCCCCCAGTGGAACACAACCCTCCACTAAAAGAAAACTGATTCCCCAATCAGATGCAAAAGTAACCATCCGGTCAATCGCCCAATATCCGCGATTGCCGCAATACCCCACAATCCACGACCAGGTCTCACAACCGACCTTCGGTCAACCGCCCAAAATCCGCGGTCGCCGGAATAACCCACAATCACAAACATGTCCCACATCCGACATCTGGTCAACCGCCTACTATCCGCGGTTGCCACAAAACCCTCTAGTCCATAATCAAGCCCTATCACCGATGTCCTATAACCGACATCCGGTCAACCGCCCAATATCCGCGGTCGCCGCCAAAACCCATGATCCATAATCCAGGCCCCGGCTACACTATCCCAACCCCTGCTCAAACTCGAGCAAACCCACCTGACTAACGAAAAGGAGAAAGAAGCAAACAAGGTTTCTCCTAAGTCAAGTTCCAGCATGAAAGTGTAGCGATAAAAGATGGCCTACCTAGATGTCCAAACAAGCATGCAAGTGTTCTCAAGGAAATAAAGGAAAAGGCGACCAATAGTGGTTCCACATGTGTAACAATTAATAGATCCGCATAGATATAACCATCATGCTAAAACATTATCCAACCACACATGTCTATGATCCATAATAAAGCATCACTATCCACCTATGCATGTCATAAAATCCTCAATTAGTACCAACCACTAACAGGATAATCATAACGCCCCAAAATGAACATTCCATTCCACATGCAAGGTTAAACGCTAACATTCCATCCATACAAACATGTATAAGTCCCAACCACTATCAAATATCCACAATAGTAATTTCCATAGGAAAAACTCACAATTTATATCACTTAAGCATGCATGTCCAAATAAAGGGATAACTCTAATATTCCTAGTGAGCATGTCAAAATAGAGGTAAACAACAACCACCCACCTCGATCGCTAATTCCAAGTCCAAAATGTGCTCTCGCCCAAACCAATAAGCCGCCGCGATCGCTGTACAAAATTACCCCAAGACATACACACAAATAAGCACACAAGTATCCGCAAACATGCTGTCCAGAATTCAGTCCCAAGGATGCCCTGTTTTTACCTGCGAGAAGTGCCCGGAAAATTCCAAGAAAAATACCGTCACGATCCTCGCGACGAACCCGTCGAAACGACTACCTGCAAACTCAAATCCGAGTTTCCTACACTGAGAAACAATTCCGACAAGAGAACCACCTCGAAACAAACTGCTCACAAAAACTGAACCACAAGGTTCTGTAAACAGGAATATTCACCTTCGGGGCAAAATTCAGAAAATTCCAAGAAAATTTGGAGATATTCCTCGTGATGTGTAGATGCAAAACGCCTCTTGAATCGCCCCAATCCAATGCATGTGCGCGAAGATATCGCCAAAATACCACACCGCTGTCCCAAAACTCCGCCCCAGAAAATGAGTTCACAAGATGATCCGAAAAACCCATGAAAATCTCGGAATGGGAAAAACCAGTAAACATGGGAAACGTAGCCCTACCTGTCGTGAAGCCAACGGCGCAAGAATCGCCTCATTCGGAGGTCGGAGTAAGCCGGGGGAGTCCTCGCACCGAAATGCGACGAAGATGAACACAAACGAACGAGCGTCGCGCCGCGCCGTAAAAATGGTAACCTCGGGATGCGTGCCGCTGAAAAATCTGGAACTCTGCAGATTGAATCGCCACAGGGAGATGAAGAAAACTCGTGAAGGTGGCACTGTGAAAGGAGGAGCAGGGAAAAGGTTCTCTGCAAAGGAACTCGGCCTATTTATACAAGCTGGAAACAAATCCGAAAATACCAAACCTGTCCCAAATTTCCGGGCGCTCCAACTTTCGGGCGGCTACAGTGTTGGGCCCGGCCCAACACTGTGCGCGCCCGGAAGTTCCCCAGGCCTCCACGTCGCCGCCCGCACAGCGTACAGCCACGCTGGCCGCCCCCTGCGCGACGCGTGGGCCAATGCCGCGGCGACACGTGGCGCGCACCCAGTCAACGCCCGCCTGCCGCGCCCACGTGCCCGCCTGCGCCCGCCGCCTGCGCCCCCTGCCAGGCGCGAATCCCGAGGCGCCCCGGTTCACCTCCGTGGACCCAGACTCCATGAGCCCACCAACCAGAAGACGCCACGTGTCCCGCCGGTCCATGCACCACGCCCGCCTGCTCCGTAGACCAAGTCCACTGCACCGACCAATCCAGTAATGCCACGTGTCCAACCCCCGGTCCACCGTGCGCCCCGCACTCTCCGTAGACCCCGCCCCGCGGACCGGCCCACTCCCGAGCCGCCACGCGTCCCGCCCCCGGTGCACGCCTGCCGCGTGGACCGGGCGGCCCGCGCCTCCGTCCGCCGCGCTGCCTGCGGCTGCTCCGCCGCTGCCGCCGCCGCCGGAAACACTGTTCCGGCATGAACAGTACCCGAAGCTCAAAAATAACAAGTGGGTAGTCCGTTTTGACCGTTTTCGCGCGCTGAATCCGAATTTGACGTCCATTTTGCCAAATTCCAACCCCAAAATTTGCCGATGGCATCCGGAAAGGTATTCCTTGGTCCAAACTTCGCGCTGAGTCCATTTTTAATATCCGCATCGCGCAAAACCACTTCTAACGATCCGACGGAGTCCACCGATCACCCACGTGATCCACTAAGCCCGAAGTCCGCCACTTGTGTCCAATTGGTGCACAAACACCTCCGACACACAAAACATGCTCCCTGATGTCACCAATGACTCTACCACAGCTCTGCAGAGATCCAGGTCATCACACAATGAGTTCACTTCCCGGAAATCAAAGAAGGATTTTTCAAAAGAAAAGAACATTGGTAGTACATCAAACAAGACGACGACGTCAAGAAAAAGCGATGAATCAATCAAGACGCTTTCACCAAGGAGAATAACTTCACATTCATTGCCGACGCCGTCCAAAAAGGTTTGGGTGCGCAAAGGTGAAATCTTCCCTTGTCTTGTTGTTCATACTTCTTTACATGCTTATGACAACTCGTCTTGGTATCTGGATAGTGGTTGTTCCCGTCACATGACCGGTGACAAAAACAGTTTTCAAACTTTAGAGAAAATCTCCGGAGGACATGTTGTTTTCGGAGACGGTCGTTCTTCTAAAATTATTGGAAAAGGAACAATCGCTATTCCAGAAGGCCCGATTTTGAACAATGTCTTATTTGTTGAAGGCCTAAAGACTAACCTCATTAGTATAAGTCAACTTTGTGACAATGGTTTCTCAGTTAATTTTTCTTCTGTAGAATGTATTGTAACTGATAAGGACCAGGTATTCTTTTTGAAAGGGGTTAGATCAGAAAATAATTGCTATGTTGTTTCGAACAAAATTTTTGAAAAGTGTAACCTAGTTTCTTTAGATAATGAAACTCTTTGGCATCAAAGACTAGGTCACATAAAATTTAAAGAACTAGCAAGGATTTCAAATAAAGACGTGGTTAAGGGGGTTACTAAACTTTCTTTTAAAGATAACATTGTGTGTGGAGGTTGTCAAAAGGGAAAACAATCAAGGGTTGCACACAAGAACTTAAACCACGTTGGTACCAATCGGCCCTTGGAATTACTGCACATGGACTTAATGGGGCCGACTCGTCAACCATCTTTGGGAGGTAAATGGTATATTTTTCTTTTGGTTGATGATTTCTCTAGATATTCATGGGTAATATTTTTAAAAGAGAAAGCGGATACTTTCGACTCTTTTCATGAGGTTTGTCATTGTATTATGATTGAAAGAAATGAAAAGATCGTTCGTGTTCGAAGTGATAGAGGTGGAGAATTCATTAATTCTAAATTCATTGATATTTGCACTTCCAACGGCATAAAACATGAATTCTCAGCACCCTATACACCTCAGCAGAATGGTGTAGTTGAGCGCAAAAACAGGGTTGTTCAAGAGATGGCGCGTGTGATGCTTCATAGCCGGAAACTCCCGCTACATTTTTGGGCTGAAGCTGTGAACACCGCCGTCTATGTAATTAATCGAGTGTATTTGCGCCCGGGAACTTTAAATACACCATATGAGCTGTGGTTCTGTAGAAAACCGAATATCAAATATTTTCGTATCTTTGGGAGTCGTTGTTATATTTTGCGTGATCGCGAAAATCTTGGTAAATTCGACTCTCGAAGTGACGAAGGGATTTTCATGGGTTATTCTACAAACAGTAGAGCATATCAGGTATTTAACTTGGAATCTAAAATAATGATAGAATCTATAAATGTTAAAGTAGATGAAGCTTTCCAATTTGTATCTGATAAATCTACCCTTGATATGTCTCTAGATGATGATACTCCTGTAAATGCATCTTCTCATAATAACTCTTTTGATAAAGTTGATGCATCTAATGGTTCTTCTAGTTTATCTGAAATGCAGGAATCATCACTTGTACCTCCGAGTACTCCGTTACCTCAAACGCTACGGATCTCCAAGGATCATCCGGAATTGAACATTATTGGAGACCCACAAGAAGGAGTCAGGACTCGGAGACAGTTGGTTTGTGGAGTCGCATGTTACGTCTCCATGGTAGAACCAAAGAACGTCGATGAAGCTCTTCAGGATTACTACTGGATTGAAGCAATGCAGGAAGAGCTCCATCAGTTCGAAAGAAACAAAGTCTGGGAACTAACGAAGCCATCGAAGCAACACAATATGATTGGTACTAAATGAATTTTCAAGAATAAGAAAAACGAGGATGGTACCATCATCATGAACAAAGCACGCCTAGTTGCTCAGGGCTACTCACAAATAGAAGCTATAGACTTTGATGAGACGTTCGCCCCGGTTGCTCGACTCGAGTCGATTCGTATACTGTTAGCGATTGCTTGTCATTTTAAAATCAAACTCTTTCAAATGGACGTTAAGAGCGCGTTTTTAAATGGGTTTTTGAACGAGGAAGTTTATGTGGCTCAACCGAAAGGTTTTGTAGACTATCAACTGTTGGGTTATGTATAATTGGATCTAAATAGGGGAAAAAATACCTAGAGGGGGGTGAATAGGTGTAAACCATAAACACTCAAAAAATCATTGCGCAATAAAACCCAATGCGGAAATAAAAATAACACGCAAGATTTTTACGTGGAAAAACTCCAAACCGGAGTAAAAAACCACGGGACCGATCACACGGCGAAATCCACTAGAATTAAAACACGTACAAGGTGATTTACCGTACACACTTACGACTCAACCTTTTCCATACGCTCCTAGTTGATCTTCTCCGCTCGCTCCGCAACGCTTCTCGAATCCACGATCAGCGCCCAACGCCGAATCCACGGCATCCAACGTCGAGTCCACGACGTCCGACCGAATCCACGGTCTTCACCCAATGGCACGCTTCGAATCCACGAACGTACCTCGCTCCGAATCCACGAGAGCGGTCGCACCTTGAATCCACAAGGCCACGCGAGTCCACGCGCCGATTTTGGGAAAATCGTTGTTTTTGGGTGGTGATGATCCGCCGAATACTTAGATTAGAAATAGATCGGAAATACCATCTAAGTATTCATTAATTTGATTCTACTCAAAATCTGAGTTTGGAAAACCTAGAATCAAATTAATCAATATAGATGAAGAAACATAGAATTTAATCTATTGATTCCCTTTCTTCTCTATATGTGGATTTTTCTATTTCGGTCGTATTTTTCTGTGTTTCCCTAAAATGAAACATAGGGTCTATTTATAGGTTAGAAACCATTGGAAGAAGATAAGCATCAAAAACTAACCATTTCTGGAATTTTACAGGACGACAGTCCGGACTGGAATGGGCGGTCCGGACTGTCTCAGCGAAACAGACTTTTTCCAGAAAAGAGAACGTTCGAGGTCCGGACTGGATTTCACGGTCCGGACTGTTCATGCAATTCCTTCAAATACCACGTTCGGGGTCCGGACTGAAAATCCCAAGGTCCGGACTGGAATTGCGCATGAACCATCCTATGTTCGGGGTCCGGACTGTAATGCCCGGTCCGGACTCTGAACATGTAAAATGTCCAGTTTTTTATTTTTATGCAATTAAAAATTCAACCAAGTGTTTCTACACTATAAGAAGTATTCGGATCACCATAAATCTTTAGTTAAAGGTACCTGATCCTTTTGAATTCTTCTTTCTTGAGATTGAGGTATATATGATCCAAACTTCTTCATCTTCAATCTTCAAGACTTAACCAATTTCACGAAATACGCCAACTCAAATTCCGTAACAATCTCCCCCTTTGGCGGTTTCGTGACAAAACATAAATCCACTCAAGAAAATTCAAAAAGATATTTTTGTTGATATCACCATACAACAAAAATTTACATTGGAGATCCAAATAAAGATAAATACATGAGTTAAACTCCTAAAACAGACTCTAGACTTAGACATCTGTATTCTCTGCAAAAGAAATCATTCTTGACACAAAAGATCGTTAGTAACCTCAAGAATTTTCAACAATCAAAACCAAACACAGAGATAGTGTTTATACTCATCATGACATTTTCAAATTCAGATATGTAAGAAACTCACAATCAAAAATCGACATATCTTCTAAGGCATAAAAATCAAAATGTCACAGAAAGGTTAGTCAACAAGCAACTTGTTAGTTATATTACATGCCCAAATAGTTAGTCGAATAGTTAGCTGAGGCATGCATCAAATCACAATATAAAACCAAAGTTGAGTTATACTTACCTTTCAAGGTTTCATGTTCTCATTCATGTTCAAAGTTCTCTTTCTACTCTGAGTTCTCTTTCTACTCTCTCCCCCTTTTTGTCACAAAACTCAGCCAAAAGTACAAAATTTAAGGAGAGTTAAAAAGTTCAAGAGCCAAAAGTTTGAGAACTAAAAAAAACTTAAAAACCTACAAAAGAAAATATTAGCCATGAGATCAAGCTAAATCCGAACTGTCTGAGCTGGTATGATCCAGCTTGTTCAAAATTCCTTTCAGCATTCGTGATATTTTGGAACATTTCTTTCTCATCTGATGTTGTTCAGCGGCAATTTGCTGGAGATCTGTCGCCAATCTCTCTTGGTCAGCAGATAGTCTGCTTTGTTCCTGATGAACGGAGGCCAATACGGTAGCTTCTGGAGTGTTTCTCCTTGAAGTCGATGGACGAGGTGGAGAAGCAGATGATGCATCCTGGCCTTCAATCCATGGAGATTTACTACGTTGAATTCCAGGAAGTGAGCGTGCTCTGGTAAGATGCTCATTAAGCTGAATTCCACTACCTTTGACCTTGTTCTGTTTTGTATATTGTTTAGTCGTTGAGGCAGATTTCATCAGCTTTTTATTCTTCAAATATTGCCTGTCCTCCTCATCAACTTTTTGTTGAACTTGTTTCAGGAAGTCTTCCCAGTCTTCTTCTTCGAACTTAGAGCTGTCTTGACCACCAGTTCTTGTCTCGTCTCGCATTGAGTCATCTTGTTCCTTTTTAACAGTCGCACGTGTGTGCACCATTGCTACGAGTCCTGTGAGCAACACCTCAAGAACACGAAAAAATTGTTAATTTTCAAAATTTTGAAAAATTGTACCCAAACAATCATAATCGTGTAGAGAGACTAGGGATCAAATTAGTTTTGCAAAAAGAATTTTAAAAATAGATCAATTCCATGATTTTCAAAAATTCTCAAAAATATGCCCTAAAACTGAATTTTTAGAAATCGAAGGCCAAAAATCCGTTTATCATGAGAATACCTAGCATATAATCAAAACTAATGTTCCCAGAGTTCTTATTTGAAAAGAAGTTCGATCAAAAACCATCCACAAACGAAAAAATATGAAATTTCCCTCACGTTTTGAGCAAAACTATGAAAAACTGTGAAAAACTGAGATTTTGATCAAGATAACTTACTTTGAATTGAAGAGAATGAGTTTGGAGGGCTCCAAGATCTTTGCTTTCAAGAGAGAGAAAGTTTGGAAGCTTAGAAACAAAAGATTGAAGTAATAAGAAATCAAAACCCTTTTGTTCTATATAAAACCCTAACCGCGGTGCGGATCGGATCTTGAATCCAGTCCGGATCGGCTACCCGCAGGAAATATCTGCGTTCGAGATCCGGATCGGCTTGTCCAGTCCGGATCGGCTTCAAACTTTTTCTTCAGAAAAATTCCGAAAAAATTCTAGAAAAATCTAGAAAAAGATTGTAAGCACTTTTGTGTATCAACTTTAAATAAAAATTATCGTTTCATACAACAAGAAATTGATTATGCAAAATCTATCAAAATATCCAAATAACGAAACGAAAATTTATAAAAATTAAATCCCATAAAGCTGAACAACTTTAATCACATCTGACTTGATCTTATGAGTAATGCCTTTATCAAATCATCAATTTGGTAAAAAAAATGAAATACCAAGATCAATAGATGTTTGAAATCCCAGATAAGTTAGATAATGTATCTATACAATCTATTGAAGAGAGTGGCTCTTTGAGCATCTTTCATTAAAATTCCCACCTTATACCAACCTTGAAATTTGACAGAGTCAAGTATTTCAACATGCATTTTATTTAATCAAACTTGAAAAACCATGCTTGGTATACATGTGGTAGCTGCACACAGTACTCGGACGACCGAGGTGGTAGCTCTTTCCTCCATGTGGTGGTAGTTTTCACACTCCTCATGGGATGTAACTCTTTCCACATCTTTTGAGCATATTACATTTCTTTGACTCCCCCTCAATTGGCTATCAATTATTTAAGATACAAGGTATTCAACCAAAAATTGATCTCGCATTCATACTCGACTAAATAGTCAAATAAGATAATAACTATACCAAGAGATCGTAGAGAGAGAAATTGACTTTAATCACTTAAGAAATGACTTAATTGACATAAATGATCATTGCATCAACTGAAATATTATGATATCAAAAGCATAATAAATTTCTAAATGTGTGAAAGGATGCAATTAAAGTCAATATAACTAATGCTCAATTAATGTTCTATTGTACAAACATAGATAAAGATCAAAAACACAAAAACAAAACCTAACCTAAGGATTGGTTTCAAAAAGAGATTATTTCAAGAAAAGCATACCAATTGCCTTACGCAAGTGTATAAATCATTTTTGATCCAAAGGTTTTGTTAAAAAGTCAGCTAATTGATCCTCAGTTGAAATGTAGGAAAGTTGAAGAATATTTGATTCAACTAGCTCTCTAAGAAAATGATATCTAAGTTCAATGTGTTTTGTTCTTGAGTACAACACAGGGTTTTTTGAAATGTTTATAGCACTGGTGTTGTCACAGAGAATTGTTACCGAAGTTGCTGAAATTCGGAAGTCGCTCAACACACTTTTCATCCAAATGAGTTGGGTTGAACAACTACCCGCTGAGATATATTCCGCTTCGGCAGTCGAGAGTGCAATGCAGTTTTGCTTTTTACTATGCCACGCAACAAGGCAATGGCCAAGATAAAAATATGCACCACTCGTACTCTTCCGATCATCCACTGATCCTGCCCAATCGGCATCTGAGTATCCTACAATATCTAGACTTGTTCCCATAGGATTCCAAATTCCAAAATTTATTGTCCCTTTGATGTACCGGATGATCCGTTTCACCGCTTTCAGGTGAACCTCCTTTGGTGCTGATTGATATCTCGCGCAGATCCCAACACTAAAGGATATGTCCGGGCGACTAGCCGTAAGATAAATTAGACTTCCAATCATGCTGCAATAAAGTTTCTCGTCTACATTCTCACTAAGAGATTCACTTCCTAATCCCTTATTGCTAGTTCCCATTGGAGTCGGAAAATCTTTAGAATTTTCTAAACCAAACTTTTTGACCAACTCCATTGCATACTTGGATTGACACAGATGGATGCCATCGTAACTTTGTTTCACTTGCAATCCAAGAAAATATGTCAGTTCGCCCATCATTGACATCTCGAATTCGCTTTCCATGGTTTCAGCGAATTTAGAAGCATCATTGTCTCTAGTTGCACCAAATACAATGTCATCGACATAGATTTGTGCTACAATGAAGTTATCTTGATAATGCTTCACAAAGAGAGTCCTATCTGCTCCCCCTCGAGTATAGCCCTTCTCCAAAAGGTGCTTCGTCAACCTTTCGTACCACGCTCGCGGTGCTTGTTTTAGACCGTAAAGAGCTTTTTTCAAACGAAAAACATAGTTAGGTAGTTTAAGGTCTACAAAACCTTTCGGTTGAGCCACATAAACTTCCTCATTTAAAAACCCATTTAAAAACGCGCTCTTAACGTCCATTTGAAAAAGTTTTATTTTAAAATGACAAGCAATTGCAAATAGGATACGAATGGACTCGAGTCTAGCTACAGGGGCGAAAGTTTCATCAAAGTCTATAACTTCTATTTGAGAGTAGCCTTGAGCAACTAAACGTACTTTGTTCCTGATGATGGTACCATCCTTATTTTTCTTGTTCTTGAAAATCCATTTAGTACCAATCACATTGTGTTGCTTCGGAGGCTTCGTTAATTCCCAGACTTTGTTTCGTTCAAACTGATGGAGCTCTTCCTGCATTGCTTCAATCCTGTAGTCATCCTGAAGAGCTTCATCGACGTTCTTTGGTTCGATTAAGGAAACGTAACAAGCGAATCCACAAATCAACTGTCTCCGAGTTCTGACTCCTTCTTGTGGGTCTCCAATAATGTTTGATTCAGGATGATCCTTGGAGATTCGTAACGTTTGAGGTAACGGAGTAGTCGGAGGTACATGAGATGATTCCTCCCAAAGATGGTTGACGTGTTGGCCCCATTAAATCCATGTGCAAAAGTTCCAAAGGCCGTTTTGTACCAACGTGGTTCAAGTTCTTGTGTGCAGTCCTAGATTGTTTTCCCTTTTGGCAACCACCACACACAATGTTTTGTATAAGTGAAAGTTTAGGAACACCCTTAACTACGTCTTTGTTTGAAATTCTAGCAAGTTCCTTAAAATTTATGTGACCTAGCCTTTCATGCCAAAGAGTTTCATTATTTAAAGAGGCTAAGTTGCAATTTTCTGAAATTTTATTAGGAACAACATAACAATTGTTTTCAGATCTAACCCCCTTTAAAAAGAAAACATGGTCCTTATCAGTTACAACACATTCAACAGATGAAAAGTTAACTGAAAAACCATTGTCGCAAAGTTGACTTATGCTAATGAGATTAGTCTTAAGGCCATCAACAAATAATACATTGTTCAGAATCGGGCCATCTGGAATAGCTACTGTTCCTTTTCCAACAATTTTGGAAGATCGACCATCTCCGAAAACTACAAGTCCTCCGGAGATTTTCTCAAAATTTTGAAAGCAGTTTTTGTCACCGGTCATGTGACGGGAACAACCGCTATCCAGATACCAAGACGAATTATCATACGCATGCAAGGAAATATTAGTAACAAGACAAGGGAAGATTTCACCTTTGCGCACCCAAACCTTTTTGGACTGTGTTGGCAATGATCGTGAAGTTATTTTCCTTGGTGAAGGCATCTTGTTAGATTGATTGCTGCTCCTTGATGATGTCGTCTTGCGAGATGAACTACCAAGGCTCTTTTCCTTCGAATAATTTGCATTTGATTTCTGAGGAATCACCTTTTTGGTAGTCGTTGCAAGAAGTGCTTGAGTTGAGCGTTTGGCTCCCATCTTGCAATTTCTCCTTATGTGCCCTGAAAAACCACAACGAAAACATACCTTAGTGCTTGACGATCCCGAAGAGGATGAAGTAGGCTTGTTGTCGTTGTTTGTCGTGAATTCCGGTGTCGGAGGAGGAGATACCGACTGAGGCACAAAAACTGTTACACTCGAACTAGGACTGTCTCCAGTTTGAGTGTACCCGAGGCCGAAACGATTTGTTTGACCAAGACCAAGAAGCTTATCCAACTTACTCCTTCCCGATGAAAATCGCTGTAAGTCATCCTTGAGTTGGAAGATGGTCTTTGTCATTTCCAAATTTTCCTGTCGAGCCTCGTTACAGAGCTTCGAGAAATAAATCGCTTTATCCACCAATTTTACATGTTCTTTCTCGAAAAGCTCATTTTTCTCTTGAATGGAAACATTTGCTTTAATCAGGTTATCCCTTTCCACTTCAAGAGCGTTTGAGAGAGAAGATGCCCTTTTTGCTTCTTCTTCGAGATCCTGCAATCTCCCTCTCAAACTTCGGTTTTGCTTTGCCAATTTCTTTGAATCCCTCAAAAGCTTATGGTAGGCAAGAGCAAAATCTTCACCTTCAGAATTACTCGATTCATTGTCCATGACATTCTTTTCAGCATGGGAGGAGTTGGACAAAGAATCGGATGTACTTGCCATTAAGCACATGAAGGGTGAAGATGTGGACGCGTGGAATGCCGTTGCGTTGGTCTCTTCATCACTTGTAGATGACTCATTTGTCGTTGAGGTGTCATCCCAAGTGACGGCTTGCATCGCCTTCTTCTTGGACGAATTCTTATTTGGACACTCCGTTGAGATATGGCCGTATCCTCGGCACTTGAAGCATTGGACTTGTACTTCTGAGCTTTTCTTATCCTTTGAAAAACTTTCTTGCTTTCTTGACTTTTGGCTTGAAAAATCTTTGCCTTTCTTCCACTTTTTGGAGGATGAAGTTTTACTTGAATTACCCCTTCGAAAGTTTCGGCGGAAATTTCTTGTCAAGAGAGCAAGCTGCTTCTCAAAGTCCTCCATAGATAGGTTCTCGTCATCGTCTGAGGAGGATGAATCCGCGTCTTCTTCTTTTGTTGTTTTCAACGCATAACCTGAAGACTTAGAAGAGGATACTTTTCCAGAAGAATAGTTAGTAGGAAATGTCATTTCATAAGTTTGTAATGAACCAACTAATTTGTGACGCCCCACTTCCCAGGGGGTCACCCATCCTACAACTACTCTAGCTCTAGCACGCTTAACTCTCATGTTCCTCTTGGATCTTGCTACCATCCAAAATGCTATAGCCGGGTTAGAGATTTAGTCCTATTATATCATTTATATAGAGGACTAATCCAAATTCCGGGGGTGTCACATTCTTCCCCCCTTTAAGCCCTGACGTTCACGTCAGGCTCAAGCACACTCACAAGCACCAGGCGATGTGAGACTTGTCTCGCTAGCCTTAGCCGACCTTGTGAGGAGCTGCACTCCACTCACAACAGTCATTAGCCGGGGAGCCTCGCTCTACCCGCTATATAACCCTGGCTCAGTCGAGACTCATCTCACATTTCCGACTGGTGAATGGCTCTGATACCAACTGTGACGCCCCACTTCCCAGGGGGTCACCCATCCTAGAACTACTCTAGCTCTAGCACGCTTAACTCTCATGTTCCTCTTGGATCTTGCTACCATCCAAAATGCTATAGCCGGGTTAGAGATTTAGTCCTATTATATCATTTATATAGAGGACTAATCCAAATTCCGGGGGTGTCACATAATTCTTCTACACGGATTTCGTCCGGGTGTTTAATAGTTTCAATGGCCGTAACCTTGGATCGAAATCTTTCAGGAAGAGCCCTTAAAATCTTTCTTACAATTTTAAATTCTGGAATTTTCTCTCCCAAGTTAGCACATGTGTTAACGATGTCTTGCAATCGTGTATAATAATCTGTGAATGATTCATTTTCTGCCATGAAAATAGAGTCAAACTTGCTCGTAAGCATTTGCAGTTTTGAATCTTCACAAGGTTAGTTCCCTCATGTGTAACTTGAAGAACATCCCAAATTTCTTTCGCAGTCTCACATGCCGAGACGCGAGAGAACTCAGTTTGTGACAAGGCATTAAATAAAGCATTAATTCCTTTGCCATTGTAAGAAGATAAATCAATCTCTTCCTTGGTCCATTTCGACCTAGGTTTGATGGTGCGAACATCAGCAATAATTTCAGTTGGATTAGACCACCCTAATTCAATTGATTGCCACACCCGTTTGTCGATGGAAATTAAAAAGGCTTTCATCCGTACTTTCCAGTAGGCATAATTTGTTCCACCAAATAATGGGGGTCTGTTGATGTTTCCACCTTCAACTATTATTTACAACCCTATTCCCGCTCTGATACCACTTGTTGGGTTATGTATAATTGGATCTAAATAGGGGAAAAAATACCTAGAGGGGGGTGAATAGGTGTAAACCATAAACACTCAAAAAATCATTGCGCAATAAAACCCAATGCGGAAATAAAAATAACACGCAAGATTTTTACGTGGAAAAACTCCAAACCGGAGTAAAAAACCACGGGACCGATCACACGGCGAAATCCACTATAATTAAAACACGTACAAGGTGATTTACCGTACACACTTACGACTCAACCTTTTCCATACGCTCCTAGTTGATCTTCTCCGCTCGCTCCGCAACGCTTCTCGAATCCACGATCAGCGCCCAACGCCGAATCCACGGCGTCCAACGTCGAGTCCACGACGTCCGACCGAATCCACGGTCTTCACCCAATGGCACGCTTCGAATCCACGAACGTACCTCGCTCCGAATCAACGAGAGCGGTTGCACCTTGAATCCACAAGGCCACGCGAGTCCACGCGCCGATTTTGGGAAAATCGTTGTTTTTGGGTGGTGATGATCCGCCGAATACTTAGATTAGAAATAGATCGGAAATACCATCTAAGTATTCATTAATTTGATTCTACTCAAAATCTGAGTTTGGAAAACCTAGAATCAAATTAATCAATATAGATGAAGAAACATAGAATTTAATCTATTGATTCCCTTTCTTCTCTATATGTGGATTTTTCTATTTCGGTCGTATTTTTCTGTGTTTCCCTAAAATGAAACGTAGGGTCTATTTATAGGTTAGAAACCATTGGAAGAAGATAAGCATAAAAAACTAACCATTTCTGGAATTTTACAGGACGACAGTCCGGACTGGAATGGGCGGTCCGGACTGTCTCAGCGAAACAGACTTTTTCCAGAAAAGAGAACGTTCGAGGTCCGGACTGGATTTCACGGTCCGGACTATTCATGCAATTCCTTCAATTACCACGTTCGGGGTCCGGACTGAAAATCCCAAGGTCCGGACTGGAATTGCGCATGAACCATCCTATGTTCGGGGTCCGGACTGTAATGCCCGGTCCGGACTCTGAACGTGTAAAATGTCCAATTTTTGATTTTTATGCAATTAAAAATTCAACCAAGTGTTTCTACACTATAAGAAGTATTCAGATCACCATAAATCTTTAGTTAAACGTACCTGATCCTTTTGAATTCTTCTTTCTTGAGATTGAGGTATATGATCCAAACTTCTTCATCTTCAATCTTCAAGACTTAACCAATTTCACGAAATACGTCAACTCAAATTCCGTAACATAAACAACCTAACCATGTTTTTCGTTTGAAAAAGGCTCTTTACGGTCTAAAACAAGCACCGCGAGCGTGGTACGAAAGGTTAACAAAGCACCTATTGGAAAAGGGCTATACTCGAGGAGGAGCAGACCGGACTCTCTTTGTGAAGCATTATCAGGATAATTTCATTATAGCACAAATCTATGTCAATGACATTGTATTTGGTGCAACTAGAGACAATGATGCTTCTAAATTCGCTGAAACCATGGAAAGCGAATTTGAGATGTCTATGATGGGGGAACTGACTTACTTTCTTGGATTGCAAGTGAAACAAAATGAAGAAGGCATCCATTTGTGCCAATCCAAGTATGCAAGGGAGTTGGTGAAGAAATTCGATTTAGAAAACTCTAAAGATTTTCCAACTCCAATGGGAACTAGCAATAAGGGATTAGGAAGTGAATCTCTTAGTGAAAGTGTAGACGAGAAGCTTTATCGTAGCATGATTGGAAGTCTACTCTACCTAACGGCTAGTCGCCCGGATATATCCTTTAGTGTTGGGATCTGCGCGAGATATCAATCAGCACCAAAGGAGGTTCACCTAAAAGCGGTGAAAAGGATCATCCGGTACATCAAAGGAACACTGAACTTCAGAATTTGGTATCCTATGGGAACAACGCTTGATATTATAGGATATTCAGATGCCGATTGGGCAGGATCTGTGGATGATCGGAAAAGTACGAGTGGTGCATATTTTTATCTTGGCCATTGCCTTGTTGCATGGCAAAGTAAAAAGCAAAACTGCATAGCACTCTCGACTGCCGAAGCGGAATATATTTCAGCGGGTAGTTGTTCAACTCAACTTATTTGGATGAAAAGCATGTTGAGCGACTTCCGAATTTCAGCAACTTCGGTAACTATTCTTTGTGACAACACAAGTGCTATAAATATTTCTAAAAATCCTGTGTTGCACTCGAGAACAAAACACATTGAACTTAGATATCATTTTCTAAGAGAGCTAGTTGAATCAAATTTACTTCAAATTTCCTATATTTCAACTGAGGATCAATTAGCTGACATTTTAACAAAACCTTTGGATCAAAAACGGTTTATTCATTTACGTAAAGCAATTGGAATGCTTTCTTTGAAATAACACTTTTTGAAATCATTGCTTAGGTTAGGTTTTGTTTTGTGTTTTTGTTCCTTATCTATGTTTGTGCATAGAACATTAATTGAGCATTAGTATTATTGACTTTAATTGCATCCTTTCATATATTTTGAAATTTATTATGCTTTGGATATCATAATAATTCATTTGATGCAATGATCATTTATGTCAATTAAGTCATCTTTGTTTTGATCAAAGTCAATTTCTCTCTCAAATGATCTCTTGGTATAGTTTTTATCTTATTTGACAATTGAGTCGAGTATGAAATCGAGATCAATTTTTGGTTGAATACTTTATATATTAAATAATTGATAGCCATTTGAGGGGGAGTTCATTTAAGTTGATATGCTCAATGTTGGGTTATATGTAATGTAGATCTAAATAGGAAAAAAAACACCTAGAGGGGGGTGAATAGGTGTAAACGTATAAACACTCAAAAATCGTTGCGATAAAAACCCAATGCGGAAATAAAAATAACACGCAAGATTTTTACGTGGAAAAACTCCAAACCGGAGTAAAAAACCACGGGACCGATAACACGGCAGAAATCCACTAGAATTAAAACACGTACAAGGTGATTTACCGTACACACTTACAACTCAACCTTTTCCATACGCTCCTAGAGGATCTTCTCCGCTCGCTCCACGACGCTTCTCGAATCCACGATCTGCGCCCAACGCCGAATCCACGGCGTCCAACGTCGAATCCACGACGTCCGACCGAATCCACGGTCTTCACCCAATAGCACCCTTCGAATCCACGAACGTGCCTCGCTCCGAATCCACGAGAGCGGTTGAACCTTGAATCCACAAGGACACGCGAATCCACGCGCCGATTTTAGGGAAATCATTGTTTTTCGGTGGTGATGATCCGCCGAATACTTAGATCAAAGATAGATCGGAAATACCATCTAAGTATTCATTAGTTTGATTCAACTCAAGATGTGAGTATGAAAACCTAGAATCAAACTAATCAATATAGATGAAGAAACATAGAGTATTCTCTAATGATTTCCTTTCTTCTCTATATGTGGATCTTAGGCCGTATAAAATGATATATGAATATGACGGCTATATTCCTTTTATCGGCCTCTTTTGATTATTTTGGATTAACCCTAGAAAAAGAGTCATAGGGTCTATATATAGGTTAGAAACATTTGGAAGGAGATAAGAATCAAAAACCTAACATTTCTGGAATTTTTACGGACGGCGATCCGGATCAGATTTTGGCGATCCGGATTACAGTAGCAAGAAAGACGGTTTCCAGAAAAACAATCGTTCGGGATCCGGATCGGAATGCCTGATCCGGATCGTTCATACAATTCTGAGAACTCAACGTTCGGGATCCGGATCGTGAGATGCTGCGATCCGGATTGAAGTAATGTATGAAACAACAACCTTCGGGATCCGGACTGCTGGCTCTGATCCGGATCCTGAACATGTCCGAACACCAGTTTTTGATTTTTATGCAGTTAAAAACTCTTCCAGGTGTTTCTACACTACAAGAAGTATTCGGATCACCAATAATCTTTAGTTAAACATACCTGGTCCTTTTGAATTCTTCTTTCTTGAGATTGAGTTAAATGATCCAACTTTCTTCACCTTCAATCTTTCTTCACCTTCAATCTTCAAGACTTGAACCTTTCACGAAACTACGCCAACTCAAATTCCGTAACAATCTCCCCCTTTGGCGGTTTCGTGACAAAACACAGATCCACTAAAGAAAATTCAAAAAGATATTTTTGTTGCTATCACCATACAACAAAAATTTACAATGGAGATCCAAAAATTTAAAAACATGAGATAAACTCCTAAAACAGACTCTAGACTTAGACATCTGTACTCTCTGCACAAAGAAATCATTCTTGACAAAAAAAGATCGTTAGATACCTCAAGAATATTTAGCATTCAAAACCTAACAGAGATAGAGTTTATGCTCACCATGACATTGAGTAATTTAGATATGTAATAAGATCACAATCAAACATTGACATATCTTCTAAACAATAAAATTCCAAATGTCATAACTTTGCTTTGTTAGTAATCAAACAACTTGTTAGTAATAATACATGTCCAAATAGTTAGTCGAATAGTTAGTAGGAACATGCAACAAATCACAAGATAAAGTGATACTTACCTTTCACCAAAGTCAAAGTTGAAGTGATACTTACCTTGATGTTCACACATTCACATCATCATTTGTCAATCATTGTTCAAGTTCTCTCTAAACTCTCTCCCCCTTTTTGTCACAAACAAAGCCAAAATTACAAAAATGGAGAGAATGGTTAACAATTCAAGTTTGAGAACTAAAAACTAAAACTAAAACTTAAAGACCTGCACAAAAGAAAGATTAAACATATGCATAATAAACAGAAATTGGAAGGATATGGATCATTCAGATTCATCTGAACTGATACAACCGAGAATTTGGAAGATTTTTTTTAATCGCTTGTTCATTGATGATTGATTCTTATTTACCTTCTTTATTTCTTCCTTTACCTCAATTAGTTCATTTGATATACGTTCTTGCTCGTTGGAGAGCCTTTGCTGTTCTTTATAGATTGAGGTAACAGATGCATCATCATCAGAAGTTGATTGAGGTGCTTGTTGTGCTGGATGTGCTGGTTGGACTGGAGGAGTTGCTGCCGGTGCAGAGGTTGTCGCTTGTTGTTGTTGTGCTCGTTGCCGGTGAGGAGGTATTATGGGTTCATCTGGCTTCGTCGAGAGAGACTTTACAATTGTTGTTTCATTGATCGTTCCTAGACTGTGCATATAGGAACTTGCATTTGTGTCAGCTTTAAATTTGCGAAGAATGCGCATGATGATCATTGGATAAGGTAGTCTCTCTGAAGGATGAGCATGCTCCACATATCGCGCCATCTTTGTCCAGATGACGTAAGGAATGTTTAAGTTAGCTCCCATTGCTGCTGTGGGGTTTCCAAGTAGATAAAGGAATATCATTCTCTCCCACCGAAGAACCTTTGTGTTCATGTTTGGAATGACATTATAACAAACAATTAAGTTTAAAAAGCGGTACTCTGGTCGTAGTTCTTTCGAGAAAACGGAGTTTCCAGTCGACCGAGTATCTGGAAGACAGATTCCATCAACTACCACTCTCCAGGAGTAGGTGTTGAAGACTTGATTCTTCAGGTAATGAGTGCCATCGGCTCGGGCGTCCATCCCTAATACCTCTCCAATCAGTTGGGGCGTCACTTTGATCTTAACATTCTTGACCAATGTTTGAAAGTCCCGGCGTCCGCTCTCCTGATCAACTAGATAGCAAGCATTCTGATAAAACATTCTCACTGAGTGAAGACAATACCCAGTGGTCTCCGGGAAGTCGCAAATGGGAGCAAGACCTATCTGGTCAAACAAAGTCCCAAATGGCCGAGAACGCTCCTTTAAGGCTTTTACATCAACATGCCTTTCTCCAATGCATTCCCTATTTTCAAATTCCTTTATTCTAGCCGAGCTGACAAAGTCTTGTGGAGGTGCTTGGCTATCAACTGGTTGCTCAATGGAGATTCCTCGAGCACTTCCTCTTTTGCGAGCAACACTTTTTCTTCTTGTCTTCCCAGAAGTTTCCTCCATTGGAGCTTTGCCTTTTTCAGCAGCAGTAGGCAGAGCCTTTTCCTTTGATGTCTCTGCATGGGCTTTTCCTTTCGAAGCAGTAGAAACAGTCGTTGCTTCAACTTGCAGTTTATCCCAATCAATTGATTCCGTTTCAGATTCTGTATCGAAATCATCTTTAGCTTTCTTCGCTTTCTTAGCCTTCTTAGCCCTCTTGGGCTTGACAGTGTCCTTGGTATGAACCATGGCAGCAAGTAGGAAGATGATCCAAGTGATCACCATCTTGATTGCTAGTGACAAACGTATCCTGTGAAGACCAACTCAAGAACACATGATAAATTGTTAATTTTCAAAGATTTGAAAAATTGTACCCAAACAATCATAATCATGTAGAGAGACTAAGAATCAAATTAGTTTTACAAAAGGAATTTTAAAAATAGATCAATTGCATGATTTTCGAAAATCCTCATTATATGCCCTAAAACCGAATTCTTTGAAATCGAAGACCAAAAATCCGTTTAACTTGGGAATACCTAGCATATAATCAAAACTAATCTACCCAGAGTTCTAATTTCAAAAGAAATTTGATCAAAAACCATCCACAAACAAAATCGATCCAAGAAATTCATCACGTTTGAGGAGGAAAAAGAAAAACGGTGAAAAACCGAGATTTTGATCAATAAAACTTACTTGTATTCGAGGAACTTGAGTTTGGAAAGCTCCAAGGTGCAATAGTTCTAGAGAGAGAGGCTCTAGAGACTTGAGAACAAAAGATTAAGGTAAAAGAAATCAAAACCCTCTTGTTCTTATTAAAACCCTAGCCGTGATCCGGATCGGATCGAGATTTCGATCCGGATCGGCCAGCCGCAGGAAGAAGCCTGCGTTCGGGATCCGGATCACCTTGCCCGATCCGGATCGGCTCCAACTTTTTCTTCAGAAAAATTTAGAAAAATTTCATAAGATCCAGAAAAAGTATGTAAGCACAATTGTGTATCAACTTTAAACAAAAATCATCGTTTCATACAACAAGAATTAGATTATGCCAAATCTATCAATAATATCCAAAAATGAAACGAGAATTTACAAAAATTAAATCCCTTAAAGTTGAACACCTTCAATTACATCTAACTTGATCTTATGAGTAATGCCTTTATCAAATCATCAATTCAGCAAAGAAAATGAAATACAAAGATCAATAGATGTTTGAAATCCCAAATATGGTAGATAATTTATCTAGACAATCTGTTGAAGAGAGTGGCTCTTTGAGCATCTTTCTTTTAAAAACCCACCTTATACCAACCTTGAAATTTGACGGAGTCAAGTATTTCAACATGCATTTTACTTAATCAAAAATTGGACAACCATGCTTGGTATACATGTGGTAGCTGCACACAATACTCAGACGACCGAGGTGGTAGCTCTTTCCTCCATGTGGTGGTAGTTTTCACACTCCTCATGGGATGTAACTCTTTCCACATCTTTTGAGCATTTTACATATATTTGACTCCCCCTCAATTGGCTATCAATTATTTAAGATATAAAGTATTCAACCAAAAATTGATCTCGATTTCATACTCGACTAAGCAGTCAAATAAGATAATGACTATACCAAGAGATTATTGAGAGAGAAATTGACTTTGATCACTCAGAAGATGATTTAATTAACATAAATGATCATTGCAACAGTGAAATATTATGATGGCAAAAGCATAATAAATTTCTAAATGTGCGAAAAGATGCAATTAAAGTCAATTATGATCTATGCTCAATTAATGTCCTATGTACAAACATAGATAATGAACAAAACAAAAACAAACAAAACCTATCCTAAGCAAAGGTTTCAAAAAGAAGTTTATTTCAAGGAAAGCATTCCAATTGCTTTTCGCAAATGAATAAAACGTTTTTGATCCAAAGGTTTTGTTAGAATGTCAGCTAATTGATCCTCAGTTGAAATATATGAAAGTTGAAGAGTATTTGATTCAACTAGCTCTCTAAGAAAATGATATCTAAGTTCAATATGTTTTGTTCTAGAGTGCAACACAGGGTTTTTAGAAATGTTAATTGCACTTGTGTTGTCACAAAGAATTGTTACCGAAGATGCTGAAATCCGGAAGTCGCTCAACACACTTTTCATCCAAATGAGTTGGGTTGAACAACTACCCGCTGAAATGTATTCCGCTTCGGCAGTCGAGAGTGCTATGCAATTCTGCTTTTTACTGTGCCATGCAACAAGGCAATGACCAAGATAGAAGCATGCACCACTCGTGCTTTTCCGATCATCCACTGATCCTGCCCAATCGGCATCTGAGTATCCAACAATATCCAAACTAGTTCCCATAGGATACCAAATTCCGAAATTAATTGATCCTTTGATGTACCGGATGATCCTTTTCACCGCTTTCAGGTGAACCTCCTTTGGTGCTGATTGATCTCTCGCGCAAATCCCAACACTAAAGGATATATCCGGGCGACTAGCCGTGAGGTAAAGTAGACTTCCAATCATACTTCGATACAGTTTCTCGTCTACATTCTCACTTTGTGATTCACTTCCAAGTCCCTTGTGGCTAGTTCCCATTGGAGTCGGAAAATTCTTCGAATTTTCTAAGTCATACTTTTTAACCAACTCCATTGCATACTTGGATTGACTCAAGTGAATACCTTCATCATTTTGTTTAATTTGCAATCCAAGGAAATAAGTCAATTTGCCCATCATGGACATCTCAAATTCGCTTTCCATGGTCTCCGCGAATTTAGAAGCATCAATATCTCTTGTTGCGCCAAATACAATGTCATCGACATAGATTTGTGCTACAATGAAATTGCTTTGATAATGCTTCACAAAGAGAGTCCTGTCAGCTCCCCCTCGAGTATAGCCCTTCTCCAAAAGGTGCTTTGTCAGCCTTTCGTACCATGCTCGCGGTGCTTGTTTCAGACCGTAAAGAGCCTTTTTCAAACGAAAAACATGGTTAGGTTGTTTATGGTCTACAAAACCTTTCGGTTGAGCCACATAAACTTCCTCATTTAAAAACCCATTTAGAAACGCGCTCTTAATGTCCATTTGAAATAATTTGATTTTAAAATGACAAGCAACAGCAAATAGTATACGAATGGACTCGAGTCTAGCTACAGGGGCGAATGTTTCATTAAAGTCTATACCTTCTACTTGAGAGTAGCCTTGAGCAACTAATCGTGCCTTGTTCCTGATGATAGTACCATCCTCATTTTTCTTGTTCTTGAAAATCCATTTGGTACCTATCACATTATGTTGCTTTGGAGGCTTCGTTAATTCCCAGACTTTGTTTTGCTCAAATTGATGGAGCTCTTCCTGCATTGCTTTAATCCTGTAGTCATCCTGAAGAGCTTCATCTATGTTCTTGGGTTCGATTAAAGATACGTAGCAAGCGAATCCACAAACCAACTGCCTCCGAGTTCTAACTCCTTCTTGTGGATCTCCAATGATGTTTGATTCAGGATGATCCTTGGAGATTCGTAACATTTGTTGTAACGGAGTACTCGAAGGTACATGAGATGATTCCTGCACATCAGATAAACTTGAAGAACCATTAGATGCATCATTAATATTGGAAGTATTACCATGAGAAGATGCACTTACAGGAGTATCATCATCTAGAGAGATATCGAGGGTAGATTTTTCAGATGCAAAGTGAAAAGCTTCATCTACTTTAACATTTATAGATTCTACAATCGTTTTAGATTCGATGTTAAATACTCGATATGCTCTGCTATTTGTAGAATAACCCAAAAAGATCCCTTCGTCACTTCGAGAGTCAAACTTTCCAAGATTTTCACGGTCACGTAAAATGTAACATCGACTCCCGAAGATACGAAAGTATTTGATATCCGGTTTTCTACTAAACCACAGCTCATATGGTGTATTTAAAGTTCCTGGGCGCAAATACACTCGATTAATGACATAGACAGCGGTGTTCACAGCTTCAGCCCAAAAATGTAGCGGTAAATTCCGGCTATGAAGCATCACACGCGCCATCTCTTGAACAACCCTGTTTTTGCGCTCAACAACACCATTCTGCTGAGGTGTATAGGGTGCTGAGAATTCATGTTTTATGCAGTTGGAAGTGCAAAAATCAATGAATTTGGAATTTATGAATTCTCCACCTCTATCACTCCTAACACGAATGATCTTTTCATTCTTTTCAATCAAAATACGATAGCAAATCTCATGAAAAGAATCAAACGTATCAGCTTTCTCTTTTAAAAATGCTACCCAAGAAAACCTAGAGAAATCATCAACCAATAAGAAAATATACCATTTACCTCCCAAAGATGGTTGACGAGTCGGCCCCATTAAAACCATATGCAAAAGTTCCAAAGGCCGTTTTGTACCAACGTGGTTCAAGTTCTTGTGTGCAGTCCTAGACTGTTTTCCCTTTTGGCAACCACCACACACAACGTTTTGTTTAAGCAAAAGTTTTGGAACCCCCTTGACCACGTCCTTGTTTGAAATTCTAGCAAGTTCCTTAAAATTTAAGTGACCTAGCCTTTCATGCCAAAGTGTTTCATTATCCAAAGAAACTAGGTTACATTTTTCAGAAAATTTATTAGGAACAACATAACAATTGTTTTCAGATCTAACCCCTTTTAAAAAGAATACATGGTCCTTATCAGTTACAACACATTCAACAGATGAAAAGTTAACTGAAAAACCATTGTCGCAAAGTTGACTTATGCTGATGAGGTTAGTCTTAAGGCCATCAACAAATAACACATTATTTAGAACCGGGCCATCTGGAATAGCTACTGTTCCTTTTCCAACAATTTTGGAAGATCGACCGTCTCCGAAAACAACGAGTCCTCCGGAGATTTTCTCAAGATTTTGAAAACTATTTTTGTCACCGGTCATGTGACGCGAACACCCGCTATCCAGATACCAAGACGAACTATCATATGCATGCAAGGAAACATTGGTAACAAGACAAGGAAGGATTTCACCTTTGCGCACCCAAACCTTTTTGGAGTGCGTCGGTAATAGTCGTGAAGTTATATGCCTAGGTGAAAGCGTCTTGTTAAAACGATTGCTGCTCCTTGATGAAGTCGTCTTGCGCGGTAAACTACCAAGGTTCTTTTCCTTCAATTGATTTGCAATTGATTTCCGAGGAATCACCTTTGTGGTAGTCATTGCAAGAGGTGTTTTAGGTGCGCGTTTGACTCCCGTCTTGCAATATCTTCTTATGTGCCCTGAAACACCACAACGAAAACATACCTTAGATCTTGACGATCCCAAAGAGGATGAAGTAAGTTTGTTGTCGTTGTTTGTCTTGAATTCCGGTGTCGGAGGAGGAGATACCGACTGAGGCACAAAAACTGTCCCACTCGAACTTGGACTGTTTCCAGTTTGAGTGTACCCGAGGCCGAACCGATTTGTTTGACCAAGACCAAGAAGCCTATCCAACTTACTCCTTCCTGAAGAGAATCGCTTCAAGTCATCCTTGAGTTGGAAAATGGTCTTTGTCATTTCCAGGTTATCCTGTCGAGCCTCGTTGTAGAGCTTTGAGAAGTGATCCGCTTTATCTGTGAGGTCCCGGAATCCCCCGCGCAGGGTTGCTGGTTGTTGGGCAGCTTTCGGTCGCCGTTGGGGGTGTTGGTGCGCGTGTTGGGGGCCCAGAAATGGATTTGTGATGCAATTTGGGATTTGCTTGCATCACTGGAGGCCTGTGTGGGTTGCGCGCATTTTGGACACAAGTGGTGGACTTCGGGCTTAAATTGAGACCCCGTGGGATGTTCGAGGACCCGTCGGGTGTTTAGAAGTGATTTCGCGCGAATCAGATGTCAAAATTAGACTCCGGGTGAAGTCCGGATAAAAGTTTACCTCTCCGGTCGCCTTCGGAAATTTTTAGAGTTGGAATTGGGCAAATCGGACTTTAAAAATGGACCCGGCGCGAAAATCGGATCGAGTGGGCATTCGGCAAATTTTCGGGTGAGAATTTGGAGAAATGGACATCGTTTTTGGATTCAGCGCGCGAAATCGCTAAGAATGGACTATTTACTTGTTTGTTTTGGAGCCCGGATATTTTACACGTTTTTCGAGGCGGCGCGGCACGTTTCCCGAGGCGAGGCGACAGCGCGGATCCCGAGGCGGCTCAAGGCGCGCAGCTGGCGCGCGTTGGGAACGCGCGCCTGCGCGTGTCAGCGCAGGGGCCGCCACGTGGCGGCCCCCCGCTGGCGCCCGCGCGGGAGCACGTGGGCGCGCCCGTGTCACGCGCCCGTGTCCCGCGCCTGCGGGCGGCAGCGTGTCACGCGCCCGTGTGGCGCGTGAGCTGCGCGCCCGCGTGGCGTGCGGGGATACGGCCACGTGGCCGCGCGCCTCCTTGCCTGGGCCTGGTGCACCCGGGCGGGTGCGGTGGACCGGCCGGTGCACCGTGGACCGGTGCACCGTGGACCCGCCTCTCTCCCTTTCTCTTCTTCTTCTCCTTCTTCCTCCCCGCAAGCGACCTCTTTTCCTTCTTCGTTTTCTTCTCCAACCGAGCGACGGGGAGAGTGAGGGAGGAGAGTGTGGGAGATGGCGTTTCGCGTCGCGGGCCTCGTGGAGCGCGCGAGGCTTCCGATGGGGGCGTTGCGGCGGCGGCGGCGCAGTCGGGTAGGTCCCGTGTGTTGGTTTTACTGTATTTTTGTACAGTTTTGGGGCGATCTTTTAGACTGTAACTGACCTTCTTGCTCCTTTCTGTGTTGGGCACCGTGCACCGTTTTGCGTGCGGACTCCGGCACCGTGCTCCGTTTTGCGTGCGGACTCCGTTTTGCGTGCGGACTCCGGCACCGTGCACCGTTTTGCGTGCGGACTCCGGCACCGTGCTCCGTTTTGCGTGCGGACTCCGTTTTGCGTGCGGACTCCGGCACCGTGCACCGTTTTGCGTGCGGACTCCGTTTCGCGTGCGGATCCTGGCACCGTGCACCGTTTTGCGTGTGGACTCCGGCACCGTGCACCATTTTGCGTGCGGATTCCGGCACCGTGCACCGTTTTGCGTGCGGACTGCGGTGCCGTGCACCGTTTCTCGTGCAGACTCCGTTTTTGGTGCGGACTCCGGCAGCGTGCTCCGTTTTGCGTGCGGACTCCGGCGGCGTGCTCCGTTTTGCGTGCGGACTCCGACGGCGTGCCCCGTTTTGCGTGCGGATCGCATGGAGGCCAATTGCAAGTGTCTACGAGCAATTGGTGGCAAATCGAGGTGGGTGGCCTTATCTCCATGTTTTATGGAATGTACATTAATTCTATTGATGTAGGACTATGCATGATAGTTTATTTCCTTGTGTAGCATGCTAGATTGTTGGAATGGCTATCCCTTTATTATCTGTTAATGTAGTTATCTTGGAACTCGACCTAGCACCCCCGTCATATGTTGTATGTGCAACCAGACTAGTAGAAAATCCTCACTTGGGCTAGGGTTATTTATGCTTAGACATCCACACTGTTCCTTCATCCCTGACATAGTGTTTTCTCGCCCGGGTAGTGGGCCGAGAGGTCGGGACTTGCTTTTAGTGTGGGATGCTTTTACACTCTTGCCTGAGAGCAGAGTGGAGTCTGGTAATTGTACTGGGTTGCTTATCTGTGCCGGGAGCCGTTTGGGTAAACGGTAGTCCCGGGAGGTCTTGTTTCCCTGTTGTGCCGTCGTGGAGGGAGCCGACGCGCAGACGGCAGTCCCGGGCCGTCGAGTATCTTCCGGTCCGTCTTGTTGGGAACCGTTGGGGTTGGCGGTGGTCCCAGGTCGTTGAGTGTTGTCCGACCTGTTTTGTTACCCTGAGTTATGGGTCGTTCCTGGCTGTGGAGTATCTCCAGCCAGTGAGCCTTGTGCTGCGAGCCGTTGGAGAGGCTAGTGTCACGTGTTTCGAGTTAGCCGAGCAGCTGAGTCGTCGAGAGTGCTCCGACTGTTGTGCGAGGTATTTGGAGATCTTGAGTCCTACCGTTCTGAGAGTGAGCGTGGTTTTTGACTAGCCTGCATATGCCAATGTTTGATACTCTATGCCGCGCCGTTCTACTCAGTTGGAGTCGCGTCCTGAGATCCCGCTGTGGATACTTTGTCTGGCCTGTTGAGGCAGTTTTGCGTGAGGGATGAGTTAGTAGGACAGGACGCCCCACGTAAATCCCGTCCTCATGTGGATGTGTGGTAGTGGGCAGGAGCGTTCCTAGTCGACAGGCGCAGGCTTGACTGGACCCTATGAGGCAGTCAGTTCGATTGGGTCTATTGAGCACCTTGGGTGCGAGTGGACTCTTTTAGTTTCATCTGTTCCACTTTTTGGAGTATCTAGATAGAGGCATGGTAGCTGTAGAGTAGCTCCAGCTTTTCTTGTTCAGATTTCGTTGCATTGTTATCTTTGGCCTCTAGTAGACTTGGTGGGCAGACCGTTGGGCTTGTTGACGGCACCCACTGAGAACTACTGTGGGAAGTAGTTCTCACACCCGTCGTGGTGTCTTTTTTTTTTCCCCAGGAATTTCTTCTCCTGTTCCTGTTGCTCCAGTTGCTGATCCTTCTGACCCAGGCGAGGGAGTCGCGAGCTAGTTCCCTACCCGTCGTTGGAGTGTAGCGGTACCCCTTCAGAGGAGAGCTTCAGTAGATTAGTTTACTTTATTTTACAGTTTGAGAGACTGATGTAGTGAGGATACTTTTGTAGTGAGAGCTTGTACACTGATGTACATTATTGGAGATATCTCCCCTTTGAGTTTTTGTATCAGAGGACTTTGTATACGATCGTATTTGGGAGATGGATATTGTATTATTTTCAGTTGTACAGTGTTTGGTCTTCAGTTCTTACTAGTTTACTTTCAGCTCTGATATCCGTATCTCTGTAGTTGATTCTTTCTGCAGGTTAGACGCTTCGTCTGTACGGCAGTTTCCGTACAGATGGCGGATCTGTTAGTGAGCCCGGGTCGTAGTTTCGACCCCGGGGCGTGACAGATTAGAGTGGTATCAGAGCCTAGGTTGTAGGTCGTGGTGGACTTAGAAACCCTAGGCTTGTGGTTGGACATTAGGATGACTACGTGAGAGTCGTGACTTATAGCGAGAGTCATGATTGAGTTTTTACCTCTCCCAAGAGACGGGAAGAGAGTTTGGCATGTTTATTCTCCTAATCGATTATGTTGGTTGCAGACAACATAATGCTATGGAATGGATGACATGTCTTAGACTTTCGCTGGATTGGGTCGTATGCTTGTTGTGTCCTGACATTTGTTGTTTTGCAGTGGGTTGCGATACCCCTGAGACATCGTGTTATGAAAAGGACACACCCCGCCCTGGCTGAGTTACCAGGAGGGCATTTTCCCTGGCTGAGTTACCAGGAGGGCATTTTCCCTGGCTGAGTTACCAGGAGGGCGTTTTCCCTGGCTGAGTTACCAGGAGAGCATTTTCCCTGGCTGAGTTACCAGGAGGGCATTTTCCCTGGCTGAGTTACCAGGAGGGCGTTTTCCCTGGCTGAGTCACCAGGAGGGCATTTTCCCTGGCTGAGTTACCAGGAGGGCATTTTCCCTGGCTGAGTCACCAGGAGGGCATTTTCCCTGGCTGAGTCACCAGGAGGGCATTTTCCCTGGCTGAGTTACCAGAAGGGCGTTTTCCCTGGCTGAGTTACCAGGAGGGCGTTTTCCCTGGCTGAGTTACCAGGAGAGCGTTTTCCCTGGCTGAGTTACCAGGAGGGCATTTTCCCTGGCTGAGTTACCAGGAGGGCGTTTTCCCTGGCTGAGTCACCAGGAGGGCATTTTCCCTGGCTGAGTTACCAGGAGGGCCTTTTCCCTGGCTGAGTCACCAGGAGGGCATTTTCCCTGGCTGAGTTACCAGGAGGGCCTTTTCCCTGGCTGAGTTACCAGGAGGGCATTTTTCCTGGCTGAGTCACCAGAGGGCATTTTCCCTGGCTGAGTTACCAGGAGGGCATTTTCCCTGGCTAAGTTACCAGGAGGGCATTTTCCCTGGCTGAGTTACCAGGAGGGCGTTTTCCCTGGCTGAGTTACCAGGAGGGCGTTTTCCCTGGCTGATGTACCAGGAGGGCATTTTCCCTGGCTGAGTCACCAGGAGGGCATTTTCCCTGGCTGAGTTACCAGGAGGCATTTTCCCTGGCTGAGTTACCAGGAGGGCGTTTTCCCTGGCTGAGTCACCAGGAGGGCATTTTCCCTGGCTGAGTTACCAGGAGGGCATTTTCCCTGGCTGAGTCACCAGGAGGAGGGCGTTTTCCCTAGCTGAGTTACCAGGAGAGCGTTTTCCCTGGCTGAGTTACCAGGAGGGCATTTTCCCTGGCTGAGTTACCAGGAGGGCGTTCTCCCTGTTGAGTTGCCAGGAGGGCATTTTCCCTGGCTGAGTTACCAGGAGGGTGTTTTTCCCTGGCTGAGTTACCAGGAAGGCATTCTCCCTGGCTGAGTTGCCAGGAGGGCATTTTCCCTGGCTGAGTTACCAGGAGGGTGTTTTTCCCTGGCTGAGTTGCCAGGAGGGCATTTTCCCTGGCTGAGTTGCCAGTAGGGCATTTTCCCTGGCTGAGTTGCCAGGAGGGCGTTTTTCCCTGGCTGAGTTGCCAGGAGGGCGTTTTTCCCTGGCTGAGTTACCAGGAGGGCGTTTTCCCTGGCCGAGTTACCAGATGGATAATTATCGCTGGCCGAGTTACCAGATGGATAATTATCGCTGGCCGAGTTACCAGATGGATAATTATCACTGGCCGAGTTACCAGATGGATAATTATCGCTGGCCGAGTTACCAGATGGATAATTATCGCTGGCCGAGTTACCAGATGGATAATTATCGCTGGCCGAGTTACCAGATGGATAATTATCGCTGGCCGAGTTACCAGATGGATAATTATCACTGGCCGAGTTACCAGATGGATAATTATCACTGGCCGAGTTACCAGATGGATAATTATCACTGGCCGAGTTACCAGATGGATAATTATCACTGGCTGAGTTACCAGATGGATACTTTCCACTGGCCGAGCAACCAGATGGATGCATTGCCCCTGGCCGAGTTACCAGGTGGGCACATGCCCTGGCCGAGTTACCAGGAGGACATTTTTCCCTGGCCGAATTACCAGGAGGATACTTTCCACTAGCCGAGCTACCAGAGACGATGCCGCCCAGTGAGGGGCGATGCCGCCCAGTGAGTGGCGATGCCGCCCAATGAGTGGCGATGCCGCCTAGTGAGTGGCGAAGGTTTGGCCTGTTGAGGCGATTTTCACCTCCGGCCGAGTTACCAGGTGGTTATTTTAGTGAGATGAGATGATCTGACAGGACGCCGAGATTTGATGGCGTCGAGTTCGTCCTGATGGACTACCGGGAGCGTCTCCAGCCGCGAGTTGCTTGTTGACATAGCTGTGAGAGTGCTAGGGCATTTGCATTGATGTATGGGCTAGAGATAGTACCCTTAGCTTGTGCTCGTGAGGTTCAGATACCTGATCACGTGTTGCACATAGATGGGAGTTATTGGTCCTGCCCAGTGCAGTTGGGGCCCTGGTTTTTGCCTGTTGATCTTTTGGCCCTTCCTCAGCTCCGGGTTTTCGAGGTAGTATTGGGTATAGGGCTGTGAAGATCTGAGGCCTTGATGCTTGAGTATACCACGCCGTTGATACACGGTGGTGATGCCACGCCGTTGATACACGGTGGTGATGCCACGCCGTTGATACACGGTGGTGATGCCACGTCGTTGATACACGGCAGTGATGCCACACCGTGGATACACGGTGGTGATGCCACACCGTTGATACACGGTGGTGATGCCACGCCGTTGGCGCACGGCAGTGAGGCCACGCCATTGGTACACGGCAGTAATGCCACGCCGTGGGTGCACGGCAGTGATGCCACGTTGTAGGTACACAACGGTGAGAGTCTTTTGGATGTTTCGGACTTTTGACCGCGAGTTGGGCATCAGCTTTATGATCGCCTTGTGAGCCAGTTTTCAGCCCCGTTCACCGACGGTTTGGTCCCCGTCAGGGTGTTCTTTATGAGTTGAGGGATCGACTTCGACCCGTGGGGTCCGTTGGGGTTATGATAGCATGTTGAGCGACCAACTGTGGCACGAGATTGTGTCTCTTGAGGATCCCTTTTGAGGGTAGCCGGCAGTTGAGTAGTCCACTCGGGTGGTTTTGGATCGGGAAGTGACCGAGTGAAGACCCCAACTTATTGGATTTCCCTTCCTTATTGGACGAGTCCGCGGGTATGCTTCGGGTCGTCTTGTTGAGGGTAGCACCATGTTGTGGTTTGGTGCGTATTACACTTGTGGTTATTTTAGTTTTCCCCCAGCCTTTTTGTGGAGCCCTTGGTTTTTCACGTCTCAGCTCAGTAGTGATGTGATTTTTTTTTCCTCGCCCGTGATTTACTTGCCCCTTTGAGATCTGTGATTACTGGAGTACGAGGGACGCCCGTTGCAATTTCTGGCTCGAGAGATGAGAGAATTGCACATCGGGTAGTACCGTACTTGTTGTTGTTGTTGCGGAGTAATCACGAGGAGCGAGTGGGGGAGCTGGAGGCGTATTGTTAGATACCTAGCCGTGGTATTCTTGACTCCTGATGGGCTTGATCTAGTTTCGAGGACGAAACTTTCTTTTAGTGGGGGAGGATGTGAGGTCCCGGAATCCCCCGCGCAGGGTTGCTGGTTGTTGGGCAGCTTTCGGTCGCCGTTGGGGGTGTTGGTGCGCGTGTTGGGGGCCCAGAAATGGATTTGTGATGCAATTTGGGATTTGCTTGCAACACTGGAGGCCTGTGTGGGTTGCGCGCATTTTGGACACAAGTGGTGGACTTCGGGCTTAAATTGAGACCCCGTGGGATGTTGGAGGACCCGTCGGGTGTTTAGAAGTGATTACGCGCGAATCAGATGTCAAAATTAGACTCCGGGTGAAGTCCGGATAAAAGTTTACCTCTCCGGTCGCCTTCGGGAATTTTTAGAGTTGGAATTGGGCAAATCGAACTTTAAAAATGGACCCGGCGCGAAAATCGGATCGAGTGGGCATTCGGCAAATTTTCGGGTGAGAATTTGGAGAAATGGACATCGTTTTTGGATTCAGCGCGCGAAATCGCTAAGAATGGACTATTTACTTGTTTGTTTTGGAGCCCGGATATTTTACACATTTTTCGAGGCGGCGCGGCACGTTTCCCGAGGCGAGGTGACAGCGCGGATCCCGAGGCGGCTCAAGGCGCGCAGCTGGCGCGCGTTGGGAACGCGCGCCTGCGCGTGTCAGCGCAGGGGCCGCCACGTGGCGGCCCCCCGCTGGCGCCCGCGCGGGAGCACGTGGGCGCGCCCGTGTCACGCGCCCGTGTCCCGCGCCTGCGGGCGGCAGCGTGTCACGCGCCCGTGTGGCGCGTGAGCTGCGCGCCCGCGTGGCGTGCGGGGATACGGCCACGTGGCCGCGCGCCTCCTTGCCTGGGCCTGGTGCACCCGGGCGGGTGCGGTGGACCGGCCGGTGCACCGTGGACCGATGCACCGTGGACCCGCCTCTCTCCCTTTCTCTTCTTCTTCTCCTTCTTCCTCCCCGCAAGCGACCTCTTTTCCTTCTTCGTTTTCTTCTCCAACCGAGCGACGGGGAGAGTGAGGGAGGAGAGTGTGGGAGATGGCGTTTCGCGTCGCGGGCCTCGTGGAGCGCGCGAGGCTTCCGATGGGGGCGTTGCGGCGGCGGCGGCGCAGTCGGGTAGGTCCCGTGTGTTGGTTTTACTGTATTTTTGTACAGTTTTGGGGCGATCTTTTAGACTGTAACTGACCTTCTTGCTCCTTTCTGTGTTGGGCACCGTGCACCGTTTTGCGTGCGGACTCCGGCACCGTTCTCCGTTTTGCGTGCGGACTCCGTTTTGCGTGCGGACTCCGGCACCGTGCACCGTTTGCGTGCGGACTCCGGCACCGTGTACCGTTTTGCGTGCGGACTCCGTTTCGCTTGCGGATCCTGGCACCGTGCACCGTTTTGCGTGCGGACTCCGGCACTGTGCACCGTTTTGCGTGCGGACTCCGTTTTGCGTGCGGATTCCGGCACCGTGCAACGTTTTGCGTGCGGACTCCGGCGCCGTGCACCGTTTCTCGTGCAGACTCCGTTTTTGGTGCGGACTCCGGCAGCGTGCTCCGTTTTGCTTGCGGACTCCGGCGGCGTGCTCCGTTTTGCGTGCGGACTCCGACGGCGTGCCCCGTTTTGCGTGCGGATCGCATGGAGGCCAATTGCAAGTGTCTACGAGCAATTGGTGGCAAATCGAGGTGGATGGCCTTATCTCCATGTTTTATGGAATGTACATTAATTCTATTGATGTAGGACTATGCATGATAGTTTATTTCCTTGTGTAGCATGCTAGATTGTTGGAATGGCTATCCCTTTATTATCTGTTAATGTAGTTATCTTGGAACTTGACCTAGCACCCCCGTCATATGTTGTATGTGCAACCAGACTAGTAGAAAACCCTTACTTGGGCTAGGGTTATTTATGCTTAGACATCCACACTGTTCCTTCATCCCTGACATAGTGTTTTCTCGCCCGGGTAGTGGGCCGAGAGGCCGGGACTTGCTTTTAGTGTGGGATGCTTTTACACTCTTGCCTGGGAGCAGAGTGGAGTCTGGTAATTGTACTGGGTTGCTTATCTGTGCCGGGAGCCGTTTGGGTAAACGGTAGTCCCGGGAGGTCTTGTTTCCCTGTTGTGCCGTCGTGGAGGGAGCCGACGCGCAGACGGCAGTCCCGGGCCGTCGAGTATCTTCCGGTCCGTCTTGTTGGGAACCGTTGGGGTTGGCGGTGGTCCCAGGTCGTGAGTGTTGTCCGACCTGTTTTGTTACCCTGAGTTATGGTCGTTCCTGGCTGTGGAGTATCTCCAGCCAGTGAGCCTTGTGCTGCGAGCCGTTGGA
>CM055067.1:16130250-16214955 GCA_029204045.2 Tillandsia leiboldiana | reverse complement strand
AGTGGTGGCATTCTGAGGTGGGTTGGTTTTTCTCTCCAAGTCTACGGACTTCCTTCTAATTCTATTGTGATAGGATTGCATGCTAGTTTAAGCGTTTTCTTGGAACTTAACTAGCACCCCCGGCATATGTGCATGTGTTTGACCAGACCGATAGAGAACCTTAATCTGGGCTAGGTTCTTTTATGCTTTAGACATCCCACACGTTGCATACTCTTCTGGACATAGTGTTCCTCGCCCGGGTAGTGGGCTGAGTGGTCAGAGTGTTGTGGGACGGGTGTTGCACTCGGGCCGGGGGGCCGAGTGGGGTCTGGTGGCTGGGTTAGGCCAGTGTTAGTGCGTGGGGAACCGTTTCAGGTAAACGGTGGTCCCGGGGTTTTCCTTTCCGCTGTTCTTCTCGTCACCACCCTGTTGTGATCGTGGTGCACGTGTGTTAGCAGGACCTTGAACCCAGAACCTTTTTGGACGAATACATGATTTTGGTCAGGCAGTGATTTCTTCCAAGCCTCGCAAAGTTGCCTGAGTCTGTTCTTGTTTGATAGGAAGAGGGCATTAGCTCTTCGAGGCTTGGGCATAAAACTTGATTTCAAAGGGTTTTCCTAAAAAGACTAAAAATCATTAAAAGATGGATTTCTCTCAGATTGAATGGTTTTCTGAAATAAATGACATGGTTTCTTATAAACTTATCCACCCGAGCGGATTCGAGTGATCTGGGTTCTAAGGGCTGTTCTCTTTCTTGGGGGCGTAGGTGTTAGTCTCCTGGGGTCTCGGACCCTTCGTAGATCTGGCTGTGGAGCATCTCCGGCCATGAGTTGTGTGTTGAGTTCAGTAGGGTGTTCTTGTGGGAGCCGTTGGGAGAGACGGTGGTCCCAGCTGTGTGGTACTTTCGTTGAGCGGGTCAGTGTTGTGAGATTGAGTCGTGGAGGGTTCTCCGACTGAGTTGTGCTTTGAGCATCGAGATACCGATCTGTTTGATCGAGGACTATAGCCTGCAGGAGCCGCTTGTGAGACAGTGTTACTGATGAGATACTTGAGTTCGGTGGGGTCGCACCCCTCGAGCTACGCCCCGGGTGCGTTGATGATTCCGAGCCTGATGAGGCTGCGATGATGATACCGAGCCTGACGAGGCTGCGATGATGCGCCTAGTTCATATACTAGAGGTCGCTTGATACCCCTGGCCGAGCTACCATGGGGTCACTGTGTGAGATATCGAGTTTGTCCGTTTGGACACCCTGGTTGATACACCAGGGGGCGCAGGCTTGACTCGACTGGACCCTGTGGGGCAGTCGCTGAGATTTGGGTTACACTGAGAGAGTGATGGCGTAGCATGTGTCATTGTAGAGTGTCTTGAGTAGTACTTGTGACATATTGTCAGCAGTGAGTGGCTGCATACCATCATCCATAGTCTCCTCCTATTGAGCATAGTAGATAGAGGCATGATAGCTGTAGATTCTTTTCCAGCTTATTTTTATTATCAGTCTTATCTGTTATCTTATGCCTCTGGTAGACTTAGTGGGCAGACCGTGGTTCTTGGAGACGGTACCCACTGAGAACTACTGTAGGATGTAGTTCTCACACCCTCTGTCGGTGACAGGTTGCTGAGGCTTTCTTCCGTTCCTGATGGGCTTGATTGGACGGACCGAGGACAGGGAGTCGCGTGATAGTTCCCTACCAGCATTGTTACTTTAGAGAGAGGTAGATGTACCATCCCGGATTGTGGGAGTTGGTTATGTTTCCTGTTAGCTATCTCCCATTTGGATTCGTAGATGTTGTATAGGTGGACTTCTATTTGTATCATCTGTTTTTGGGAGATAGGCTATGTGTTGTTGTACTTTGTAGTTGTGAAATTTTATAGTACAGCTTTTTATCCGCTCTGATATCTTGGTAGCTGTAGTTTTGTCTTTTGCAAGCTAGACGCTTCGTCTGTACGGCAGTTTCCGTACAGATGGCGGATCTGTTAGCGAGCCCGGGTCGCAGTCTCGACCCCGGGGCGTGACACCCGGGGTTTTTGGTGGCACACACTTCGAGGTTACCATTTTTACGGCGTGGCACGACGCTCATTCGTTTGTGATCTCCTTCGTCGTGTTTCGGTGCGAGGACTCCCGCGGCTTACTCCGACCTTCGTTTTCGGCGATTCTTGCGCCATTGGAACGGCGACAGACAGAGCTACAATCTTGGTATTTCCTGCTTCCCCTTGTTTCGCCCTTTCCGAGGTGTTTTCGGAGTTCACTGTGACACTATTGCTGTGATTGAGACTTGGACAGCGGCTCGATGTTTTGGCGATATCTCCGAACCCAGGCATCGGATCGGGACGTGCCTATACACTTTTTGCATCTACGCATCGCAAGGATTACCGTCGTATTTTCCGGGGAATTTTCTGAGATTTGCCCGAAGGTATACATTTCCCTTTCTTCTGTGCAATGTGATACAGTTGTGTATGATGTGGAGTTTCGCGTTCACCGCGTTGCGGAATTTGTAACTTGGTCTCCGGGACTCGGATTTTGACGTGCAGGTACTCGTTTCGAAGGGCTCGACGCGTCGATCGCAACTGTATTTTTGTCGAATTTTTCTGAGTTCTTGCTATAGGTGAAAAATCAGCATCTTTGGGACTGTTCCAACAGACTTGTATGTACTTGGATATTTTGGAATAAAAGTGTAACCTTGGACCTTATTGTCGTATCCAGGGGCATTCGCGAGTGTTTTCGGAACACTGCTAGGAGCCGAGGTTTGCGCGACATGTACCGTGGATACGGGTTCAGCAGAAGTTATTAGCAAGTGGCCACGCTCTTCACCGATTTCAGGTTTGTCTTGGTTTAAGCACTTCAGGTGGGTAAACTTAGTAATGGTAACTGTTTAAGGAAATGGCAGGGTTTATATGCATGTTATGCCTTATGGGAGGTGTAATAGTGGATGTTCATGTATAGTTAAGATAAGCTTACCTGTGGGAATGTCACCCTCTATGATTGATAGCATGCCTAATTTAATGTACAACCAATATGAGCGAGAGGTAAGCATGGAAACGGCCTAGATCATGTGGATTGATGCTTACCTGGTAATTGTACATGTATGTTGAACTAGAGACTTAGCATGTGGTAGACAGGTTATATTTATCCCACACTTGATGATATAGAGATCATACATGATTATTCATTGGCCTATTTATATGAGATTGGTATATCATAGTAGGAATACTTTAGTATGCCTTGCTATTATATGTTTCATTCTCTTTTATTGTTTCCAAGGACAAGGGCATGCCTGAATGGACATCTAGATAGGCCATCTTTTACTGCTGCACTACTTATTAGAACTTGACTTAGGAGAAACCATGTTATCCTTTTCTCCTTCTTTGTTAGTCAGGCGGTCTGTGTTGCTCGGGTGCGAGCAGGGGTCTGGGGTAGTGTAGCCGGGACATTTGTGTCAGGGACGGGTTGTGCTGGATAGCGGCTGGCAGGATTTTGTGGTGACCGCGGACTTTGGGCGGTTGACCGGAGGTCGGTTAAAGGACTTGGTTATAGACGGCAGGGTATTGCGGCAACCACGGATATTGGGCGGTTGACCGGATGTTTACTTTTGCATCAGATTGGGTATCAGTTTTCTATAGTGGACGGAGATTCCCACTATTTGAGTACTTTTGCATCTTATTGAGGACCGAGGCCTTCTTTAGTGGTTGAGCTTTCCCACTTTGATCAGAGTCATGATCCAGTCCTTCTGATTTATACTACTTATTATACTTATCACTGAGATACTTTACTCGTGTGGGTCGCTCCCCTCGAGTTCCACTCCGGAGTGTGTTACAGACAGGCTTTGAGTCCTTGAGACTCCTTTTCATCGGTGTTATGCATTGGCCAGCATACCCGATACTGGCAAGGCACAGCAGGCAGTACCAGTTTTACTGGTGGCACAAGATTGGGTTTATTACAGGCAGTCACTTTATTGTTGCACTCGTGTCAGGGGGACCGAGTGGAGTCTAGTAGCTGTGTTTAGACCAGTGCTAGTGTTGTTGGGAACCGTTTGGGGATTGACGGTGGTCCCGAGGTCGTTGTGAGTTAGTCGACCGTTGTGCGAGAGGTTTGGTGATCTTGAGGCTATCTGTTCTGAGAGAGAGCATGGATTTTGACTATAGCCTGCATGAGACACTACTCGATAGCGAGTTAGTCCATTTGGACGCCCTACATAATTCCTGCCCGTCAGCGGGAGGTGGTTGTAGGTGGACGCAGGTTTGACTGGACCAGATGTGGCAGTCAGCTCAATTGGGTCGATTGTGCACTTCATGTGCTAGTGGTTGCATACCATTCTTTGGTTCTCCCCTTTTGAACATTTAGATAGAGGCATGGTAGCTGTTGAGAGTCTCCAGCCTTTCTAGTTCAGTTTTTACTGCTTGGTTATTTATTGCCTCTAGTGGTCTTTGTAAGTTTTAATTATATGAGGATCCACAAGGATCTAAATAGGTACTATCAAACAACTAGAGCGGGGGTGAATAGGTGTAATACTTAAAAAAACAAATCTCAGTGCAAAATAAAAATCAATGCGGAAAATAAAAATAGCACACCGAGATTTACATGGAAACTCCAATCCAGGAGAAAAACCACGGGACCAACACGCAATAACAATCCACTAAGAATAGAAAAATAACAAGGTGATTACTGACTCCACGGACTCAAACCCCTCCTTCAACTTCTTCAGAGCTTGCGCTCCACCGATTGCACGTCCAGTTCACACGTTTGAATCCACGAACGCCACTCGAATCCACGAGCACACGTTTCGAATCCACGAAACACCTTCAGCACACCGAATCCACGATGCCACGTCGAATCCACGACGCAAACTCAGCCGGTAAGAATATTGGCTTCGATGGTGATCATTTGCTTAGATTATCATTGAGTAACCGTAGAAGGAATCTCTAAGCAAAGACTAGATCAATTCGACAAAAGATAGATCTTGGAAGAACCGTTGAATTGACCTAAAAGATGCTAAAGAGAAGAGCGATAAAAACCTAGCCTCTAGGGTTGCTCTCGAGTGTTTCTGAAAATTTTCGGTAGTTCTTGAGAAACCCTAAGTGTCTATTTATAGGTTAGAAACCTTTGGAAAGAGATAAGCATCAAAAACTGACTTAACAGAATTTTTCCCGCACGACGGTCCGGACTGGATTACGCTCGTTCCGGACTGTCGTTGTTTTTCAGAGAATTCCTGAAAAAACAAGGTTCGGGGTCCTGAACAGAATTTTCTGATCCGGACTGGATTTCCTGAAAAAAACAGTTTTTTGATTTTTATGCAATGAAAACTTATCCAAGTGTTTCTAAACTACACAAATGTATTCAGATCACCAAAATTATTTAGTTAAACGTACCTGATCAATCCGAATCCATTTTCCTTAAGATTGATGTATATGATCCACAATTCTTCAACTTCAATCTTCAAGACTCAAAACACTGAGTGTCAACTTGAGCTCTTATTGAATCTTCTCTGAGTCTTCGATTGTTGATTGACAATTTGATCACTTCAAGACTCCGACTCAACTCACGAAATATGCCAACACAAAAAGCCGTAACAATCTCATCTTAAACCAAAAAATACATAAAACGCTCAAGACACTCATCTTAAACCAAAAAATCGAAACTCAATGTCATCACCAAAACATTGACTTTCTTTGCGTGAAAGATCCAATAAATAAAAATTACATTTGAACCAGTCTTAGAACAAACTCTATAACTTAGGACTTTGAGTCTTAAAGTGATGTAAATCCTGCAAAACAAAACTCCAAACAAAATCAAACGTTAGTCGTTAGAAATTAAATATAAATCCTACATTTGATTCGTCCTTTTGGTTCTTTTTGTTTTTCGGCTCCTTCGGCTCCTTTTTCATCATCTCCCCCTATCTCGAATCATCTCCCCCTATCTCGATGATCTCATCTCTGTCATTTCTCTTCTCCCCCTTTTGTCACAAATTGTCAAACAGTGAACATACTAGACAAAAGGAAATCACTAACAGCATTAGTTCATAGAGAAAGAGAGATAAAAGCTCAGTTCCAGCATATAACAAAAACACAGATTGTGTACCGGTACTCGAAAGCAAAAATCAAATAATTTCTTGAAACAAATCCAGATTTTGAAATCTTTGAATTACCGATTTGCGTGCAATCAAGAAAATCAATTTAAGTGCTTGAAAATTGTGAGATCACACAGATGCCATTCTATCCAATTAATTTTACAAAAATTAAAAAGATTTACTCTGAAATCATGAAAAACAAAGATAAAACATTATAAACCGTTTTTCATTTTATATACGTCAAACACAAGTCATCAAAAGTAATCTAGAGATCCAAACTCTATCAAGATGTAACGGATTTACAAAGATGACTTACAGAGATTTCCAAATGACATGGGTTGTTTTGATTCATTGTGGTCGGGAGTTGATAGCTTTGAGCGTTGGTCCACCTTAGGTCTTTGCCTCGCAATGATCCAATTGTATGATTGATGTTGTGGCTCGGACCTTTGGTGGATTGAGTGAACTCCATTGAATTGATGTGTCTTTTGATTCCGTTGAGTTCGCTCCGTAGATGAAGTGGCCGAAGAATTCCTCTTTCTCTTTTTCGGGCACGACTTCATCAAGTGTCCTTCAAGTCCACATTGGTGACAAGTTCTTCCTTTCAATTTAGTTGTGGAACTTGAAGCCTTCACAGTTTGGTTCTTTTTAAATCCCAAACCAACCTTGCTTGTTTTACCTAATCCGGACATACAATCAAGTTTCTTGGAACCGGTTGAAAGCCTTTGTATGTCGGATTTAAGTTGATGAACTTGCTTTGTCAAAGCTTGGTTGGTGACATGAATTTCCTCAAACTGTTTTCCTAGAAAATCAATCTTGTTAATATGGGAATTAATGACCGTTTCCGATTGATTTATCTTTTCTTGGAGGATTTTATTATCATCCAATAAAAGCTCTCGTTCCTCCTCGAGATCATGAAGTTTGATCTTTAAAGCATGATTCTCGTCTTGAATCTCAAGTCGTTGCTTACTCAACTTCTTAATATGCTTGGCCATCTTCTTTGATTCCATAAGAAGTTGTTGATATGCCTCAACGAGTTCTTCTTCGTCCGACACCCCCTCACTTGATGACTCTCCGCCGAATGTTGATGTTTCATGCAAAATCAAAGGAATAGAGTCAGTGATTAAAGATGATAAGCAAACATTAGAAGAGGGAATTTGAGAGGCATGAAAGGAAATGACTTTTTCCTCTTTACTTGAGGTTGATTCATTAGAAGTAGAATCGTCCCAAGTTTTCGCTTACAAAGCCTTCTTTTTATATGATTTCGGAGAAGGACAATCCGTTGAAATATGGCCGTAGCCTTTGCATCTATAACATTGGATTTCTCCTTCGAATTCATCTTTTTTCTTAGAAGGTTTTGCAGAGCTTTTGAGGTTAGAGGATTTAGAACCCGATGATCCTTTAGATGGTTTCAAGGATGAAGATCCATCGGTTCGATTCTTCCAAAACTTCCGACGAAATTTCTTTATGATCCGCGCCAATTGTTCTTCAAAATCGGCAAAAGTGATTTCATCGTCGGAACTTGATTCACCATCTTCTTCCTTTGTAGATTTGAATGCAACACCTGTAAGCTTAGAAGAAGAGTTGGAAGAAACTTGATTAGTAGGAAAAGTCATCTCATAAGTTTTTAAAGCACCTACTAATTCCTCTACTCTCATCTCATCCGGATGACTAACGGTTTCAATGGCGGTAACCTTTGCCCTAAACCGTTCCGGAAGAGTCCGAAGTATCTTTCTTACAACTTTCGACTCCGGGATATTTTCTCCTAAATTAGCACAAGTATTGATTACATCTTGAAGTCTAGTGTAATAATCTGTAAACAATTCATGCTCATCCATATGAATAGAGTCAAATTGACTTGTAAACATCTGGAGCTTTTGAATTTTTACTAGATTAGTACCCTCATGTGTAATTTTGAGAATATCCCAAATCTCCTTTGTAGTTTCACACGCGGAAATTCATGTGAACTCAGTCGAGGAAAGAGAATTAAATAAAGCGTTCATACATTTCCCATTGTAAGAAGATCTTTCGATTTTCTCTTTGGACCATCTAGAGCGAGGTTTTGGGGTAGTAGAATTTCCTACTTCCTCAATAGGATGCACCCAACCATATTCCACGGATTGCCATACCCGCTCATCAATTGCGATGAGAAAAGCTCTCATCCGCACTTTCCAATACGCATAATTAGTCCCATCAAAAAGAGGAGGTCTAAAAATATTACCACTTTCACCCGACATGATAGATAAACCTAAAACCCGCTCCGATACCACTTGTAGGTTTTTATATATTAAGGATCCACAAGGATCTAAATAGGTACTATCAAACAACTAGAGGTGTCACGCCCCGGGGTCGAACTGCGACCCGGGCTCACCAACAGATCCGCCGTCTGTACGGAGACTGCCGTACAGACGAAGCGTCTAACCTGCAAAAGAGGTCTACAGCTAACAAGTATCAGAGCTGTTGGGAAGCATAAACACCAAGCGGTGAAAAGTCCAAGTACAGCAGTCCACTAGAACCCACAACATAAGTACAAAAGCACTAAATGGTACAAAAGTGGAAACTATAAAGTACAAGTGACACTAACACCGACACCACCGACTCGGGTAGGAGCTAGCCAGCTACGCCCTTACCTCGGTCAGAAAGCTCCGAACGAGCCAAACCTGGAACGGTCGCCTCAGGAACACCTGTCATCACAGCGGGCGTGAGATCTACTGCAACAGTCAGATCTCAGTGGGTACCAAAGCTAAACCCACGGTACACCCACTCAGTCTGCTGGAGACAAAAACACAGATAGATAGATAGATAGATAGATAACTGGAAATGAATCTATCGCTACATGTCTCAATGCAATGCTAGAAGTAAGTTCTCAGTCTCTCTCACGGGAGGCTTGGAAACTATGAACGTCTGCGTCCCCTACAGCCCTTTATCAAACAAGAGCGGGTTGTAGGCTTAGGCGCCCATAGTTTCCGCCCCTGCACTGGGACTGCTAGAACTCTACAAGACACTAGAAGGCCACCTCAATCCCTTCTAGTAACCACCTGGTAACTCGGCCAGGGCATAACTATCTCTCTGGTAACTCGGCCAGTGATACTTACCTATCTGGTAACTCAGCCAGTGATTAATACCCATCTGGTAACTCTGCCAGTGGTAACTACTCATCTGGTAACTCAGCCAGGGGTTTATACCCATCTGGTAACTCTGGCAGTGGTATCCACTCATCTGGTAACTCAGCCAGTGATTTATACCCATCTGGTAACTCTGCCAGTGGTATCCGCTCATCTGGTAACTCAGCCAGTGATTTATACCCATCTGGTAACTCTGCAAGTGGTATCTACTAATCTGGTAACTCAGCCAGTGATTTATACCCATCAGGTAACTCTGCCAGTGGTATCCGCTCATCTGGTAACTCAGCCAGTGATTTATACCCATCTGGTAACTCTGCCAGTGGTATCTACTAATCTGGTAACTCAGCCAGTGATTTATACCCATCTGGTAACTCTGCCAGTGGTATCCGCTCATCTGGTAACTCAGCCAGTGATTTATACCCATCTGGTAACTCTGCCAATGGTATCTCGTATACTCTAACGATGCTACTAACACTCGTGTCCAAGTCGGAAACGACATCCCTCGACTTACACGACTGTTCCGCAATTACCTGATAGTAAGGATACGATACCTTTGCATTCGGAAGCATAAAGGGCAATCCGTAGTTCATTGGGAGAAACCAACCCACCTGCGATCCCTCCGCGAAAACCGTGCGCCAAACGGAGGTCCCGATGCGATCCCGCAGCTCCACGCGGCAAAACACGCGCCACCGGCCACGTGAGAAGCTAACCGTATGCCACAACTGCGAGACAAGAAGAGGGACCGGGATCAGAAAACATGCGGCTAAAACCGCGCTCACAAAGGCAAAAGAAACCAAACCGGCGACGAGAAACGCCGCGCGTTGCGCGGAAAACCCATCGCGCACACACGCCGCGGCGCGTCGCCAAGTCACAGCCCGCGCGGCAAAGGCGGCGCAGCTGCACGGCTCCAAAAACCCAGCCATTCGCGCGGCGCCCAGCAAGTCCGCGCGGCACAAGGCCGCCCGCGCGGCGCCCAGCAAGTCCGCGCGGCACAAGGCCGCCCGCGCGAGGGTCTGCAGTGCCGCGCGCCCAGCGCGCGGCCTGCACACCGCGCGGGGCCCAGGAGGCCGCCCGCGTGGGGCCCGCAGCGCCGCGCGCCCAGCGCGCGGCCTGCACACCGCGCGGGGCCCAAGGGGCCGCCCGCGCGGGGCCTGCAGCGCCGCGCGGGGCCCAAGGGGCCGCCCGCGCGGGGCCTGCAGCGCCGCGCGCCCAGCGCGCGGCCTGCACACCGCGCGGGGCCCAAGGGGCCTCCCGCGCGGGGCCTGCAGTGCCGCGCGCCCAGCGCGCGGCCTGCACACCGCGCGGGGCCCAACGGGCCGCCCGCGCGGGGCCCAACGGGCCGCCCGCGCGGGGCCTGCAGCGCCGCGCGCCCAGCGCGCGGCCTGCACACCGCGCGGGGCCCAGGGGGCCGCCCGCGCGGGCCTGCAGTGCCGCGCGCCCAGCGCGCGGCCTGCACACCGCGCGGGGCCCAACGGGCCGCCCGCGCGGGGCCTGCAGCGCCGCGCGCCCAGCGCGCGGCCTGCGCACCGCGCGGGGCCCAACGGGCCGCCCGCGCGGGGCCTGCAGTGCCGCGCGCCCAGCGCGCGGCCTGCACACCGCGCGGGGCCCAGGGGGCCGCCCGCGCGGGCCTGCAGTGCCGCGCGCCCAGCGCGCGGCCTGCACACCGCGCGGGGCCCAACGGGCCGCCCGCGCGGGGCCTGCAGCGCCGCGCGCCCAGCGCGCGGCCTGCACACCGCGCGGGGCCCAACGGGCCGCCCGCGCGGGGCCTGCAGCGCCGCGCGCCCAGCGCGCGGCCTGCACACCGCGCGGGGCCCAACGGGCCGCCCGCGCGGGGCCTGCAGCGCCGCGCGCCCATCGCGCGGCCTGCACACCGCGTTGGGCCCAACGGGCCGCCCGCGCGGGGCCTGCAGCGCCGCGCGCCCACCGCGCGGCCTGCACACCGCGCGGGGCCCAACGGGCCGCCCGCGCGGGGCCTGCAGCGCCGCGCGCCCAGCGCGCGGCCTGCACACCGCGCGGGGCCCAGGGGGCCGCCCGCGCGGGCCTGCAGTGCCGCGCGCCCAACGCGCGGCCTGCACACCGCGCGGGGCCCAACGGGCCGCCCGCGCGGGGCCTGCAGCGCCGCGCGCCCAGCGCGCGGCCTGCACACCGCGCGGGGCCCAACGGGCCGCCCGCGCGGGGCCTGCAGTGCCGCGCGCCCAGCGCGCGGCCTGCACACCGCGCGGGGCCCAACGGGCCGCCCGCGCGGGGCCTGCAGCGCCGCGCGCCCAGCGCGCGGCCTGCACACCGCGCGGGGCCCAGGGGGCCGCCCGCGCGGGCCTGCAGTGCCGCGCGCCCAGTGCGCGGCCTGCACACCGCGCGGGGCCCAGGAGGCCGCCCGCGCGGGCCTGCAGTGCCGCGCGCCCAGCGCGCGGCCTGCACACCGCGCGGGGCCCAGGAGGCCACCCGCGCGGGAGGGGGGGGGGGTCTGCAGTGCCGCGCGCCCTGCGCGCGGCCTGCAAACCCCGCGGCACTGCCCTTGCACCGCAGTGCCGCGCGCGTGCCTGCGGTGCTGCGCGCATTGCGCGCAGCCCGCCGCTCGCGCCGCCGCCCAGGCGATGCTGCCGGCGGCCCGGCGCCCTGCTGCATCTCAACAGCAGCAGGGCGCTCGCTGCGCGCGGCGCCCATGCGCGCCCGCGCAGCGGCCCGCCTCCCTAGCCGCGCGCCGTACAAATTGCACGCGCGCGGCCCGCGCAGCCTCGCCACGACCCCGGACAGCAACAGCCACCAGTAGCAGCAGGGAAAGAAAAAATAAAAGAGAGGAGAGGAGAGAAGCAAAAACCACAACCAAATTAAAATCATAAAATAAAACCGACCTCCACGAGGCTCGCCGACCTCGCTTGGCTTCACGCCCTCGCTCGGGGAAGAAACGCTCAAGAACCCTCTCCATTTCCTCCTTCTTCATCTTCCTTCTTCTCTTTTCCTTTCCTTATCTTTCCTTTTCTCTCTTTCTTTCTTTCTCTTTTTTTTTCCTTGCTGCAGAGGTGGAGGGGAGGGGGTTTCATAAAGCAGAGGCTTTAATTAAATTAATTAACTTAATTAACTTAATTCCAAAAACCCAACTCCAACTCACTTTTTGCCCTCGGGCCCTCCGCCGCTGCCCGGAACCTCCCGAGCTCCGCTGTAATTCAAAAGTACACGCGCTCACAGCTTTTTCTCTTGAAAAAGCTCAACCGTTGAGTCGGGGTGCTCAAATCAAATACCGGCTCCAAAATTGCCAGTTCCGACTCACTTTTTGCCTCCGGGTCTTCCGCGTCAGTCCGGAACCTCCCGAACCTCGCTGTAAATCAAAAGTACGCGTGTCCACAGCTTTTCTCCTCAAAAAGCTCATCCGTTGAGTCGGGGTGCTCAAATCAAATACCGGCTCCAAAATTGCCAGTTCCGACTCACTTTCCGCCTCCGGATCCTCCGCGTCAGTCCGGAACCTCCCGAACCTCGCTGTAAACTGAAAATACACCTGCTCCAAGTGTTTCCCAATTTTCTGCAACCCAAAGCGGAGTCGGCGCTTCCCGTACCAGTCACCTAACGCGTACAAGGCCCGAACAAGCAGAGGCTTCCGCGGGGATCCAAATCAACCCGAACTCCTCTGTAAACACAAATGGGACACATCCAAGGCAAACTCCTCCGCACCACACCATCCTGCAAGGTCGTTGCGTCATCCAAATCCCGGTGTTCTACACTCTCCCCCCCTTAAAAGGGTTTCGTGTAGAACACCGGGATTTGGACGACGCACCGACCTTGCAGGATGGTGTGGTGCGGAGGAGTTTGCCTTGGATGTGTCCCATTTGTGTTTACAGAGGAGTTCGGGTTGATTTGGATCCCCGCGGAAGCCTCTGCTTGTTTCGGGCTTTGTACGCGTTAGGTGACTGGTACGGGAAGCGCCGACACCGCTATGGGTTGCAGAAAAATTGGGAAACACTTGGAGCAGGTGTATTTTCAGTTTACAGCGAGGTTCGGGAGGTTCCGGACTGACGCGGAAGACCCGGAGGCAAAAAGTGAGTCGGAACTGGCAATTTTGGAGCCGGTATTTGATTTGAACACCCCGACTCAACGGTTGAGCTTTTTGAAGAGAAAAAGCTGTGAGCGCGTGTACTTTTGAATTACAGCGGAGCTCGGGAGGTTCCGGGCAGCGGCGGAGGGCCCGAGGGCAAAAAGTGAGTTGGAGTTGGGTTTTTTGGAATTAAGTTAATTAAGTTAATTAATTTTATTTAAAGCTTTGCTTTATAAAAACCCCTCCCCTCCACCTCTGTAGCAAAGGAAAAGAGAAAGAAAGAAAGAAAAAGGAAGAAGAGGAAGAAGAGGATGGGTTTGAAGGAAGCAACTCTTGGGCGTTTTCTTCTCCGAGCGTGGACGGGAGCCGAGCGAGGACCGGCGTGCCGCGAGGAGGTTGGATTTATTTTATTTTATTCTTTTCTCTCTTTTCTTCTCCCCGTGGGCGGAGCCTTGCGGACTTGTCGTCCGGGTTTGTGGCGAGGCTGCGCGAGTCGCGCGCTCGCGTTTTCGGCGGCGCGTGACCGGGGGGGCGGCGGCCGTGCGCTGGGGCGCTTGCGCGCTGCACGCCGGGCTGCCTTGGGGCTGCGCGGCCCTGCAGGCCGCCCGCTGTGCGCGCGGCACTGCAGGGGTGCCGCGCGGGCAGCCCCTGTGCCGCGCGGCCTGGCAGGCCGCGCGGGGCGCACGACCCTGCAGGGGTGCCGCGCGGGCAGCCCCTGTGCCGCGCGGCCTTGCAGGCCGCGCGGGGCGCGCGGCACTGCAAGGTGCCGCGCGGGCGGCCTTGGGGCCGCGCGGCCCTGCAGGCCGCGCGCTGGGCGCGCGGCACTGCAGGGGTGCCGCGCGGGCATCCCCTGTGCCGCGCGACCTTGCAGGCCGCGCGCTGTGCGCGCGGCACTGCAAGGTGCCGAACGGGCCTGCGGGCCGCGCGGCACAGGGCCGCCCGCGCGGGGCCCCTTCAGGGCCGCGCGCCCACGGGCGCGGCCCGCAGGCCCGCGCGGCCCTGCAGGGGCCTCGCGCGGGCGGCCCTGTGCCGCGCGGGCCTGCAGGCCGCGCCCGTGGGCGCGCGGCCCTGCAGGGGCCCCGCGCGGGCGGCCTGGTGCCGCGCGGGCCTGCAGGCCGCGCCCGTGGGCGCGCGGCCCTGCAGGGGCCCCGCGCGGGCGGCCTTGTGCCGCACGGGCTTGCTGGGCGCCGCGCGAGCGGCTGGGTCAGCGCCGCGCGGCTGGGTTTTTGGGGGCCGTGCAGCTGCGCCGCTTTGGCCGCGCAGGCTGCGACTCGGCGACGCGCCGCGGCGTGAGTGCGCGATGGGTTTTCCGCGCAACGCGCGGCGTTTCCCGTCGCCGGATGGGTTTTTCTCACCTTTGTGAGCGCGGTTGTAGCCGCATGTTTTCTGATTCCAGTCCCTCTTCTTGTCTCGCAGTTGTGGCATTGTGTTAGCTTCTCACGTGGCCGGTGGTGCGTGTTTTGTCGCGTGGAGCTGCGGGATCGCGTCGGGACCTCCGTATGGCGCACGGTTTTCGCGGATTGATCGCAGGTGGGTTGGTTTCTCCCAATGAACTACGGAATGCCCTTTACGCTTCCGAATGCAAAGGTATCGTATCCTTACTATCAGGTATTTTCGGAACAGTCGTGCAAGTCGAGGGTTGTCGTTTCCGACTTGGACACGAGTGTTAGTCGCATCGTTAGAGTATACGAGTTGTACTGGCAGAGTTACCAGATGGGTATAAATCACTGGCTGAGTTACCAGATGAGTAGATACCACTGGCGGAGTTACCAGATGGGTATAAATCACTGGCTGAGTTACCAGATGAGTAGATACCACTGGCAGAGTTACCAGATGGGTATAAATCACTGGCTGAGTTACCAGATGTGTAGATATCACTGGCTGAGTTACCAGATAGATAGTTATGCCCTGGCCGAGTCACCAGGTGGTTACTAGAAGGGATTGAGGTGGCCTTCTAGTGTCTTGTAGAGTTCTAGCAGTCCCAGCGCGGGGGCGGAAACTATGGGCGCCTAAGCCTACAGCATGTTCTTGTTTGATAAGGGCTGTAGGGGGCGCAGACGTTCGTAGTTTCCAGGCCTCCCGTGAGAGAGACTGAGAACTTACTTCCAGCATTGCATTGAGACATGTAGCGATAGATTCATTTCCAGTTATCTATCTATCTATCTATCTATCTATCTATCTATCTATCTGTGTTTTTGTCTCCAGCAGACTGAGTGGGTGTACCGTGGGTTTAGCTTTGGTACCCACTGAGATCTGACTGTTGCAGTAGATCTCACACCCGCTGTGATGACAGGTGTTCCTGAGGCGACCGTTCCAGGTTTGGCTCGTTCGGAGCTTTCTGACCGAGGTAAGGGCGTGGCTGACTAGCTCCTACCCGAGTCGGTGGTGTCGGTGTTAGTGTCACTTGTACTTTTTAGTTTCCGCTTTTGTACTTATGTTTTGGGTGCTAGTGGACTGGTGTACTTGGACTTTTCACCGCTTGGTGTTTCAGCTTCCTTTCAGCTCTGATACTTGTTAGCTATAGATCTCTTTTGCAGGTTAGACGCTTCGTCTGTACGGCAGTTTCCGTACAGACGGCGGATCTGTTGGCGAGCCCGGGTCGCAGTTCGACCCCGGGGCGTGACAGATTAGGTGGTATCAGATCCTAGGAATATAGGTCGTTGGGGACTTAGAGACCCTAGGCTTTTGGTTGGACAGTGGGAAGACTGTCGTGTGAGTCGTGACCTTAGCGAGAGTCTTGTCTGAGGGTGTACCTCCCCCTGAGGATTGGGGTGAGTGACCTCGCATGTTATTTCTCTAAAGGTGATTGTGTTGGCTGCAGACAGCATAATGCTTTAGAAAGGTTAACATGTTTAGGCTTTCGTTTGTTTGGGTCGGGAAAGTCTTGGTCCTAATGTTTTTCTGTTGCAGTGGTTTTTGGATGCTTCAGAGACGCCGTGCAACGGCAAGGGCGTGTTTGACCTGGGATGAGGGGCTCGTAGCGGAAAGCTAATTGGATAGAGCCGAGAGAGGCTTGAGAGATCCAGGCCCAAGCAGTCCTGGTACTTGAGGCGATACGGCGCCAGGAGGAGAGCATGGAGCGTATGATGCACATGCTTGGACCGAGAGCATCTCCCGGAGTATCGTCAGTAGTACCTCCGGCCGCGACTTTGGCGATTTCTGTTCCTGATCGCACCATTGATGGTGCGGAAGCAGTGAGAGGTTGCTGTTAGGTTGTGTACCGCATCCAGTTCCATCCCTTGTAGATTTCGGGACTGAGTTGGAGCCGAGAGAGGCCGAGAACTGGAACGCTGTTATGGAAGATTTGTTCGAGGATTTGTTCATCCAGGATAAGCATCAGGGCGCTTGGTTATGCACTTTTGCATACGGACGCCAAGAGAGCTGGTGGCGTCGGATTCGTCTTGTTGGACCATCGGGAGCGCAGTTGATGTTCTGGGGTGAGTTTCTGTGACGGTTGAGCGATGTACCCCTGGACGCCCAGGATGAGGCTTAGAGGTTGGTTGTGTTCGAGTGGGAGCTGCATCGAGATGCCTACCTCTTCGTGCATTTTCGGCGAGTGCCGACCTTGGATGCAGTGAGGGTGCATGCTCGATGGATTGACCGAGGATCAGTGATCCCGTCCGAGGGAGACGGTGAGCGGGGGACCCGCTTCGGAGAGAGAGCTCCGGCATCGCCGATTTTGCGATAGTCGCGTGATTCGAGGTTGCCGTGATTCCACCCTCTGGATCAGGGGTCTCAGAGGAGACAGAGACCAGGAAGTTCTCGACAGTGCTCGCTTCAGCAGCAGTGCCAGGATGTGAGTTTCCCTTCTGCAGGGCCGCGTTCTTCGTCAGGGTTGTGGATCGCGTCTCACCTGGTGTGGTCGTCGGAGTTGGAGCTTGCTTAATGCCAACGCCGCTTGTGCGTTTCGGTAGAGCAGGGGTACCTTCGTGTGGGCCAGTGTCAGGACTGACGGTTGTGCACTTTTGGATCAGTTTTCAGATCACGTGAAGCACGTGGATGAGTGCTGCCTGTCCTGCCAGTGCGACGAGGACCTTGGATTGATCATCGAGATGTTAGTCCTACATCAGTGCAGAGGTGTTGATACGAGGTTGGATAGGAATCGGCCGTCCCAATTTATGCTATCATGGATTGTCGAGAGAGAAGACATTGACCCTCCGTGGACCTGGTCAGGAGGAGGGTATTTTTTTATAGCATGTGATGAGATATATGATGCCCTGGCTGAGTTACCAGGAGGTTACCTGCCCCTGGCTGAGTTACCAGGAGGTTACTTGCCCCTGGCCGAGTTACCAGGTGGTTGATGCCCCTGGCCGAGTTACCAGGTGCTTACTAGATTGGGACTGAGATCGAGACAGTGATTGACGTGGTTCGGGAACCGCGCCAACTTCGACAGCACCTCGTGGAGTATCAACCGTGAGACAGGGAGAGCTGTGAGCGCAGTTGTGAGATTTGACGGATCGAGAGGTCTGTGAGACCTAGTACCTCGTCGTGGGGATACGACAGTGAGGTTCCAGGCAGTTGTTACACAGTGGTGATGTCACGTTGTGGGTACACAACCGTGTGAGTCTTGTAAGGTTCGAACTTGATTAGTCTCACCTTGTGCTTGGGCAGATGCCTTCGAGTGATTGATATCTTTATGGAACCTTACAGCCAAGGGCTGTGCCTGGATACTGATCCGGAACCAGTAGGGCAGTTTGAGCGGTTTGCGTGGTCAAGTAGATTGACTAATGCCCTACTGATTTGAGAACTGTGTTTTTCCCTGTTTCACTGGACGGGTTGGTGGTGTTACCGTCGTGGGTTTTTGCTTATCTCCGAGGCGACTTGGAGCTTGAGGGGCTCTTGAGGATGGTGCTACAACTTCTATGGAGGAAGAAGTTGGTTGCCTAGCTTTGAGAGTTGCACTTGGGCATCGAAAATTTTGTGGTTAGGCCTTGTGATTCAGCCGCATGAGTGACGGAGGACCCAACGAGGTGAGATACCGTTTGGGCTGGGCCTGGACCCATGTTAAAGTCAGAGATCAGAAGCTCTTGGACTATGCAAGGCCAGTGTAACTTGCGAGAGGCAAAGCTGAGGAAGATACCAGCATTGATCCGGATATTGCCGTGATAGTGAGGTCATGGAATTATTCTTGAATCCTCAAACCTTAAGTGCTTGGACACTCAGGAAGTCGGGTCGAGGTAACGCCGGTGGATAGATTTTGCAAGGATGTATGATTGCTTTATCCCGGCGAGGACATTTTGTTCAGTATGCCCTGTTTAGGCGAGCTGTGTAACCCTGGGAATTGAGTGCCAGAATCGAGAGAAGGTTCTCGAGGTTGAAAGTTTTCCCCTGTCAAGGGAGGTGATTTATGTTTTGTGGAACAGGAGTTTTGGTGGCCATGAAGCATCAGAGGGGTTTTGCCTTAAGGAGGCTTGAACTTCGGTTTTTGAGATCTCGAATCGAGGAAAACCACCAGCCGCAGGGCCATGTATAGATTGAGTTATGCGAGGTGTGGATCCTCGATTAGTGATCAGGCTGGTTGAAGTCCTTTTGAACCCCGCAAGCCTTGTTTGGCTTTCCCTTCCTTGGTGATGGACGAGGACTGCGTTATCCTCATCGACCGATGCGATTCTTGTTGGTGAAACCAAAGAATTTTGCAGTCGAATCATACCTTTGGGGAAGGCTCAGTGCTGTCAGCATGAAGATTGTGAGTGACCACTTGAGAGCCTTGGACAATTTGTGGATCTCCTATCCCCTTTTGTTTTTGATTTGCCCTCCTATGTATGGATTTAGTTGAGTTTCGAGGACGAAACCCTTTTAAGGGGGGGGAGAGTGTAGAACACCGGGATTTGGACGACGCACCGACCTTGCAGGATGGTGTGGTGCGGAGGAGTTTGCCTTGGATGTGTCCCATTTGTGTTTACAGAGGAGTTCGGGTTGATTTGGATCCCCGCGGAAGCCTCTACTTGTTTCGGGCTTTGTACGCGTTAGGTTACTGGTACGGGAAGCGCCGACACCGCTATGGGTTGCAGAAAAATTGGGAAACACTTGGAGCAGGTGTATTTTCAGTTTACAGCGAGGTTCGGGAGGTTCCGGACTGACGCGGAAGACCCGGAGGCAAAAAGTGAGTCGGAACTGGCAATTTTGGAGCCGGTATTTGATTTGAACACCCCGACTCAACGGTTGAGCTTTTTGAAGAGAAAAAGCTGTGAGCGCGTGTACTTTTGAATTACAGCGGAGCTCGGGAGGTTCCGGGCAGCGGCGGAGGGCCCGAGGGCAAAAAGTGAGTTGGAGTTGGGTTTTTTGGAATTAAGTTAATTAAGTTAATTAATTTTATTTAAAGCTTTGCTTTATAAAAACCCCTCCCCTCCACCTCTGTAGCAAAGGAAAAGAGAAAGAAAGAAAGAAAAAGGAAGAAGAAGAAGAAGAGGATGGGTTTGAAGGAAGCAACTCTTGGGCGTTTTCTTCTCCGAGCGTGGACGGGAGCCGAGCGAGGACCGGCGTGCCGCGAGGAGGTTGGATTTATTTTATTTTATTCTTTTCTCTCTTTTCTTCTCCCCGTGGGCGGAGCCTTGCGGACTTGTCGTCCGGGTTGTGGCGAGGCTGCGCGAGTCGCGCGCTCGCGTTTTCGGCGGCGCGTGACCGGGGGGGCGGCGGCCGTGCGCTGGGGCGCTTGCGCGCTGCGCGCCGGGCTGCCTTGGGGCTGCGCGGCCCTGCAGGCCGCGCGCTGTGCGCGCGGCAGTGCAGGGGTGCCGCGCGGGCAGCCCCTGTGCCGCGCGGCCTGGCAGGCCGCGCGGGGCGCGCGACCGTGCAGGGGTGCCGCGCGGGCAGCCCCTGTGCCGCGCGGCCTTGCAGGCCGCGCGGGGCGCGCGGCACTGCAAGGTGCCGCGCGGGCGGCCTTGGGGCCGCGCGGCCCTGCAGGCCGCGCGCTAGGCGCGCGGCACTGCAGGGGTGCCGCGCGGGCATCCCCTGTGCCGCGCGACCTTGCAGGCCGCGCGCTGTGCGCGCGGCACTGCAAGGTGCCGCGCGGGCCTGCGGGCCGCGCCCGTGGGCGCGCGGCCCTGTAGGGGCCCCGCGCGGGCGGCCCTGTGCCGCGCGGGCCTGCGGGACGCGCCCGTGGGCGCGCGGCCCTGCAGGGGCCCCGCGCGGGCGGCCCTGTGCCGCGCGGGCCTGCGGGCCGCGCCCGTGGGCGCGCGGCCCTGCAGGGGCCCCGCGGGGGCGGCCCTGTGCCGCGCGGGCCTGCGGGCCACGCCCGTGGGCGCGCGGCCCTGCAGGGGCCCCGCGCGGGCGGCCCTGTGCCGCGCGGGCCTGCAGGCCGCGCCCAGGGGCGCGCGGCCCTGCAGGGGCCTCGCGCGGGCGGCCCTGTGCCGCGCGGGCCTGCAGGCCACGCCCGTGGGCGCGCGGCCCTGCAGGGGCCCGCGCTGGCGGCCTGGTGCCGCGCGGGCCTGCAGGCCGCGCCCGTGGGCGCGCGGCCCTGCAGGGGCCCCGCGCGGGCGGCCTTGTGCCGCACGGGCTTGCTGGGCGCCGCGCGGGCGGCTGGGTCAGCGCCGCGCGGCTGGGTTTTTGGGGGCCGTGCAGCTGCGCCGCTTTGGCCGCGCAGGCTGCGACTCGGCGACGCGCCGCGGCGTGAGTGCGCGATGGGTTTTCCGCGCAACGCGCGGCGTTTCCCGTCGCCGGATGGGTTTTTCTCGCCTTTGTGAGCGCGGTTGTAGCCGCATGTTTTCTGATTCCGGTCCCTCTTCTTGTCTCGCAGTTGTGGCATTGTGTTAGCTTCTCACGTGGCCGGTGGTGCGTGTTTTGCCGCGTGGAGCTGCGGGATCGCGTCGGGACCTCCGTATGGCGCACGGTTTTCGCGGATTGATCGCAGGTGGGTTGGTTTCTCCCAATGAACTACGGAATGCCCTTTACGCTTCCGAATGCAAAGGTATCGTATCCTTACTATCAGGTATTTGCGGAACAGTCGTGCAAGTCGAGGGTTGTCGTTTCCGACTTGGACACGAGTGTTAGTCGCATCGTTAGAGTATACGAGTTGTACTGGCAGAGTTACCAGATGGGTATAAATCACTGGCTGAGTTACCAGATGAGTAGATACCACTGGCGGAGTTACCAGATGGGTATAAATCACTGGCTGAGTTACCAGATGAGTAGATACCACTGGCAGAGTTACCAGATGGGTATAAATCACTGGCTGAGTTACCAGATGTGTAGATATCACTGGCTGAGTTACCAGATAGATAGTTATGCCCTGGCCGAGTCACCAGGTGGTTACTAGAAGGGATTGAGGTGGCCTTCTAGTGTCTTGTAGAGTTCTAGCAGTCCCAGTGCGGGGGCGGAAACTATGGGCGCCTAAGCCTACAGCATGTTCTTGTTTGATAAGGGCTGTAGGGGGCGCAGACGTTCGTAGTTTCCAGGCCTCCCGTGAGAGAGACTGAGAACTTACTTCCAGCATTGCATTGAGACATGTAGCGATAGATTCATTTCCAGTTATCTATCTATCTATCTATCTATCTATCTATCTATCTGTGTTTTTGTCTCCAGCAGACTGAGTGGGTGTACCGTGGGTTTAGCTTTGGTACCCACTGAGATCTGACTGTTGCAGTAGATCTCACCCCCGCTGTGATGACAGGTGTTCCTGAGGCGACCGTTCCAGGTTTGGCTCGTTCGGAGCTTTCTGACCGAGGTAAGGGCGTGGCTGACTAGCTCCTACCCGAGTCGGTGGTGTCGGTGTTAGTGTCACTTGTACTTTTTAGTTTCCGCTTTTGTACTTATGTTTTGGGTGCTAGTGGACTGGTGTACTTGGACTTTTCACCGCTTGGTGTTTCAGCTTCCTTTCAGCTCTGATACTTGTTAGCTATAGATCTCTTTTGCAGGTTAGACGCTTCGTCTGTACGGCAGTTTCCGTACAGACGGCGGATCTGTTGGCGAGCCCGGGTCGCAGTTCGACCCCGGGGCGTGACATTTCGTCCTCGAAATCCAACTAAATCCATACTTAGGAGGGTAAATCAAAAACAAAAGGGATAGAAGATCCTCAGATTGCCCACGGCTCCCAAGTGGTCACTCACATTCCTCATGCTGACAACACAGAACCTTCCCCAAAGGTATGATTCGACTGCAAAATCTTCTGGTTTCACCAACAAGAATCGCATCGGTCGATGAGGATAACGCAGTCCTCGACCATCACCAAGGAAGGGAAAGCAAAACAAAACTTGCGGGGTTCAAATAGACCTCATCCAGCCTGACCACAGCTCGAGGACCTCACCTCGCATAACTCATATCTATAAATAACACTCAGGCTGGTAGTTTTCCTCGATTCGAGATCTCATAAAACCGAAGTTTAAGCCTCCTAAGGCAAAACCCCTCTGATGCCTCATGGCCACCAAAACTCCAGTTCCACAAAACATAAATCACCTCCCTTGACAGGGGAAAACTTTCAACCTCGAGAACCTTCTCTCGATTCTGGCACTCAATTCCCAGGGTTACACAGCTCGCCTAAACAGGGCATACTGAACAAAATGTCCTCGCTGGGATAAAGCAATCATACATCCTTGCAAAATCTATCACCGGCGTTACCTCAACCTGACCTCCTGAGTGTCCAAGCACTTTAGGTTCGAGGGTTCTGAACAATTCCATGACCTCTCTATCACGGCAATATCCGGATCAAAGCTGGTATCCTCCTCAGCTTTGCCTCTCGCAAGCTACACTGGCCTTGCATAGTCCAAGAGCTTCTGATCTCTGACTTTAACATGGGTCCAGGCCCAACCCAAACGGTATCTCACCTCGTTGGGTCCTCCGTCACTCATGCGGCTGAATCACAAGGCCTAACCACAAAATTTTCGATGCCCAAGTGCAACTCTCGAAGCTAGGCAACCAACTTCTTCCTCCATAGAAGTTGTAGCACCATCCTCAAGAGCCCCTCAAGCTCCAAGTCGCCTCGGAGATAAGCAAAAACCCACGACGGTAACACCACCAACCCGTCCAGTGAAACAGGGAAAAACACAGCTCTCAAATCAGTAGGGCATTAGTCAATCTACTTGACCACGCAAACCGCTCAAACTGCCCTACTGGTTCCGGATCAGTATCCAGGCACAGCCCTTGGCTGTAAGGTTCCATAAAGATATCAATCACTCGAAGGCATCTGCCCAAGCACAAGGTTAGACTAATCAAGTTCGAACCTTACAAGAACTCACACGGTTGTGTACCCACAACGTGACATCACCACTGTGTAACAACTGCCTGGAACCTTACTGTCGTATCCCCACGACGAGGTAGTAGGTCTCACAGACCTCTCGATCCGCCAAATCTCACAACTGCGCTCACAGCTCTCTCTGTCTCACGGTTGATACTCCACGAGGTGCTGTCGAAGTTGGCGCGGTTCCCAAACCACGTCAATCACTGTCTCGATCTCAGTCCCAATCTAGTAAGCACCTGGTAACTCGGCCAGGGGCATCAACCACCTGGTAACTCGGCCAGGGGCAAGTAACCTCCTGGTAACTCAGCCAGGGGCAGGTAACCTCCTGGTAACTCAGCCAGGGCATCATATATCTCATCACATGCTATAAAAATACCCTCCTCCTGACCAGGTCCACGGAGGGTCAATGTCTTCTCTCTCGACAATCCATGATAGCATAAATTGGGACGGCCGATTCCTATCCAACCTCGTATCAACACCTCTGCACCGATGTAGGACTAACATCTCGATGATCAATCCAAGGTCCTAGTCGCACTGGCAGGACAGGCAGCACTCATCCACGTGCTTCACGTGATCTGAAAATTGATCCAAACGTGCACAACCATCAGTCCTGACACTGGCCCACACGAGGGTACCCCCGCTTTACCGAAACGCACACACGGCGTTGGCATTAAGCAAGCTCTAACCCGACGGCCACACCAGGTGAGACGCGATCCACAACCCTGACGAAGAATGCGGCGCATGCAGAAGGGAAACTCACATCCTGGCACTGCTACTGAAGCGAGCACTGTCGAGAACCTCCTGGTCTCTGTCTCCTCTGAGACCCCTGATCCAGAGGGTGGAATCACGGCAACCTCGAATCACGCGACTATCGCAAATCGGCGATGCCGGAGCTCTCTCTCCGAAGCGGGTCCCCCGCTCACCGTCTCCCTCGGACGGGATCACTGATCCTCGTTCAATCCATCGAGCATGCACACTCACTGCATCCAAGGTCGGCACTCGCCGAAAATGCACGAAGAGGTAGGCATCTCGATGCAGCTCCCACTCGAACACAACCAACCTCTAAGCCTCATCCTGGGCGACCAGGGATACACCGCTCAACCGTCACAGAACTCACCCCAGAACATCAACTGCGCTCCCGATGGTCCAACAAGACGAATCCGACGCCACCAGCTCTCTTGGCGTCCGAAGGCAAAAGTGCATAACCAAGCGCCCTGATGCTTATCCTGGATGAACAAATCCTCGAACAAATCTTCCATAACAGCGTTCCAGTTCTCAGCCTCTCACGGCTCCAACTCAGTCCCGAAATCTACCAGGGATGGAACTGGATGCGGTACACAACCTATCAGCAACCTCTCGCTGCTTCCGCACCATCAATGGTGCGATCCGGAACAGAAATCGACAAAGTCGCGGCCGGAGGTACTACTGACGATACTCCGGGAGATGCTCTCGGTCCAAGCATGTGCATCCCACGCTCCATGCTCTCTCTTCCTGGCGCCGTAACGCCTCAAATACCAGGACTGCTTGGGCCTGGATCTCTCAAGCCTCTCTCGGCTCAATCCATTTAGCTTTCCGCTATACGAGCCCCTCATCCCGGGTCAAACACGCCCTCGCCGTTGCACGGCGTCTCGGAAGCATCCAAAAACCACTGCAACAGACAAACATTAGGACCAAGACTCTCTCGACCCAAACAAACGAAAGTCTAAACATGTTAACCTTTCTAAAGCATTATGCTGTCTGCAGCCAACACAATCACCTTTAGAGAAATAACATGCGAGGTCACTCACCCCAATCCTCAGGGGGAGGTACACCCTCAGACAAGACTCTCGCTAAGGTCACGTCTCACACGACAGTCTTCCCACTGTCCAACCAAAAGCCTAGGGTCTCTAAGTCCCCAACGACCTATATTCCTAGGCTCTGATACCACCTAATCTGTCACGCCCCGGGGTCGAACTGCGACCCGGGCTCACCAACAGATCCGCCGTCTGTACGGAGACTGCCGTACAGACGAAGCGTCTAACCTGCAAAAGAGGTCTACAGCTAACAAGTATCAGAGCTGAAGGGAAGCATAAACACCAAGCGGTGAAAAGTCCAAGTACAGCAGTCCACTAGAACCCACAACATAAGTACAAAAGCACTAAATGGTACAAAAGTGGAAACTAAAAAGTACAAGTGACACTAACACCGACACCACCGACTCGGGTAGGAGCTAGCCAGCTACGCCCTTACCTCGGTCAGAAAGCTCCGAACGAGCCAAACCTGGAACGGTCGCCTCAGGAACACCTGTCATCACAGCGGGCGTGAGATCTACTGCAACAGTCAGATCTCAGTGGGTACCAAAGCTAAACCCACGGTACACCCACTCAGTCTGCTGGAGACAAAAACACAGATAGATAGATAGATAGATAGATAGATAGATAGATAACTGGAAATGAATCTATCGCTACATGTCTCAATGCAATGCTGGAAGTAAGTTCTCAGTCTCTCTCACGGGAGGCATGGAAACTACGAACGTCTGCGTCCCCTACAGCCCTTTATCAAACAAGAGCGGGCTGTAGGCTTAGGCGACCATAGTTTCCGCCCCCGCACTGGGACTGCTAGAATTCTACAAGACACTAGAAGGCCACCTCAATCCCTTCTAGTAACCACCTAGTAACTCGGCCAGGGCATAACTATCTCTCTGGTAACTCGGCCAGTGATACTTACCTATCTGGTAACTCAGCCAGTGATTAATACCCATCTGGTAACTCTGCCAGTGGTAACTACTCATCTGGTAACTCAGCCAGGGGTTTATACCCATCTGGTAACTCTGCCAGTGGTATCCACTCATCTGGTAACTCAGCCAGTGATTTATACCCATCTGGTAACTCTGCCAGTGGTATCCGCTCATCTGGTAACTCAGCCAGTGATTTATACCCATCTGGTAACTCTGCCAGTGGTATCTACTAATCTGGTAACTCAGCCAGTGATTTATACCCATCTGGTAACTCTGCCAGTGGTATCCGCTCATCTGGTAACTCAGCCAGTGATTTATACCCATCTGGTAACTCTGCCAGTGGTATCTACTAATCTGGTAACTCAGCCAGTGATTTATACCCATCTGGTAACTCTGCCAGTGGTATCCGCTCATCTGGTAACTCAGCCAGTGATTTATACCCATCTGGTAACTCTGCCAATGGTATCTCGTATACTCTAACGATGCTACTAACACTCGTGTCCAAGTCGGAAACGACATCCCTCGACTTACACGACTGTTCCGCAATTACCTGATAGTAAGGATACGATACCTTTGCATTCGGAAGCATAAAGGGCAATCCGTAGTTCATTGGGAGAAACCAACCCACCTGCGATCCCTCCGCGAAAACCGTGCGCCAAACGGAGGTCCCGATGCGATCCCGCAGCTCCACGCGGCAAAACACGCGCCACCGGCCACGTGAGAAGCTAACCGTATGCCACAACTGCGAGACAAGAAGAGGGACCGGGATCAGAAAACATGCGGCTAAAACCGCGCTCACAAAGGCAAAAGAAACCAAACCGGCGACGAGAAACGCCGCGCGTTGCGCGGAAAACCCATCGCGCACACACGCCGCGGCGCGTCGCCAAGTCACAGCCCGCGCGGCAAAGGCGGCGCAGCTGCACGGCTCCAAAAACCCAGCCATTCGCGCGGCGCCCAGCAAGTCCGCGCGGCACAAGGCCGCCCGCGCGGCGCCCAGCAAGTCCGCGCGGCACAAGGCCGCCCGCGCGAGGGTCTGTAGTGCCGCGCGCCCAGCGCGCGGCCTGCACACCGCGCGGGGCCCAGGAGGCCGCCCGCGCGGGGCCCGCAGCGCCGCGCGCCCAGCGCGCGGCCTGCACACCGCGCGGGGCCCAAGGGGCCGCCCGCGCGGGGCCTGCAGCGTCGCGCGCCCAGCACGCGGCCTGCACACCGCGCGGGGCCCAAGGGGCCGCCCGCGCGGGGCCTGCAGTGCCGCGCGCCCAGCGCGCGGCCTGCACACCGCGCGGGGCCCAACGGGCCGCCCGCGCGGGGCCTGCAGCGCCGCGCGCACAGCGCGCGGCCTGCACACCGCGCGGGGCCCAACGGGCCGCCCGCGCGGGGCCTGCAGCGCCGCGCGCCCAGCGCGCGGCCTGCACACCGCGCGGGGCCCAGGGGGCCGCCCGCGCGGGCCTGTAGTGCCGCGCGCCCAGCGCGCGGCCTGCACACCGCGCGGGGCCCAACGGGCCGCCCGCGCGGGGCCTGCAGCGCCGCGCGCCCAGCGCGCGGCCTGCACACCGCGCGGGGCCCAACGGGCCGCCCGCGCGGGGCCTGCAGCGCCGCGCGCCCAGCGCGCGGCCTGCACACCGCGCGGGGTCCAACGGGCCGCCCGCGCGGGGCCTGCAGCGCCGCGCGCCCAGCGCGCGGCCTGCACACCGCGCGGGGCCCAACGGGCCGCCCGCGCGGGGCCTGCAGCGCCGCGCGCCCAGCGCGCGGCCTGCACACCGCGCGGGGCCCAACGGGCCGCCCGCGCGGGGCCTGCAGCGCCGCGCGCCCAGCGTGCGGCCTGCACACCGCGCGGGGCCCAACGGGCCGCCCGCGCGGGGCCTGCAGCGCCGCGCGCCCAGCGCGCTGCCTGCACACCGCGCGGGGCCCAACGGGCCGCCCGCGCGGGGCCTGCAGCGCCGCGCGCCCAGCGCGCGGCCTGCACACCGCGCGGGGCCCAGGGGGCCGCCCGCGCGGGCCTGCAGTGCCGCGCGCCCAGCGCGCGGCCTGCACACCGCGCGGGGCCCAGGAGGCCGCCCGCGCGGGCCTGCAGTGCCGCGCGCCCAGCGCGCGGCCTGCACACCGCGCGGGGCCCAGGAGGCCGCCCGCGCGGGCCTGCAGTGCCGCGCGCCCAGCGCGCGGCCTGCACACCGCGCGGGGCCCAGGAGGCCACCCGCGCGGGAGGGGGGGGGGGGGGGGTCTGCAGTGCCGCGCGCCCTGCGCGAGGCCTGCAAACCCCGCGGCACTGCGCTTGCACCGCAGTGCCGCGCGCGTGCCTGCGGTGCTGCGCGCCTTGCGCGCAGCCCGCCGCTCGCGCCGTCGCCCAGGCGATGCTGCCGGCGGCCCGGCGCCCTGCTGCATCTCAACAGCAGCAGGGCGCTCGCTGCGCGCGGCGCCCATGCGCGCCGGCGCAGCGGCCCGCCTCCCTAGCCGCGCGCCGTACAAATTGCACGCGCGCGGCCCGCTCAGCCTCGCCACGACCCCGGACAGCAACAGCCACCACAAGCAGCAGGGAAAGAAAAAATAAAAGAGAGGAGAGGAGAGAAGCAAAAACCACAACCAAATTAAAATCATAAAATAAAACCGACCTCCACGAGGCTCGCCGACCTCGCTCGGCTTCACGCCCTCGCTCGGGGAAGAAACGCTCAAGAACCCTCTCCATTTCCTCCTTCTTCATCTTCCTTCTTCTCTTTTCCTTTCCTTATCTTTCCTTTTCTCTCTTTCTTTCTTTCTCTTTTTTTTTCCTTGCTGCAGAGGTGGAGGGGAGGGGGTTTCATAAAGCAGAGGCTTTAATTAAATTAATTAACTTAATTAACTTAATTCCAAAAACCCAACTCCAACTCACTTTTTGCCCTCGGGCCCTCCGCCGCTGCCCGGAACCTCCCGAGCTCCGCTGTAATTCAAAAGTACACGCGCTCACAGCTTTTTCTCTTCAAAAAGCTCAACCATTGAGTCGGGGTGCTCAAATCAAATACCGGCTCCAAAATTGCCAGTTCAGACTCACTTTTTGCCTCCGGGTCTTCCGCGTCAGTCCGGAACCTCCCGAACCTCGCTGTAAATCAAAAGTACGCGTGTCCACAGCTTTTTCTCCTCAAAAAGCTCATCCGTTGAGTCAGGGTGCTCAAATCAAATACCGGCTCCAAAATTGCCAGTTCCGACTCACTTTTCGCCTCCGGATCCTCCGCGTCAGTCCGGAACCTCCCGAACCTCGCTGTAAACTGAAAATACACCTGCTCCAAGTGTTTCCCAATTTTCTGCAACCCAAAGCGGTGTCGGCGCTTCCCGTACCAGTCACCTAACGCGTACAAGGCCCGAACAAGCAGAGGCTTCCGCGGGGATCCAAATCAACCCGAACTCCTCTGTAAGCACAAATGGGACACATCCAAGGCAAACTCCTCCGCACCACACCATCCTGCAAGGTCGGTGCGTCATCCAAATCCCGGTGTTCTACAAGAGGGGGGGTGAATAGGTGTAATACTTAAAAAAACAAATCTCAGTGCAAAATAAAAACCAATGCGGAAAATAAAAATAGCACACCGAGATTTACGTGGAAACTCCAATCCAGGAGAAAAACCACGGGACCAACACGCAATAACAATCCACTAAGAATAGAAGAATAACAAGGTGATTACCGACTCCACGGGCTTAAACCCCTCCTTCAACTTCTTCGGACCTTGCGCTCCACCGATTGCACGTCCACTGCACACGTTCGAATCCACGAACGCCACTCGAATCCACGAGCACACGTTTCGAATCCACGAAGCGCCTTCAGCACACCGAATCCACGATGCCACGTCGAATCCACGACGCAAACTCAGCCGGTAAAAATATTGGCTTCGATGTTGATCCTTTGCTTAGATTATCATTGAGGAACCGTAGAAGGAATCTCTAAGCAAAGACTAGATCAATTCGACCGAAGATAGATCTTGGAAGAACTGTCAATTTGACCTAAAAGAGGCTAAAGAGAAGAACGATGAAAACCTAGCCTCTAGGGTTGCTCTCGAGTGTTTCTGAAATTTTTCGGTAGTTCTTGAGAAACCGTAAGTGTCTATTTATAGGTTAGATACCTTTGGAAAGAGATAAGCATCAAAAACTGACTTAACAGAATTTTTCCCGCACGACGGTCCGGACTGGATTAGGCTCGTTCCGGACTGTCGTTGTTTTTCAGAGAATTCCTGAAAAAATAAGGTTCGGGGTCCTGAACAGAATTTTCTGATCCGGACTGGATTTCCTGAAAAAATAGTTTTTTGATTTTTATGCAATGAAAACTTATCCAAGTGTTTCTAAACTACACAAATGTATTCGGATCACCAAAATTATTTAGTTAAACGTACCTGATCAATCCGAATCCATTTTCCTTAAGATTGATGTATATGATCCACAATTCTTCAACTTCAATCTTCAAGACTCAAAACATAGAGTGTCAACTTGAGCTCTTGTTGAATCTTCTCTGAGTCTTCGATTGCTGATTGACAATTTGATCACTTCAAGACTCCGACTCAACTCATGAAATATGGCAACACAAAAAGCCGTAACCGTCTTAGTGAGCTAATCGTCGGGCCTGGCGATCGTACCCACTGAGAACTCCCGTTTTGGTGTAGTTCTCACACCTGCTGGGGGTTTTCCCCCTCTTTTCCCCTTTCTCTCCTTTGTTTTGCAGAGTCTTAGCGGGTGCTGCTGATTCTGCGGTTGTTGATCGAGGCGAGGGAGTCGCGAGCTAGATCCCTACCCGTCGTTGGAGAGTAGCGGTACCCCTTCAGAGGAGGGCTTCAGTAGATTAGCTATTTTATTTTCCTCTTTTGAGAGACTGATGTAGTGAGGACATGATATGTATTGAGAGCCTGTACACTGATGTATTTATTGGAGATACCTCCCTATTGAGTTCTGATTTTGTATATGAGGCTATTATACGATCATCATTTTGGGAGATGGACATTGTTTTATTATTTTCCAGTTGTGCAGTGATTGATTTTAGTTTTACAGCAGATTTTCATTTATAGCTCTGATATCTGTTAGCTGTAGTACTTTTCTTGCAGGTAGGACACTTCGCCTATGGCATAGGTGGCGGATCTGTTGGCGAGCCCGGGTCGCAGTTTCGACCCCGGGGCGTGACAGATTAGGTTGGTATCAGAGCCTAGGCTTATGGTTTGACCCTTGGTTGGCTTCGTGAGAGTCGTGATTATTAGCGAGAGTCCTGATTGAGTTTTATACCTCTCCCGAGGGACGGGATGTGTGATTGGTATGTTTATTCTCCTAAGTGATTATGTTGGCTGCAGACAAGATAATGCTGTGGAATGGGTGACATGCTCTAGACTTTCGCTGGATTGGGTCGAGTGGATTTTGTGTGCTATTTTGCTGTTTCATCGTGGCGAGTGGTGTCTCCCCGACGCTGGGTTTTGACCCATGTGCATCCTGTCATAGCAGTTGAGCTTGAGTGGTTGGTTTTGGGCCGGATACCCGGATTGAGGTCAGAGAGCTCCGGACCCAGATGACAGGATCGTCAGAGGCATATCAGCAGCGGAGTGAGCAGATGGTTTGGGTAACACAGTTGTCGGAGCAGCGGGCAGCTCGACAGTGCTTTTTTCTGAGATCACCTTGTTGCAGTATCCTCAGCGCAAGCGACTTCTGTGGCGCCGATGGAGCGAGTAGCCCCCTCCGTGCAAATGTTTAGTGTCGATGCACCGAGGCAGGGTGGATAGTTGACAGCAGAGGAGCTGTGGGGCATGTTTGATTGAGTGAGCCAGATTTGGCAGATGAACCACCCTGACTCGTAAGATTCAGTTTGGAGCCTTTAGAGGCAGAGTCGTGGTTGGTGGTGGTGGAGTGATCAATGGAGAGCCTCCCTGTGCTTGAGAGTTTTTGCAGTTGTTGAACTGCGCTCCATGTTAGAGGGACGAGGCGCACAGGATATGTGTGACTGGGAGTGGATTGCGCCAGGATACCTTTCAGTTTAGTTGGTCCCTCCGTTATGGATTATTGACGCCTCGATGGAGTATGCATTGTGTAGTGCCCTGGAGTTCCAATGCCTTTGAATACCTTCTTTTTATGACGGAGTTGTTAGGGAAGCTTTTCACTGTGTTTTCTGTAATGGACCGGCCTGGACTGCGAGTATTTTTCTGCGTTTGAGCTCGGAAAACGGAGAGCGGCAAAGCGATCGGATTCGGATTCTGATTTACAGATCTCCCGGAATGGAGGTCAAAACGTTTGCCTTTGGGTGGTGCATCAGAATCCGTGCTAAGTGGCCGGCACGCTTTTCGAGGCGATCAGACGGGATCTTTCTACGATCAGACTTTTTTCTTCTTATTTATGCTATTGGTTTATTTTATTTATTTTGTATTACCTCGACCTTCACGTTTTTTCGTTTTGGTACTAATTGAATCCTTTCTGTTGTTAGGGGGGTTTGAAGTTCGAGAATTTTTGGGCTGATCGTCGGGGTTTGCGGGTATTTTTTAGGTGGTAGAGCTCGCAAAACGGTAAACGGTGGCGCGATCGGATTTGAATTCTGACTCCGAGATCTCCCAGAAATAATTTTTGAAGTTTACTATCAGTTTGGGTGAATCGGAATGCGTGCCGGCGATCGGCATGTTTTCCGTGGTGATCTGGACCCCACATTCTTTTTCGAATAGCTTTGAGTGTTAACTGGGGTTTCATTTTAAATTCTCTTCGTGTCGTTTAAGCCCGACCGGGGGTGCGGGAAAAACCCCCAAACCCTTTTCCCCTTTTCATGAAACGGCGTAGGGACCGAGGCGGAGAGACGGGAAGAGAAAAGAAGGAACGACTCCTTCTCTGCGGAATCGATCGAGGAAGGGCGGTCGATCCTCTTTCCTCCTCCTCCGCCGGCTGAATCAAGGTGAGCGGTTCGAGTTTTTTCGGTTTCCCGTTTTGGGGGTTTCTTGTCGATGTCGCGGGCGATACGAGTTGTTAGACGGGAGGCCGCCGCCGCCGTTGTTAAACAGGAGGCCGCCGCCGCCGTTATCGTGTCCATGGAGTCGTCGCCGCAGTCGCCGTGGTCGCGGGGTCGCAACCGGAGCCGAGAAGGGTCGAGTTATTGTTCATCCGGCAGGTTCAGGCCACGCGGTCCACCGGACCCGGCGTGCACCCGGCGCACGCCTCCCCGGCCCAGGGGCGCGGACCCGGCGCACGGATGCGTGCGCCAGGCCGCGCGGTCCACCGGACCGGCGTGCACCCGGTGCACGCCTCCGCAGCCCGAATGCGCGGACCCGGTGCACGGGTGCGTGCGCCAGCCCGGCCCAGGCCGCGCGGTGCACGCCCTAGGCGTGCACCCGGTGCTCGCCGCCGCAGCCGCGGGGGGTGGACCCGGTGCGCGCTTCTGCCCGTGCGCAGCCCGGCCCATGCCGCAGCGGTCTACCGCAGCGGCGTGCTCCCGGTCTGCGCCGCTGCCGCCTTTCGTCGTGGACCCGGTCCACGCCTGGACCCGTGCACCAGCTTTCAGCCTAAGAGTCCAGAAGCTCCGTTTTTGGCCCGTTTCGCCTCGTTTTTGAGTGTTTTTGACCGCGACGATGTTTTTAACAATAATTCTTATTGTAGCTTTTCGGGCACAAGGTGAGGGTATTTTAGTTGGAGCTTCCGCACGTCTTCTCCTTCGTGTTTGAGGTGGGTACTCGTTCTAAGGTTTAGTGTCGGGATTTGAAAACTATAAATATATTTCAACTGCTCAACTAACTGTGTTAATCTTTGGTGATCTCTATGGTTCATTATTGTTGGTCTTGTTTTGTGTACTTGGTTACGATGCTCAAGGCTGCAGCACGCGCACCCGCGATTTGGCCACCGCAAAGGGTGTGCTTTTCCGGAAAAGTGGTCTATGACCCGTGTTACCCCACGAGGTAACGTAGTGGGGCCCCCCGTAGGTGGGGGGTTTGAGGCGCCAAGGTGTGAGCGGTGCGACCCGTCGATGTAGGTGCTCGGCGTGGTTTACTGAGGTAGGTGCTCGGTTTGGTTTTCCGAGGTTGGTGCTCGGTTTGGTTTTCCGAGGTTGGTGCTCGGTTTGGTTTTTCGAGGTTGGTGCTCGGTCTGGTCTTTTCGAGGTTGGTGCTCGGTCAGGGGTGCCGGGGCAGGTGCCCGGTTCAGGTTATGCAGGGGGGAGGGGATACCGTCGATCGCACGATGAGGAGGGCGGTTACTCTGGTTTTCTTACGGTTTGCTTTAATTACAGTCTTCCTGCATTTCATCTTTTATACCTTGTGTCGCTGACTTCCCACTCCGTGACAGGTTCCTTCGGGGGTAAGAGCTAGGGCGACGGTGAGGCCGCGGCAGGAGCACTTTTGGTCCTTCGAGGCCATAGACTGTATTTACTTCTTATTGTGCGCATTTCATTACCTGTTAGTAGCTTACTATGTGGATTGCGATACCCTTGTGGGGTCGATGTGGATGTTGGAATGTCTTTTTATTATCCTTGTGGTTGGTTGTTTGGCTTTTCCCGATTGGCCGCTTTCAAACTACAAAAGAAAAGAAAAAGAAAATATTTCAAAAACTGTTTTAAAAATGTGGGTGTCGTGTGGGCACCATTTTAAAACCTTGTGGATTTATGGATTGCGAAAACCGTTTTGAAAATCTGGGTGTCGTGTGGGCACCATTTTAGAACCCTTTGGATTTATGGATTTCGAAAACCGTTTTGAAAAACCTGGGTCCCGTGTGGGCACCGTTTTTAAAACTTGTGGATTTATCCTTTCAAAATTAGTCGGCCTCTTTAATACTTATGGAAATTGGTTGTATGTATTCGACAGTTGAACTAGTGTGGTTAAAGCGATGATTGTATGGTTGTTGTAGTCAGGACGCCGTGCATATACAAAGGAGACTCTGCCCGTTCGCAGAGTGAATTTGTATATGCGGCGGGTCTGGGCACGTACCGGGGGAGTTTGGTTTCAAAAAAAAAATATACGCAAATTCAAATCTTTTCAGTGGTCGTCTTCCGCTTAATGAAACCCCCGGGGCGTGACAGATTAAGATGGTATCAGAGACAAAACAGCTTTAACCACAGTAGTCGTTGTCCAACATCCACAGGAGCACATTACCACTGGCTACTAACTAATGAAATGATCAGGGTATAATTGCGTAGAGATGCGAGAGTGCGGGACTGTTGAGTTTTGTTTTCCGGTTTAGCTCGGGTGTTGTGCTAGTGTTGTCGGGTTGATTTGGAGGTTGGGGTCGAGGCCGGCTACCACCGGGGCCTTGATGGTTTCTATGAGTCAATGGATTAGGCAACCAGCACAGGATACGGTGGGTCTGCTGACGGTGTTCATGCACTTGGTGCGGCGGTTAACACAGCAGATCGTTGTGCCGGCTTTTGTTTTTCTGAACCCCTTCCTCTGCCGACGTTCTGGTCGTCGTTAGTAACGGTGACGGGTGGTAGTGTAACCCACCGGTGTTTGTTAGTGTGTCGGCCGTTTGTCGGTCGTGGGTAACTGGATAGCCTTTTTGTCTAAGTCGTACCTTCTAGGTCTTCTGATGTTAGGTTACTGCAGATTACAGCAGATGGTCGGCCGATTCTTTTTGCACCATGGGCAAGGTATGGATGGGAATGAGGAATCCTTCCCCTACGGTTTTTACCCATAGTTCGGCTTTTTATTGTGGTCACGGCGATGGTTGTAGAAATTGTCGGGATTGGATCTCGGGGTGCTCCTTTGGGGTTAAAAAGGGGGACCACAGGGGCTAGTAAATCCTGTTCGTTTGGGCTCGATTTTGGTTAGAGAGGTCGTGTCTCGCTTCGCACAAGTGTGCGTAAGTGGCGACTTTTTTTATTGGGGGGTTTAGCTTTTGAAACTGGGTGGTGCCAGTTAGCTCTTTTAAGAGGGTCGGTTAGGTTGTCCTACCAGTGGGTTGGCACGTGTCCCTTCGAGTGGGGCAGGTGTGGGTCAAGGGGATCTGTCGACTGCTTGGAGCTTTGGCACTGGTCACTTTCGGCTAGGATGCCCTGTACGCAGCTCTTTCTGTGGGGTAGGCCTCGTTGTAGGTCTTAGAGCTGAAACCTAACTTTAGTTTTGACCGTCACCTCGGTAGGACGGATAGTCGGAGCGGATAGTCCGGGATGGTGGTTATGCTCCGAGCATGTGGCCCGTGTTGGTGACGGGTGGTGGCGGTCCGTGTTGGGGACAGGTGAGTTCGTTGTTTTCAGGGGAGGATTGCTGGTAGTTAGTAAACCAGCCTGTTTTGTTGGCACCTCTTGGAGCCTTGTGAGGGCGTTAGCGTGGTTTTCCCTCGTCGTCGGATTAGTTGTTTTGGACTTCAAAGGATTTATCAGGCCGAGCGTGTCACCCTGGGGCGCACCGGTACTCTTCGTGCGGAAGAAGGACGGAAGTCTGCGTCTATGTATCGACTACATGGAGATAAACAAGGTTACAGCGAAGAACAAGCCCAGGATTGATGACCTCTTCGATCAACTGCGAGGAGCACTTGCGGATTATTCTCCAAACTCTCAGGGACCAGAAGCTGTTTGCTAAGCCTAAGAAATGTGAGTTATGGCTTCGCAAAGTGGGATTTTTGGGGCACGTGATTTCGGCGGAGGGGATTGCAGTGGATCCCAAGAAGGTGGAGTCGGTGATCAGCTCGCATCCGGCGACTACAGTGACGGAGATCCGCAGCTTTTTGGGCCTGGCGGGATATTACAGACGCTTCGTCGAGGGCTTCTCGAAGATTGCTGCCCCCCTGAACCGGTTAACCAGGAAAGGAGAAAAATTTGCGTGGACGGCCCAATGCCAGGAGAGCTTTGAAGAACTCAAGAAAAGGCTAACTAGGGCACCTGTACTTGTACTACCGACACCCAGAGAGGATTTCGAAGTTTACTGCGACGCGTCACGGATCGGCCTTGGGGGTGTACTGATGCAGCAAGGGAAGGTAATAGCCTATGCTTCCAGGCAATGGAAGGAATATGAAAGGAATTACCCGACACATGATTTAGAGCTGGCCGCAGTCGTCTTCGTTTTAGAGCTTTGGAGACATCACCTTTTTGGAGTTCATCGTAATGTGTTTTCGAATCGCCAGAGCCTTAAGTTTTTATTCACATAGGAGGAATTGTTTTGCGGCAGAGGCGTTGGTTGGAGTTGCTGAAGGACTATGACTTGTCCACCCCGGAAAAGCAAGTGTAGTAGCAGATGCCTTGAGCGGGAAGGGTCAAATCGAGGAGGAACCGATGAGCGCGATTACTCAGCAGGACCGGTACGGTCGCGCGACTTTTGTCCTTGATGGTCAAGCCAACCCTATTAAAGAAATCCTGGAAGGTCAGAAGACAGGCGCACAGATACAGCTTGTTCGAGACGAGATTCCCCCTCGGACCACGCGAGCGACTTTTCGGCGAGTGCGAACGGCGCAATACGTTTTCGAGGGCAGAATTGTGTGCCCGAGCTGCCAGAGTTGAGGGAAGAGATACTGTCAGAGACGCACTGCGCTCCCTATGGGGCGCATCCAGGTGACATGAAGATGTACAAGGACCTCAAGCAGAGTTTTTGGTGGACTAAACCGAAGACACAGTTCACTGCTCGCTGTTTAGATGGTTAACAAGTAAAGTTCGAACATCAACGCCCGGCGTGGAAAACTACAATCTCTACCTGTACGAGAGTGGAAATGGGAGCGAATCAGCATGGAATTCGTCACGGGTTTTTCCGCATCGCATCAAGGGCACGATGCGGTTTGAGTCACACTGGATCGACTGACGAAGTCGACTCTTTTCCTACCCATCCGTACGACGTGGACTAGAGACACTCGGCTGGTGTCGAACCTTTGGCAAAGTCTACAATGAGCTCTAGGGACTAAACCACACTTCAGCACGGCGTTTCACCCCCAGACCGACGGACAGTCCGAGCGAGTGAACCGGATTCTCGAGGATATGCTCTGAGCCTGCGTACTTGATTCGGGTGATGGATGGTTACGGCTTTTGAGCTTAGAGAGGACCTGAGCTTCGACGAAACACCGGTGCGGATCTTAGCACGGGAGGACAAAAAGGATTGCGCAACCGGACGATCCCCTATATGAAGGTGCTGTGGAGCCACCAGGAAGAACGCGAAGCGACTTGGGAACATGAGTCAAAGATGAAGGAGTGCTACCCAGTCTTATTCGTTGCGGGCCAGGGTTGAGTTTTGAGGACGAAACTTGTTTTAAGAGGTTAGTGGTGTAGTGCCCTGGCGTTCTAATGCCTTTGAATACCTTCTTTGTATGACGGAGTTGTTAGGGAAGCTTTTCACTGTGTTTTCTGCAATGGACGGGTCTGGACCGCGAGTATTTTTCTGCGTTTGAGCTCGGAAAACGGAGAGCGGCAAAGCGATCGGATTCGGATTCCGATTTACGAATCTCCCGGAATGGAGGTCAAAACGTTTGCCTTTAGGTGGTGCATCAGAATTCGTGCTAAGTGGCCGGCACGCTTTTCGAGGCGATCGGACGGGATCTTTCTATGATCAGACTTTTTTCATCTTATTTAGGCTATTGGTTTATTTTATTTATTTTCTATTACCTCGACCATCACGTTTTTCCGTTTTGGTACTAATTGAATCCTTTCTGTTGTTAGGGGGGTTGAAGTTCGAGAATTTTTGGGCTGATCGTCGAGGTTTGCGGGTATTTTTTAGGTGGTAGAGCTCGCAAAACTGTGAACGGTGGCGCGATCGGATTTGAATTCCGACCCCGGGATCTCCTAGAAATAATTTTTGAAGTTTACTATCAGTTTGGGTGAATCGGAATGCGTGCCGGCAATCGGCACGTTTTCCGAGGTGATCTGGACCCCTCGTTCTTTTTCGAATAACTTTGAGTGTTAACTGGGGTTTAATTTTAAATTCTCTTCGTATCGTTTAAGCCCGACCGGGGGTGCGGGAAAAACCCCCAAACCCTTTTCCCCTTTTCATGAAACGGCGCAGGGACCGAGGCGGAGAGACGGGAAGAGAAGAGAAGGAACGGCTCCTTCTCTGCGGAATCGATCGAGCAAGGGCGGCCGATCCTCTTTCCTCCTCCTCCGCCGGCGGAATCAAGGGGAGCGGTTTGAGTTTTTTCGGTTTCCCGTTTTGGGGGTTTCTTGTCGATGTCGCGAGCGATACGAGTTGTTAGACGGGAGGCCGCCGCCGCCGTTGTTAAACGGGAGGCCGCCGCCGTCGTTATCGTCTCCACGGGGTCGTCGCCGCAGTCGCCGTGGTCGCGGGGTCGCAACCGGAGCCGAAAAGGGTCGAGTTACTGTTCATCCGGCAGGTTCAGGCCACGCGGTCCACCGGACCCGGCGTGCACCCGGCGCACGCCTCCCCGGCCCAGGGGCGCTGACCCGGCGCACGGATGCGTGCGCCAGGCCGCGAGGTCCACCGGGCCGGCGTGCACTGGTGCACGCCTCCGCAGCCCGAATGTGCGGACCCGGTGCACGGGTGCGTGCGCCAGCCCGGCCCAGGCCGCGCGGTGCACGCCCTAGGCGTGCACCCGGTGCTCGCCGCCGCAGCCGCGGGGGGTGGACCCGGTGCGCGCTTCTGCCCGTGCGCGGCCCGGCCCATGCCGCAGCGGTCTACCGCTGCGGCGTGCTCTCGGTCTGCGCCACTGCCGCCTTTCGTCGTGGACCCTGTCCACGCCTGGACCCGTGCACCAGCTTTCTGCCTAAGAGTCCATAAGCTCCTTTTTTGGCTCGTTTCGCCCCGTTTTTGAGTGTTTTTGACCGCGACGATGTTTTTAACAATAATTCTTATTGTAGCTTTTCGGGCACAAGGTGAGGGTATTTTAGTTGTAGCTTCCGCACGTCTTCTCCTTCGTGTTTGAGGTGGGTACTCGTTCTGAGGTTTAGTGTCGGGATTTGAAAACTGTAAATATATTTCAATTGCTCAACTAGCTGTGTTAATCTTTGGTGATCTCTATGGTTCATTATTGTTGGTCTTGTTTTGTGTACTTGGTGACGATGCTCGAGGCTGCAGCACGCGCACCCGCGATTTGGCCACCGCAAAGGGTGTGCTTTTCCGGAAAAGTGGTCTATGACCCGTGTTACCCCACGAGGTAACGTAGTGGGGACCCCCGTAGGTGGGGGGTTTGAGGCGCCAAGGTGTGAGCGGTGCGACCCGTCGAGGTAGGTGCTCGGCATGGTTTACCGAGGTAGGTGCTCGGGTTGGTTTTCCGAGGTTGGTGCTCGGTTTGGTTTTCCGAGGTTGGTGCTCGGTTTGGTTTTCCGAGGTTGGTGCTCGGTCTGGTCTTTTCGAGGTTGGTGCTCGGTCTGGGGTGCCGGGGCAGGTGCCCGGTTCAGGTTATGCAGGGGGGAGGGGATACCGTCGATCGCACGATGAGGAGGGCGGTTACTCTGGTTTTCTTACGGTTTGCTTTAGTTACAGTCTTCCTGCATTTCATCTTTTATACCTTGTGTCGCTGACTTCCCACTCTGTGATAGGTTCCTTCGGTGGTGAGATCTAGGGCGACGGTGAGGCCGTGGCAGGAGCACTTTTGGTCCTTCGAGGCCATAGACTGTATTTACTTCTTATTGTGCGCATTTCATTACCTGTTAGTAGCTTACTATGTGGATTGCGATACCCTTGTGGGGTCGATGTGGATGTTGGAATGTCTTTTTATTATCCTTGTGGGTGGTTGTTTGGCTTTTCCTGATTGGCCGCTTTCAAACTACGAAAGAAAAGAAAAAGAAAATATTTCAAAAACTGTTTTAAAAATGTGGGTGTCGTGTGGGCACCATTTTAAAACCCTGTGGATTTATGGATTGCGAAAACCGTTTTGAAAATCTGTGTGTCGTGTGGGCACCATTTTAAAACCCTTTGGATTTATGGATTACGAAAACCGTTTTGAAAAACCTGGGTGCCGTGTCGGCACTGTTTTTAAAACTGGTGGATTTATCCTTTCAAAATTAGTCGGCCTCTTTAATACTTATGGAAATTGGTTGTATGTATTCGACTGTTGAACTAGTGTGGTTAAAGTGATGATTGTATGGTCGTTGTAGTCAGGACACCGTGCATATACAAAGGAGACTCTGCCCGTTCGCAGAGTGAATTTGTATATGCGGCGGGTCTGGGCACGTACCTGGGGAGTTTGGTTTCAAAAAAAAAATATACGCAAATTCAAATCTTTTCAGTGGTCGTCTTCTGCTTAATGAAACCCCCGGGGCGTGACACATTGTGTATGGAGCGTGGCGCTGCAGTTCCTTTGGATAGGGATCTGCCACCAGAGGCGAGTTCTGCATATTGGTGCTTGGCGCCGGGTGATGGAGGACAGATCGGCCGCAGAGGCATTTCTAAATTCTTTTTCTAGGGTAGTGGACTTCTAAGACGCCTGAGATCGGGTAGACCCCGATGGCAGTATCAGCATCTTTATCAGAGTGGCGCAGCGGGAGCGTGGACTTGTTATCTGCGGAGGACCCTATTCGTCGCCTCAATGTGAGCAGAGACGGAGGTCGTGCTCCCTTGTGGATAGTCTTAATTTTCAGGCAGATTGAGCGACGACCACTTGCATCGAGTGGATGAATCTGTGCCGCCCGGTTGGAGGGCGCCACGGTAGTGGATCGAGTTATCGCAGGTGTGATTTCATCACAGCAGTCGGAGTTAGAGCATGTTGCATTCCTGCATGGACTAGAGGCAGATTTGTTACCACGTGCACTAGAGGTACAGGTTCCTGTTGGTGTGGTGCATGTGCAGGAGGCTTTTGGATCAATGTAATGCAGTTGAGGTCACGAGTCATACCGGCAGACTTATTGGTATGCCAAGTTAATGAGATAAAAGTTTTAGCTTCAGAAGTTTATTTCTTGGGTCACATTGTGTTAGCCGTAGGGGTGGCGGTGGAAAATCCGGCCAATATGGATACTATTTGGGAATTGGCCGAGATCAATATTTATGGTCAAGGTAAGGAGCTTCTTGGACTGGGCAGTGCCAGGAGAGCTTGGCAATCGGATGATGAGACTGATACCAGCGCCAATGCTAGTATTTCCAGTGTTGGGAGAGGGACTTGCGAGATACAGTGATGCCTCCTATAGCGACTGTGGGATTACCGTTGGGTTATTGTGAGCATTCTGGATTACCCCGACAGGGCCACTGTGATGGCGGATACCTGGAGCAGGAAAGCTGTCTGGGGTTGAGTTTGATGATTCCACAGCTGGCGCTGTGGGGACGATTGGGGCAAACATGGCTTGTGGTTGTGTCCCTGAGGGTTCCTTTGGATCATAGACCGCGGCTGAGTAGTTCACTCGGATGGTCAAGATTCGGGAGTGACCGAGTAAGGACCGATCCTTGTTATGGCTCTTTTCCTTATTGGATAATAGTGGGGGTATGCTTCGGGTTGTTTCGGTCGGGTTTACACAGGATGTGGTTGGTGCGTGTGGCACTGGTGGTTATTTCGTTTCCCCCCCCTAGCTTTTTGACGGAGCCCCTGTGATGTTTCACGTCTCAGCTCAGGAGTGTTTTTCTTTTGGATCCCTCGCCCGTGATTGACTCGCTCCATTTGAGAGCTAAGAGTGTTTGGAGTACGAGGGACGCCCGCCGTACTAGTTGTTGCTGTTGTTGCTGTTGAGGAGTAATCACGGGGAGTGAGTAGTGACTTAGGAGCTGGAGAGGGTGATGTTGAGTACTTACCCTTGGGGTTTTGACTCCTAGTGGAATTGAGCTAGTTTCGAGGATGAAACTTTCTTTTAGTGGGGGAGGATGTTGTGACCTGGATCTCTGCAGGGCTTCTATAGTGTGACCAGCTGCTTCTGGAGGCCTTTGTGGCGTGTCGGTGGTGTTTGTGCACCAATTGGACACTAGTGATGGACTCAATGTGTTAAATGGATCACGAGAGTAGTCAGAGGACCCCGTCGGATGTATAGAAGTGGTTTCGCGCAAAACAGATATTAAAATTGGACTCAGAGCGAAATTTGGGTTAAAAACACTTTTTCGGATGCCTTCGACAATTTTTAGAGTTGGAATTTGGCAAAACGGATAGCGGATTTGGATTCAGCGCGTGAAAACGATGAAAATGGACTATCTACTTGTATTTTTAGGAGCCGGATGCCGCGCACGGATTTCGAGGCAAGGGGGCACTATTCCGGCGGCTGGGATAGCGCCGGCAACGGCGGAGGGCGGCGGCGCACGCTCGGGCATGCCCAGGCACGGCGGCGGGCAGGCGCGGGTGCGGCGCGGGCAGTGCGCGGGCGCGGGCAGCGCGCGGGCAGGGCGCAGGCAGCGTTCGGGGGAGCGCGGTGCACAGGGTCAGGTGTACCACGTGGCATTCTGCTATTGGGCTTGGGCGGACACGTGGCCACGCAGGATTGGTCGGCGCAGCAGGCGCGGTCCACGGGAAAGCACGGGTGTACGGTGGACCGGAGGGTGACACGTGGCAGCGTGTGGTTGGTGCGGTGTTGTGCGCTCGGTCCACGGTGCAGGCAGGGCGGCCTCGGGGCGCGTGCATGCAGAGATGGCAGGCGACGACGCAGGCGCGCATTGACCGGGGGGCTTGCCAGGTGTCGGCACCTCCGCTGGCCACGCGTCGCAGGCTGGGTGGCTGCTCCCGCTGTTTGCTGTTTTGGCGTTGACGTGGCGGAACCGGATTAATCCGGGCGTTCCGGGGGACAGTGTATCGCGACACTGTTGGCGCCCGAAAGGTTTCGGGCGCCCGGTTCTCAGGACACCATGGTCATTTTGGGATTTGTTTGAGGAGCCTATTTAAAGACCCGAGCCTTCTTCTTCCTCCTTTTTTCCGCGTTTCGGAGCCTCCCCTCGCCCTGGGCCCTTAGGAAAGTTGCTCCCCGCGCCGTGCAGCATCCATCTGTGGATTCCCGGGGTTTTTGGTGGCACGCTCTTCGAGGTTCCCATTTTTACGGCGCGACGCGACACTCGTTCGTTTGTGATCTCCTTCGTCGCGTTTCGGTGCGAGTACTCCCGCGGCTTACTTCGACCTTCGTTTTCGGCGATTCTTGCGACATTAGAACGGCGACAGATAGAGCTACAATCTTGGTATTTCCTTCTTCCCCTTGTTTCGCGCTTTTCAAGGTGTTTTTCCAAGTTTACTGTGACACTGTTGCTGTGATTGAGACTTGGACAGCGGCTCGATGTTTTGGCGATATCTCCGCACCCAGGCATCGGATCGGGACGTGCCTGTACACTTTTTGCATCTACGCGTCGCAAGGACTACCGTCGTATTTTTAGGAGAATTTTCTGAGATTTGCCCGAAGGTATACTTTTCCCTTTCTTCTGTGCAATGTGATACAATTGTGTATGATGTGGAGTTTCACGTTCACCGCGTTGCGGAATTTGTAACTTGCTCTCCGGGACTCGGATTTTGACGTGCAGGTACTCGTTTCGAAGGGCTCGACGCGACGATCGCGACTGTATTTTTGTCGAATTTTTCTGAGTTCTTGATACAGGTGAAAATCAGCATCTTTGGGACTGTTCCAACATACTTGTATGTACTTGGATATTTTGGAATAAAAGTGTAACCTTGGACCTTATTGTCGTATCCAGGGGCATTCGCGAGTGTTTTTGGAACACTGCTAGGAGCCGAGGTTTGCGCGACATGTACCGTGGATACGGGTTCAGCAGAAGTTATTAGCAAGTGGCCACGCTCTTTACCGACTTCAGGTTTGCCTTGGTTTAAGCACTTCAGGTGGGTAAACTTAGTAATGGTAACTGTTTAAGGGAATGGCAGGGTTTATATGCATGTTATGCCTTATGGGAGGTGTAATAGTGGATGTTCATGTATAGTTAAGATAAGCTTACCTGTGGGAATGTCACCCTCTATGATTGATAGCATGCCTAATTTAATGTACAACCAATATGAGCGAGAGGTAAGCATGGAAACGGCCTAGATCATGTGGATTGATGCTTACCTAGTAATTATACATGTACGTTGAACTAGAGACTTAGCATGTGGTAGACATGTTATATTTATCCCACACTTGATGATATAGAGATCATACATGATTATTCATTGGCCTATTTATATGAGATTGATATATCATAGTAGGAATACTTTAGTATGCCTTGCTATTATATGTTTCATTCTCTTTTATTGTTTCCAAAGACAAGAGCTTGCTTGAATGGACATCTAGATAGGCCATCTTTTACTGCTGCACTACTTATTGGAACTTGACTTAGGAGAAACCATGTTATCCTTTTCTCCTTCTTTGTTAGTCAGGTGGTCTGTGTTGCTCGGGTGCGAGCAGGGGTCTGGGGTAGTGTAGCCGGGACATTTGTGTCAGGGACGGGTTGTGCTGGATAGCGGCTAGCAGGATTTTGCGGCGGTGACCGCGGACTTTGGCCGGTTGATCAGAGGTCGGTTATAGGACTTGGTTATAGACGGTAGGGTATTGCGGCAACCACGGATATTGGGCGGTTGACCGGATGTTTACTTTTGCATTAGATTGGGTATCAGTTTTCTATAGTGGACGGAGATTCCTACTATTTGAGTACTCTTGCATCTGATTGAGGACCGAGGCCTTCTTTAGTGGTTGAGCTTTCCCACTTTGATCAGAGTCATGATCCAGTCCTGCTGATTTATACTACTTATTATACTTATCACTGAGATACTTTACTCGTGGGGGTCGCTCCCCTCGAGTTCCACTCCGGAGTGTGTTACAGACAGGCTTTGAGTCCTTGAGACTCCTTTTCATCGGTGTTATGCGTCGGCCAGCATACCCGATACAGGCAAGGCACAGCAGGCAGTACCAGTTTTACTAGTGGCACAAGATTGGGTTTATTACAGGCAGTCACTTTATTGTTGCACTCGTGTCAGGGGGACCGAGTGGAGTCTAGTAGCTGTGTTTAGACCAGTGCTAGTGTTGTTGGGAACCGTTTGGGGATTGACGGTGGTCCCGAGGTCGTTGTGAGTTAGTCGACCGTTGTGCGAGAGGTTTGGTGATCTTGAGGCTATCCGTTCTGAGAGAGAGCGTGGATTTTGACTATAGCCTGCATGAGCCACTACTCGATAGCGAGTTAGTCCGTTTGGACGCCCTACATAATTCCTGCCCGTCAGCGGGAGGTGGTTGTAGGTGGGCGCAGGTTTGATTGGACCAGATGTGGCAGTCAGCTCGATTGGGTCGATTGTGCACTTCATGTGCTAGTGGTTGCATACCATTCTTTGGTTCTCCCCTTTTGAGCATTTAGATAGAGGCATGGTAGCTATTGAGGGTCTCCAGCCTTTCTAGTTCAGTTTTTACTGCATAGGTGGCGGATCTGTTGGCGAGCCCGGGTCGCAGCCCGGGTCGCAGTTTTGACCCCGGGGCGTGACAGATTAGGTTGGTATCAGAGCCTAGGTTGTAGGTCATGGTGGACTTAGAAACCCTAGGCTTATGGTTTGACCCTTGGTTGACATCGTGAGAGTCGTGATTATTAGCGAGAGTCCTGATTGAGTTTTATACCTCTCCCGAGGGACGGGATGAGTGATTGGCATGTTTATTCTCCTTAGTGATTATGTTGGCTGCAGACAACATAATGTTGTGGAATGGGTGACATGCTCTAGACTTTCGCTGGATTGGGTCGAGTGGCTTTTGTGTGCTGTTTTGCTGTTTCGTCGTGGCGAGCGGTGTCTCCCCGACGCTGGGTTTTGACCCCTGTGCATCCTGTCATAGCAGTTGCGCTTGAGTGGTTGGTTTTGGGCCGAATACTCGGATTGAGGTCAGAGAGCTCCGGACCCAGATGACAGGATTGTCAGAGGCATATCAGCAGCGGAGTGAGCAGCTGGTTTGGGTAACACAGTTGTCGGAGCAGCGGGCAGCTCGACAGTGCTTTTTTTTCTGAGATCACCTTGTTGCAGTATCCTCAGCGCCAGCGACTTCTGTGGCGCCGATGGAGCGAGTAGCCCCCTCCGTGCCAATGTTTAGTGTCGATGCACCGAGGCAGGGTGGATAGTTGATAGCAGAGGAGCTGTGGGGCATGTTTGATTGAGTGAGCCAGATTTGGCAGATGAACCACCCCGACTCGTAAGATTGAGTTGGGAACCTTTAGAGGCAGAGTCGTGGTTGGTGGTGGTGGAGTGATCAATTGAGAGCCTCCCTGTGCTAGAGAGTTTTTGCAGTTGTTGAACTGCGCTCCATGTTAGAGGGACGAGGCGCACAGGATATGTGTGACTGGGAGTGGATTGCGCCAGGATACCTTTCAGTTTAGTTGGTCCCTCCGTTATGGATTATTGACGCCTCGATAGAGTAGGCATTGTGTATGGAGCGTGGCGCTGCAGTTCCTTTGGATAGGGATCTGCCGCCAGAGGCGAGTTCTGGATATTGGTGCTTGGCGCCGGGTGATGGAGGACAGATCGGCCGGCAGAGGCATTTCTAATTTCTTTTTCCAGGGTAGTGGACTTCTAAGACGCCTGAGATCGGGTGGACCCCGATGGCAGTATCAGCGTCTTTATCAGAGTGGCGCAGCGGTAGCGTGGACTTGTTATCTGCGGAGGACCCTATTCGTCGCCTCAATGTGAGCAGAGACAGAGGTCGTGCTCCCTTGTGGATAGTCTTGATTTTCAGGCAGATTGAGCGACGACCACTTGCATCGAGCGGATGAATCTGTGCCACCCGGTTGGAGGGCGCCACGGTAGTGGATCGAGTTGTCGCATGTGTGATTTCATCACAGCAGTCGGAGTTAGAGCATGTTGCATTCCTGCATGGACTAGAGGCAGATTTGTTACCACGTGCACTAGAGGTACAGGTTACTGTTGGTGTGGTGCATGTGGAGGAGGCTTTTGGATCTTGTCCAATGCAGTTGAGGTCGCGAGTCATACCGGCAGACTTATTGGTAATTATGGTAGTTCGGTATTTTGACCTTGTGCTTGAGATTGATTGGCAAAATGCCACAGGATGTTTTGACTGGGGAGAGAGAGGACTTTGATCTTCGGCAAGGCAGACAAGTGGAGGCTTGGTTGTTGAGACAGTTAGAGCACACAGGTTTTAGCGACAGTGGGAGAGGTGCTTACGGCGGCACCGGGACTCAAGGATATCTTTGTTGCCCACGAGATCCCGGGTGTGATTTCACCTGAGCTGTTGATGATGCCGCCGGTTAGGGAGAAAGAGATTGCGTTTGACGTGGTTCGCGAAACCGCGCCACCCTCGATAACACCTCATTTGATATCGCCGGTAAAGCTGAGAGAGCTGATGGCACAGTCGCAGGATCTGATGGATCGAGGGGTCTGTTTGACCTAGTGCCACGCCGTTGATACACGGTGGTGATGCCACGTCGTTGATACATGACTGTGAGCGTTCTTTTATGGTTCGAGTGTAGACAGGTCCGGGTGGTATCTAGGACCTTTTGATGGAGCTATACTCCGGCAGTTATTGTATGATGCGAGTACCTACTTGGAATCAGACAGCCGAGGACTTTGCCTAGATGGCATTCAGTATCCGGTAAGGGCATTATGATCTCAAAGTGTGGCCAAATGGAATAATTAATGCCCTGTTGTCTTCAAGATTTGAGGAATTGTGTGTCCCAGATGTACTTGGACGGATTGGGAGTGGTGTTCCCCGAGGATATTTTGATTTACTCTCAGAGCGACTTGGAGCACTTGTGGATGTGCTACCATGCCTGTGTGGATGAAGCTGTATGCCAAGTTAATGAGATAAAAGTTTTAGCTTCAGAAGTTTATTTCTTGGGTCACATTGTGTTAGCCGTAGGGGTGGCGGTGGAAAATCCGGCCAATATGGATACTATTTGGGAATTGGCCGAGATCAATATTTATGGTCAAGGCAAGGAGCTTCTTGGACTGGGCAGTGCCAGGAGAGCTTGGCAATCGGATGATGAGACTGATACCAGCGCCAATGCTAGTATTTCCAGTGTTGGGAGAGGGACTTGCGAGATACAGTGATGCCTCCTATAGCGACTGTGGGATTACCGTTGGGTTATTGTGAGCATTCTGGATTACCCCGACAGGGCCACTGTGATGGCGGATACCTGGAGCAGGAAAGCTGTCTGGGGTTGAGTTTGATGATTCCACAGCTGGCGCTGTGGGGACTATTGGGGCAAACATGGCTTGTGGTTGTGTCCCTGAGGGTTCCTTTGGATCATAGACCGTGGCTGAGTAGTTCACTCGGATGGTCAAGATTCGGGAGTGACCGAGTGAGGACCCCTCCTTGTTAGGGCTCTTTTCCTTATTGGATAATAGTGGGGGTATGCTTCGGGTTGTTTTGGTCGGGTTGACACAGGATGTGGTTGGTGCATGTGGCACTGGTTGTTATTTCGTTCCCCCCCCCCCCCCCCCCCCCCCCCCCAGCTTTTTGACGGAGCACCTGTGATGTTTCACGTCTCAACTCAGGAGTGTTTTGCTTTTGGATCCCTCGCCCGTGGTTGACTCGCTCCATTTGAGAGCTAAGAGTGTTTGGAGTACGAGGGACGCCCGCCGTACTAGTTGTTGCTGTTGTTGTTGTTGAGGAGTAATCACGGGGAGTGAGTAGTGACTTAGGAGCTGGAGAGGGTGATGTTGAGTACTTACCCTTGGGGTTTTGACTCCTGGTGGAATTGAGCTAGTTTCGAGGATGAAACTTTCTTTTAGTGGGGGAGGATGTGGTGACCTGGATCTCTGCAAGGCTTCTATAGTGTGACCAGCAGCTTCTGGACGCCTTTGTGGCGTGTCGGTGGTGTTTGTTCACCAATTGGACACTAGTGATGGACTTAGTGTGTTAAATGGATCACGAGAGTAGTCAGAGGACCCCGTCGGATGTTTAGAAGTGGTTTCGCGCAAAACAGATATTAAAATTGGACTCAGATTGAAATTTGGGTTAATAACACTTTTTCGGATGCCTTCGGCAATTTTTAGAGTTGGAATTTGGCAAAACGGACAGCGCATTTGGATTCAGCGCGCGAAAACGATGAAAATGGACTATCTACTTGTAATTTTTAGAGCCCGGATGCCGCACACGGATTTTGAGGCAAGGGGGCACTGTTCCGGCGGCTGGGGCAGCGCCGGCGACGGCGGAGGATGGCGGCACGCGCTCGGGCAGGCGCAGGCGCGGGTGCGGGTGCGGCGCGGGCAGCGCGCGGGCGCGGGCAGCATTCGGGGGAGCGCGGTGCACGGGGTCAGGTGTACCACGTGGCATTCTGCTATTGGGCTTGGGCGGACACGTGGTCGCGCAGGATTGGTCGGCGCAGCAGGCGCGGTCCACGGGAAAGCACGGGTGTACGGTGGACCGGAGGGTGACACGTGGCAGCGTGTGGTTGGTGCGTGTAATATCATAGACTTTGTAACGCTGTATACCTCCTGCTAATAAAGATTTCGTTTTATGTAACTAATGTTACGGGTTTACTAAAGTCGATAATTCGGAGGTGCGGGTATTTTTCTGCGGTAGAGCTCGGAAAGCGGAGGACGACAGCGCGATCGGATCCGGATTCCGAGTTACGGAACTCCCGGAAATAGGTGTAAAGTGATCGCAATGGCCAGGTAGTGCATCGAAATCCGCGTAATTGATTTGGCACGCTTTCCGAGGAAAAAAGAGGACTTATCTTTAAAGAATTATTCCGAAGAATATTAATTGAGGAATTAATTAATTGAGAAATTAATTAATTGAGAAATTATCTCTAAGGAATTATTCCGAAGGATCTTATCTGAGGAATTAATTAATTGAGGAATTAATTAATTAGGATTTTAATACCCGATGTGGTTTTTGCCGTACAAGAAGATTTAATTTGTGATCCTAACCGAAAGAAAGAAAAGGTGAAACCCTGACCGAGAGAAAGAAAGAGCGAAAGAAAAGAAAAGAGAAGGCAAAACCCTAATCGGAAAGGAACGGTGGGAAAGAAGGTGAAGACGGAGGGACCTAGACCCCCCCGACGAGCGTGACAAAGCCGGGAGCGTGATCGGATTACCGTCTCCGGCGATTAGAGGTAACCTAGATTTATGTTTGTGTATTTCGCTCGGTTTTTGGGGTTTCGTTCTCTTTCACGGAGTCTTAGGAGGAGTCGTCGCTACCCTAGGCGTCATCGCCGCGGAGCCCTAGGGCATCACCGCCGCGACCGGGATGCGCGCCGTGCGGGGACGATGCCCGCACGGTCGCAACAAGTGCCGCGCGGGACCAAGGTCCCGCGAGGCCGAGGATAGGGTAAGCGCCGCGCGGCCGCGACAAGTGCCGCGCGGGCGGGCGCCCGCGCGGCGGCAGCGCGCGCCGCGCGGGAGAAATGCCCGCGCGGCCGCGGCACGTGCCGCGCGGGAGGGCGCCCGCACGGCGGCGGCAGCACGCGCCGCGCGGGGCTCAAGCCCGCGCGGCCGCGGCTACATGCCGCGCGGCCAGGCGCCCGCGCGGCGGTAGCATCACGCGCCGCGCCGGGCTCATGCCCGTGCGGCCGCGGCAGTAGCACGCGCCGCGCGGGGCTCATGCCCACGCGGCCGCGGCTACATGCCGCGCGGTGGCGGCAGCCCGCGCCGCGCGAGGCTTATGCTCACGCGGCCGCGGCTGCGTGCCGCGCGGGCAGGTGCCGCGCGGCGGCGGCAGCGGCAGCACGCGCCGCGCGGGGCTCATGCCCGCGCGGCCGTGGATGCATGCCGCGCGGGCAGGTGCCGCGCGGCAGTGGCGGCAGCGCGCGCCGCGCGAGGCTTATGCTCGCGCGGCCGCGGCTGCGTGCCGCGCGGGCAGGCGGCAGCGGCAGCACGCGCCGCGCGGGGCTCATGCCCGCGCGACCGTGGCTGCATGCCGCGCGGGCAGGTGCCGCACGGCAGTTGCAGCAGCGCGCGCCGCGCGAGGCTTATGCCCGCGCGGCCGTGGCTGCATGCCGCGCGGCGGCGGCGGCAGCGCGTGCCGCGCGGGGCGCAAGCCCGCGCGGCGGCGGCGGCAGGCGGCCGCGACTAATGCCGCGCGGGGTCTGTGCCCGCGCGGCCGCGGCAAGTGCCGCGCGGGGCCGGTGCCCGCGCGGCCGCGGTTTGCGCCGTGCGAGGCCGAGGTCCGCATGATCGCGGAAGGTGCCGCGCATGGTTGGTGCCCGTGCGGCCGCGGCTTGCACCGCGAGGAGCTAGGGCCGGCGCGGTCACGGCAAACGCCGCGCGGGGCTAGTGCCCGCGCGGCCGTACGACCCGCGACACCGCGGCGGCGGCCGCGTCGCTCGACGCGCACCGGCGCCACCGCCGGGTCAAGTTGTCCTTAGTGTTTTGAGTTGATTGGGCTCGGTTTATCTGCTATTATCTTTCTGTTCTGACCACGGCTCTTTTGGGGACTACTCCTAGGTCCGGGCGTCAACAGAGAGCGAGGTTCGATCTTCGGAGTACACGTTTCGCATAATCAAGGTGGGTAGGTGTTGGTTATTACCGGTGTGGTGTCGTTTCCGATTACTCGTTTTGATAAAGTAGATACGGTTATAGTTTGACTAACCCCCTAGCATGTGAATCACTTTTACTATTTCAATCAAGCGGCTGCGGTCGCAGGTGCGTTTTACTTTTCTGGTTATAGCGGCTGAGGTCGCAAGGCAATAAAAAAATACTCATATTGCTTACACGCACACCGGCAGTTTGGCCACTACAGATGGTGTATTTTTCCGGAAAGATGGTAAGTCGTTTACCCGTGTACCCCACAAGGGGAGGTTAGTGGGAACCCCTCAAGGGGAGGCGGCTGCTACTTGGACAGTCGAGGGGTTGAAGGCACCAAGGAGATGAGTACGGTATTGGGGTTGGTGCCCAAAATATTCTGAAAGCTGGGGTAGGTGCCCAGCGGGACTTTCAACAGGGATTTAGCGATACATGAGGGGGAGGGGAAAAGTAAATGCTCCAGTGAAGCGGTGTGTTCTTTCTATTTATTGCGTTTACTTGCATGTTCTCTACTTTATCAGTCACTGACAACCCACACTGTGACAGGTTCGAGTAGGGGTGGATTTCGGGACGACGGTGAGGCATCAGTTAAAGGACACTAGCTAAGAGGGCTAGTAAAACGATACTTTATTTATTTACCTTTGGTTATGGCATTACTTTGGTTAGTTTAACTGTGATTCATATACTGTGGTTTCTGATGGATGTTGGGATGAGGTTTTTCTTGTAACTTACTGGTGAATGATAGGATGTGTAATTGTGGCTCGTTTTCAAATACAAACCGGTTTCAAAGGTGTTTTAAAAACAAGTGCCGTGTGGGCACCGATTTTAAAACCCGTGGATTTATCCTTTCAAGCTAATGGCCGCACAAAGAGTTTGCGAAAACGATTTAGAAAACTGGGTGTCGTGTGGGCACCGATTTTCAAAATCCCTGGGTTTATGCTATAGACTGTATAAGATAGCGGTGATGTTTTGACGTACTTATCCTCTCCTCGTTGCATGTCATGATTGGAATGGTTAATGTAAAGTACCGGATTTTCGACACATAAATAAATATGAATAAAGATGGTATGAAATACTATTGTTATGAAAGTTAGGGAAGTAAAGAATATGTGGACGCGAGTTGGGTCCAAATCGGGTTAAAATGTAGAGATCTAAAAATTTATTTAAGAAAGGGGGCCCAGATTTTTAGTGAAAAATTCACAGTGTCAGAAAATTCCGAGAAAATTACGGGAGCTCCGTAAATATGTTTTAAGACCACAGAAAAAGTTTCGCGTTGATCGGAAGCCGGATAGTGAGAACGGGCTCCGCCAACAGTGTCGAAAAATTCTGAGAAAATTACGGGAGCTGTTTAATTATGTTTTAAGGTTACGGTAAAAATTTCGTGTTGATCGGATACCCGAATTGCGAGAACGGGGTCCGCCAATAATTCTGGATACAGCGGGGCTTTGGGTGGCCCAGAAATGACCCAAAGTGAAAATTTAAATCTTTTTGTGATAAATTTAGATGAAACGAACCCGCCTGTCGAATTGGGACGGAAACGGACGAAAAATGGACAGAAAGCGAATCAAAAACGAATCTCGAGGCGGCGTTGGCGTGCGGCTCGAGGCGCGCTCGCATGCTGCACAAGCTGCGCGCTCCTGCGCGGGTCAGGCCGCACAGGCGCGGGACGAGCGCCACGTGGCGCTGGGGCGCGCGCTGGACCTGGTGCGCGCGCCCTTGTGTGGTGGACCGCCACCCAGCGATTCCCTATTGGGTGCCCCCGTGCACCCAGTCCAATAGACCATCCATCTTTTTTTTTTTTCCCTTTCCTTCCTCTCTTCTTCTTCTTCTTCCTTTCTCCCCCGCAGCATTTCACTTCTCCTGTTTTTTTTCTTCTTCTCCAACAGAGCGAAAGGGAGAGGAAATTTTGTGGAAATTTTTGGCGCGTCGACGACCTCGTGGAGCGCGCAAGATGCTTCAAACAGTCTGGTGATCGCGTGTATGCGCGTGGGGCGGCGCGACACTGTCGAGGTAGGTTTCATTCGTCGTTTTTACGGTATTTTTGGCACAGTTTGTAGGCCTCATTCTGGACATTAAATTTGACCCCGTACCGTTTTGCGTGTCAGGGACCGAGATTTACTATACCGTTTTACTGCGCGGACTGTCGGGACAGTTTTGGCGCGTCTCGTTTTGCGTGCCAGTTATAGAAAAATACATCGTTTTGCACGCGGATTCGGCAAAAATGCGCAGTTTTGAGCGCAAACTTGGAAAACGTGCACCGTTTTGCGTGCAACGTTGAAAAAGAACGTGCACCATTTTGCGTGCCGACCCGAGGTACGTGCTCCGTTTTGCGTGCAGGTTGGACTAACGCGCACCGTTTTGCGCGCAGTCTCTAATATTATAAATCATTTTTCGTGCAGGGATAGAAAAATGTGCACCGTTTTGCGTGTAACTTTACAGTTAAGTTTGCACCATTTTGCGTGCAGATCGTTTTATCGTGCATCGTTTTGCGTGCAGTTTCTAATATTATACATCATTTTTTGCGCAGAGATAGAAAAAATGTGCACCGTTTTGCATGCAACCCTACAGTTATGCGTGCACCGTTTTGCATGCAAATTTGAGGTACGTGCACCGTTTTGCGTGCAGATCATTTTGTCGCCCACCGTTTTGCGTGCAGTTTCTAATAATATATATCGTTTTTCGTGCAGGGCTAGAAAAACGTGCACCGTTTTGCGTGCGACCCTACAGTAAAGCGTGCACCGTTTTGCGTGCAGACTCGAGGGATGCGCACCGTTATACATGCAAGCTCGAGGAAACAAGAAGAATCGCGCGGAGACCAATTGCAAGTGTCTACAAGCAATTGGGTACACCACAAGGTAGGGAATTCTGCCGAAATTGGGTGACCTCTCCCCTTGCTCCCTTGCTTTTCGATTCGAAGCATGATAGTAGCCTGTTAGAGGCGTTAGGTAATTATGATTATGATTGCCTGTGTAGATGGTTTCAAATGGAAAAGTGCAACTGTTGGTTGCCAGAGTTAGAGGAATAGATGTGCATGTGTAAATGAACACAGAGGAAAAAAGTGCAACTGTTGGTTGCCAAAGATATATGATGAATATGCATGCGTAGAAGTAATTACTACTTGATGAATGAAATAAAAATAACTGCATGCATGAAAAAGGATTAGCTATTATGATTGTGAGTATGTTAGGGTATAACCCTAGGAATCATGTGACATAAGGAAACAGGACGTGTTGGTAGTAAGACTAGGAGAAAATCTAGATTAAGGTTTAACGAGTGGCATGATGACCTAGGAGATATACCTAGATCGACGAGTGGCATTATTTTAGGAAAAATAACCTAAGGTTGACAATAGAGTGTTAAACATAGAGTCAGAGAACTCTAGGTTAAACAAGATATGGAACTTAGGTAAAGGAACCTAAGATGAACTAGTAGGGTTAAACTCTAGTGATGAAATAGAGTTAGTGCAACCCTAGGTTAAACATGGAACAGGAAAAATAGAGTTAGTAAAACTCTAGGATTCAGTGAGGAATCAGGAAATATCGGGATTTGATCCCCAAGTTAAAGAATTAAATATTGTAACCCCAGAAAGTCATAGGACGTCTGGGTAAAGGGATTAATTAGTTTAACTTCAATCTGAGTTAAATAAAGGAAATGGAAAATGACCAAATGTGGAGACATGAAAGAAAGAGAAAATGGAAATAGGGTTAATAAACTCTTGAGTTAGATAAGATTGAAAGTAACTGGTGTCCTAGTGACATAGTGCAGTGATATAGTGCAGCCTTAAGGGTAATTGAAGCTTAGGGTTGTGAATGGAGAACCAGTAAGAAAAGTGTAAAGTGGTCAGGAAACTTAAGATATTGCCGAGTGGCAAAATAAGTGGAATGTAAACGAATAAGTTGTTCAAACTTAAATTGGTGTTATAGACACCCAAATTATCCTAGAGTAAAGAACTTAGGATAAAAAAAATAAAGCTCGAGAGAGAGCTAAAAGTGATTAATGATCAAGACAAGCAAAGTGCTTGAAATAAAAGAGAAAAGTAAAAGAGAAGCATTGAGGCATAATTGCTAACGGGAGGGTTGAGCATATGTCACTCCCGGGTGGATGAGTGCCAAGGTGCCTTAAACTCATCTGAACATAAAGTGTAAAGAGAATGGTTAAAGAAAAAGAATGATTAATGAAAGGTAAAAAGGATAAGATAAAATGTATTGGGCTGAGCACTACGGGAGGCGATGCTACAACCTGTTCTTGTTTGATTGGGGTTGTAGGCATTCGTCTCTTGGAACCCTCGGACCCTGTGAAAGAAAAGCCTAAATGGCCCTTGGGAGGGTTGAGCATATGTCACTCCCAAGTGAATTAAAGAATTAAAGCTAAGTTGCCAACGGGAGGGTTGAGCATATGTCACTCCCGGGGGAAGTGTGTGAGCAAGACTCAGCTTCCCAAGTAAAGGCAAAGCAAAGAGCTAAAGGCAAAAGAAAAGATAAAGATAAAACGGGCGGACCTACGGAGTGAAACGCGGCCCAGGTTGGAGCAGTTGGCAGTGCCCCTCTCCCGGGTAGAGACCCGTTCGGGACGTTTCTTCCGTAGGACGGGGTAACACTTGCGGGTGTTATCGACAACCTTAGAAATCTTATCTTATGGTAGCAGGACTACCGGGCTGGGGCCCGTTGGATAAGAATTTCTGAGGGTTAACTTAAACTAAAGCACCAGAATTTAAAGAATAAAGAGAACTTAGAGTGGCCAAGGTGGCCGGGTTAGTTTGACCCTGTATACAGCGGCATAGTGGCCGAGTTGGTGCTTAGCAGCCTAGTGTGGCTAGACAGAGTAGTGCTGGGACGATGAGTATACACAGATAGTGTAGTCATATATGATATTGCGTAGCAGTATACTGATATTGAGGATTTTAGTTTCCTAGCACTATATTATTGCTTCCATTGGACCAAGTGGTGTAGGACACTTTTTCTCGGTGGTTGAACCCACTGGGAACTCTGTCGGAGTTCTCACACCCCTTGGGTGACCCCCCACAGGTTCGAGCATGGATGCCGCGGTCGAGACGGAGACAGGTGCAGACAGCGAGGCATTCGACAGGGGCAAGTGCCCAGCAGCATAGAGACCTAGAGGGTCTAGCAGAGGTATCCCTTTTTATATTTCTTGAGTGAACTATGTATGGTGAGGAAATTATGTAAAGGAAATTGTAATAATTTTATTTGCAAGTTCAGAGATGTAAAGTGTAATAAATTTATATTATAGTTCACTCTTGCATGCTTCCATTAACTGTTTGTTATTGAATGAAAGTTTTAAATTAGTAGTGATTTTTAGTACTCTGATATTGAGCTTCCGCATACACTTGATGTGTTATTATGGATGTTACCGTTCCTTTCGGGTAGTGAAAGGTCATACCCGATTGGCGGGTCTGTTGGCGTGCCCGAACCGTGCAAATTGGCGGACTCGGGGCGTGACAGATTAGAGTTGTATCGGAGCCTAGGAATAGTCCTAGGTGGTTAGTGAACCTTAGGGAGACCCTAAGGATTAGCACGAGAGAGTGTGGAATACTGGGCGAAAGTATTTGATTGGTTATTGTTGTTCCCAAAAAGGATGTTGGGACTGATCGAGGGTGACGAGCTTTCATTCTTCGGATATTACGTTGGCGGCCGACAACATAATGTTGGAGATGAAAAGGAGTACCCTTTTATACTTTCGCATGATTGGGTCGACGAGCTTTTCTGTTGGTATATAGATTGTGCGTTGCTCAAATTGCTAACATTTGGGCAAATCGTTTCGTTGTGGTGTGCATATTAGCGATGACACCACGCAGGAATACGCGCTTGTTTCGACTCGTGCAGGGAGAGCGTTCTGGGTCGAACAGAGTACACGGGCTGCGATAGCAGGTGGCCGCACTTATTGGTGTGGTCCAGCAGCAGGTCAAGCTTCTTGCCGTCAGCGGAAATTTCCCGCCGACAGGAAAGCTGATTCCAACGCCTAAGTGTGGCGTCGATGTGACAGTCGGAGCAGAAAGATAGGCTCCAGTGGCTGATAGCGCAGCAAGCTGAGGCTGCACAAACAACGAATGAGTATACGGCGTCGCCGCCTGTAGGGGCGACAGTAGAGAGTGGCAGTGGCCGCCGAGCTTTTGTCGGCGCACCCCGCACCTTTAGCAAGGGGTGTTATAAGCTTGTGTCAGCTAGGTTGCTGGCAAAGTATGGTTAGTAAGGTCCAGTGAGAGACCGACTCACGAAGAAAATGGTAATCGCTATGTTGCGAGAACCAAGTAAGTATGTCCTAAGGGTTAGGGCAAGAAAGATTTATGGGCCTAACGGCGAATGTTTGCCCTGATGACAGTAGTGACCGTGTGGCATATCATTGTGGCTAAATTGCCGTATGGTGGGGCTGGTAAGACCCGGGACAGGTTTCGAGATTCGAAAACCTCGCAAGTGAGCGGGAGTTTTATGGCTCCGATCTGATGGATCGGTGTAATGGCAAGGGTTGCCACCGTAGTATTTGCGAGTTGATCACCAGAGTTGGTGGACAGTCGTTGTGATGCCTCAACCTAGTTGGGAGAGGTGTACAGGGGTCATACGCGTGTATAAGCAAGTTGCGTAACATTGGATTTTTACGAGTTAGCATGGGGGCGTAGGACGTCCAACCGTTTGGTGCTCATGGAGCACAGGTATTGTTTAGCCAGAGAGAGCTGATTAGGTGGCGTGTGAGCCTTTGCCCCGTGTGGCCAGAGTCGTTACAGAGTTCGGATCGCGGATTGACGACTTGTTAGCTGGTTTTGCTCAGTGAGCATAGTGGTCGCGTGGCGACAATTAGCGGGTTCGCTTGGGGACGACCCGTGCCTGGACCATGTTTGTGGACTGTGGGCCTGTAGCCCAGTGGGCAGGCGCAGTCGGCTGTGAGAGACAGCGGCCCGAGACCTGAGGGCGGGGCATGATAGAGATTTGGTCGGGGCGGTAGTCCGAGCGATGACCCGGGAACGTGGAATGCCACGTGTGAGCATTGAGGCTATTAGTACACTGAGAGTGTGATATGACCAAGCCGTAGGGCTAGTGGTGATCGAGGTACTATAGCTCCTAGTAGGAGTGTTGGTGTAGTGATCCTGATTGAGGATCTACCCGTATGATGTTTGGATCTGTGGGCTAGAGAGAGAGCCGTTGCACAGTGTTAGGCTAGTATTGGGCTATAGGCCCCTATTGCACCGTGGTCTGTGGACTTATTAGTAGTCCGAAATAGACGGGTTAGCTAGTAATTCGTGGACTCAGAGCGCTAGTAGCTTGTGGGATAGCTGAGTACTCGGGAATTGACCTTAGCCCTACACTTTAGGCAGGGGAGCGACCGGGAAAAAATGCGGTAAGTGTAATTGGTTGCAGATGCGACCTCGTTGTGAAAAGAATGATGGCGGAATTAAAGTGAAAATTCTACAAATAGAGACTGGGTCATTCGTGGCAATTGAGAGAGCAAGTGTTCAACTGTGTCTTTCACCTATTTGGTGAAACTGGCCAGATACCAAGTCTGAGATTTTCCCTGGATTGAGATAGGGATTCAAGAATGAGTTGCTCGTGTAGTCTCGGCGAGCAGGCAATTGATGCCGGTCACAATATACAGTGAGCCCAGTAGTGAGGGCAAGATTTCCTCCCTCTCGATCAAGTAGGAGTCGAGATGTGATTCAAGTTTCGAGGACGAAACTTATTTTAAGGGGGGTAGAATGTAAAGTACCGGATTTTCGACACATAAATAAATATGAATAAAGATGGTATGAAATACTATTGTTATGAAAGTTAGGGAAGTAAAGAATATGTGGACGCGAGTTGGGTCCAAATCGGGTTAAAATGTAGAGATCTAAAAATTTATTTGAGAAAGGGGGCCCAGATTTTTAGTGAAAAATTCACAGTGTCAGAAAATTCAGAGAAAATTACGGGAGCTCCGTAAATATGTTTTAAGACCACAGAAAAAGTTTCGCGTTGATCGGAAGCCGAATAGTGAGAACGGGCTCCGCCAACAGTGTCGAAAAATTCTGAGAAAATTACGGGAGCTGTGTAATTATGTTTTAAGGTTACGGTAAAAATTTCGTGTTGATCGGATACCCGAATTGCGAGAACGGGGTCCGCCAATAATTCTGGATACAGCGGGGCTTTGGGTGGCCCAGAAATGATCCAAAGTGAAAATTTAAATTTTTTTGTGATAAATTTAGCTGAAACGAACCCGCCTGTCAAATTGGGACGGAAACGGACGAAAAATGGACAGAAAACGAATCAAAAACGAATCTCGAGGCGGCGTTGGCGTGCGGCTCGAGTCGCGCTTGCGTGCTGCACAAGCTGCGCGCTCCTGCGCGGGTCAGGCCGCACAGGCGCGGGACGAGCGCCACGTGGCGCTGGGGCGCGCGCTGGACCTGGTGCGCGCGCCCTTGTGTGGTGGACCGCCACCCAGCGATTCCCTATTGGGTGCCCCCGTGCACCCAGTCCAATAGACCATCCATCTTTTTTTTTTTCCCTTTCCTTCCTCTCTTCTTCTTCTTCTTCTTTTCTCCCCCGCAGCATTTCACTTCTCCTGTTTTTTTTCTTCTTCTCCAACAGAGCGAAAGGGAGAGAGGGAGAGGGAATTTTGTGGAAATTTTTGGCGCGTCGACGACCTCGTGGAGCGCGCAAGATGCTTCAAACAGTCTGGTGATCGCGTGTATGCGCGTGGGGCGGCGCGACGCTGTCGAGGTAGGTTTCGTTCGTTGTTTTTACGGTATTTTTGGCACAGTTTGTAGGCCTCATTCTGGACATTAAATTTGACCCCGTACCGTTTTGCGTGTCAGGGACCGAGATTTACTATACCGTTTTACTGCGCGGACTGTCGGGACAGTTTTGGCGCGTCTCGTTTTGCGTGCCAGTTATAGAAAAATACATCGTTTTACATGCAGATTCGGCAAAAATGCGCAGTTTTGAGCGCAAACTTGGAAAACGTGCACCGTTTTGCGTGCAACGTTGAAAAAGAACGTGCACCGTTTTACGTGCCGACCCGAGGTACGTGCTCCGTTTTGCGTGCAGGTTGGACTAACGCGCACCGTTTTGCGCGCAGTCTCTAATATTATAAATCATTTTTCGTGCAGGGATAGAAAAATGTGCACCGTTTTGCGTGTAACTTTACAGTCAAGTGTGCACCGTTTTGCGTGCAGATCGTTTTATCGCGTATCATTTTGCGTGCAGTTTCTAATATTATATATCATTTTTCGCGCAGAGATAGAAAAAATGTGCATCGTTTTGCGTGCAACCCTACAGTTATGCGTGCACCGTTTTGCGTGCAAATTTGAGGTACGTGCACCGTTTTGCGTGCAGATCATTTTGTCGCCCACCATTTTGCGTGCAATTTCTAATAATATATATCATTTTTCGTGCAGGGCTAGAAAAACGCGCACCGTTTCGCGTGCGACCCTACAGTAAAGCATGCACCGTTTTGCGTGCAGACTCGAGGGATGCGCACCGTTATATATGCAAGCTCGAGGAAACAAGAAGAATCGCGCGGAGACCAATTGCAAGTGTCTACAAGCAATTGGGTACACCACAAGGTGGGGAATTCTGCCGAAATTGGGTGACCTCTCCCCTTGCTCCCTTGCTTTTCGATTCGAAGCATGATAGTAGCCTGTTAGAGGCGTTAGGTAATTATGATTATGATTGCCTGTGTAGATGGTTTCAAATGGAAAAGTGCAACTGTTAGTTGCCAGAGTTAGAGGAATAGATGTGCATGTGTAAATGAACACAGAGGAAAAAGTGCAACTGTTGGTTGCCAAAGATATATGATGAATATGCATGCGTAGAAGTAATTACTACTTGATGAATGAAATAAAAATAACTGCATGCATGAAAAAGGATTAGCTATTATGATTGTGAGTATGTTAGGGTATAACCCTAGGAATCATGTGACATAAGGAAACAGGACGTGTTGGTAGTAAGACTATGAGAAAATCTAGATTAAGGTTTAACGAGTGGCATGATGACCTAGGAGATATACCTAGATCGACGAGTGGCATTATTTTAGGAAAAATAACCTAAGGTTGACAATAGAGTGTTAAACATAGAGTCAGAGAACTCTAGGTTAAACAAGATATGGAACTTAGGTAAAGGAACCTAAGATGAACTAGTAGGGTTAAACTCTAGTGATGAAATAGAGTTAGTGCAACCCTAGGTTAAACATGGAACAGGAAAAATAGAGTTAGTAAAACTCTAGGATTCAGTGAGGAATCAGGAAATATGGGGATTTGATCCCCAAGTTAAAGAATTAAATATTGTAACCCCAGAAAGTCATAGGACGTCTGGGTAAAGGGATTAATTAGTTTAACTTCAATCTGAGTTAAATAAAGGAAATGGAAAATGACCAAATGTGGAGACATGAAAGAAAGAGAAAATGGAAATAGGGTTAATAAACTCTTGAGTTAGATAAGATTGAAAGTAACTGGTGTCCTAGTGACATAGTGCAGTGATATAGTGCAGCCTTAAGGGTAATTGAAGCTTAGGGTTGTGAATGGAGAACTAGTAAGAAAAGTGTAAAGTGGTCAGGAAACTTAAGATATTGCCGAGTGGCAAAATAAGTGGAATGTAAACGAATAAGTTGTTCAAACTTAAATTGGTGTTATAGACACCCAAATTATCCTACAGTAAAGAACTTAGGATAAAAAAAATAAAGCTCGAGAGAAAGCTAAAAGTGATTAATGATCAAGACAAGCAAAGTGCTTGAAATAAAAGAGAAAAGTAAAAGAGAAGCATTGAGGCATAAATGCTAACGGGAGGGTTGAGCATATGTCACTCCCGGGTGGATGAGTGCCAAGGTGCCTTAAACTCATCTGAACATAAAGTGTAAAGAGAATGGTTAAAGAAAAAGAATGATTAATGAAAGGTAAAAAGGATAAGATAAAATGTATTGGGCTGAGCACTACGGGAGGCGATGCTACAACCTGTTCTTGTTTGATTGGGGTTGTAGGCATTCGTCTCTTGGAACCCTCGGACCCTGTGAAAGAAAAGCCTAAATGGCCCTTGGGAGGGTTGAGCATATGTCACTCCCAAGTGAATTAAAGAATTAAAGCTAAGTTGCCAACGGGAGGGTTGAGCATATGTCACTCCCGGGGAAAGTGTGTGAGCAAGACTCAGCTTCCCAAGTAAAGGCAAAGCAAAGAGCTAAAGGCAAAAGAAAAGATAAAGATAAAACGGGCGGACCTACGGAGTGAAACGCGGCCCAGGTTGGAGCAGTTGGCAGTGCCCCTCTCCCGGGTAGAGACCCGTTCGGGACGTTTCTTCCGTAGGACGGGGTAACACTTGCGGGTGTTATCGGCAACCTTAGAAATCTTATCTTATGGTAGCAGGACTACCGGGCTGGGGCCCGTTGGATAAGAATTTCTGAGGGTTAACTTGAACTAAAGCACCAGAATTTAAAGAATAAAGAGAACTTAGAGTGGCCAAGGTGGCCGGGTTAGTTTGACCCTGTATACAGCGGCATAGTGGCCGAGTTGGTGCTTAGCAGCCTAGTGTGGCTAGACAGAGTAGTGCTGGGACGATGAGTATACACAGATAGTGTAGTCATATATGATATTGCGTAGCAGTATACTGATATTGAGAATTTTAGTTTCCTGGCACTATATTATTGCTTCCATTGGACCAAGTGGTATAGGACACTTTTTCTCGGTGGTTGAACCCACTGGGAACTCTGTCGGAGTTCTCACACACCTTGGGTGACCCCCAACAGGTTCGAGCATGGATGCCGCGGTCGAGACGGAGACAGGTGCAGACAGCGAGGCATTCGACAGGGGCAAGTGCCCAGCAGCATAGAGACCTAGAGGGTCTAGCAGAGGTATCCCTTTTTATATTTCTTGAGTGAACTATGTATGGTGAGGAAATTATGTAAAGGAAATTGTAATAATTTTATTTGCAAGTTCAGAGATGTAAAGTGTAATAAATTTATATTATAGTTCACTCTTGCATGCTTCCATTAACTGTTTGTTATTGAATGAAAGTTTTAAATTAGCAGTGATTTTTAGTACTCTGATATTGAGCTTCCGCATACACTTGATGTGTTTTTATGGATGTTACCGTTCCTTTCGGGTAGTGAAAGGTCATACCCGATTGGCGGGTCTGTTGGCGTGCCCGAACCGTGCAAATTGGCGGACTCGGGGCGTGACAGTTAAAGTATTGGACTTGTTGGTGACGCCGTGCATATACAAAGGAGACTCCGCCCGTTTGGGGTGTTAATTTGTATATGTGGCAGGTCTGATATGCGCCGGAGGCAAGGTTCATGTAAATATTTAAGAAAAAAAAATGGGTACGTTTTTCGCTCCTTTGGAACCTCCCGGGCGTGACAGTGCGGTGTTGTGCGCTCGGTCCAAGGTGCAGGCGGGGCTGCCTCGGGGCGCGTGCGTGCAGAGATGGCAGGCGGCGGCGCAGGCGCGTACATGCGCGCGCCAGGCGCGCGTTGACCGGGGGGCTTGCCAGGTGTCGGAACCTCCGCTGGCCACGCGTCGCAGGCTGGGTGGCTGCTCCCGCTGTTTGCTGTTTTAGCATTGATGTGGTGGAACCGGATTAATCCGGGCGTTCCGCGGGACAGTGTATCGCGACACTGTAGGCGCCCGAAAGGTTTCGGGCGCCCGAAACCCGGTTCTCAGGACACCATAGTCATTTTGGGATTTGTTTGAGGAGCCTATTTAAAGACCCGAGCCTTCTTCTTACTCCTTTTTTTCGCGTTTCGGAGCCTCCCCTCGCCCTGGGCCCTTTAGCAAAGTTGCTCCCCGCGCCGTGCAGCATCCATCTGTGGATTCCCGGGCTTTTTGGTGGCACGCACTTCAAGGTTCCCATTTTTACGGCGCGGCGCGACGCTCGTTCGTTTGTGATCTCCTTCGTCGCGTTTCGGTGCGAGGACTCCCGCGGCTTACTCCGACCTTCGTTTTCGGCAATTCCTACGCCATTGGAACGGCGACAGACAGAACTACAATCTTGGTATTTCCTGCTTCCCCTCGTTTCGTGCTTTTTGAGGTGTTTTTTTGAGTTTACTGTGACACTGTTGCTGTGATTGAGACTTCGACAGCGGCACGATGTTTTGGCGATATCTCCGCACCCAGGCATCGGATCGGGACGTGCCTATACACTTTTTGCATCTACGCGTCGCAAGAATTACCGTCGTATTTTTCGGGGAATTTTCTGAGATTTACCCGAAGGTATACTTTTCCCTTTCTTCTGTGCAATGTGATACAGTTGTGTATGATGTGGAGTTTCGCGTTCACCGCGTTGCGGAATTTGTAACTTTGTCTCCGGGACTCTGATTTTGACGTGCAGGTACTCGTTTCGAAGGGCTCGACGCGATGATCGCGACTATATTTTTGTCAAATTTTTCTGAGTTCTTTCTACAGGTGAAAAATCAGCATCTTTGGGACTGTTCCAACAGACTTGTATGTGCTTGGATATTTTGGAATAAAAGTGTAACCTTGGACCTTATTGTCGTATCCAGGGGCATTCGCGAGTGTTTTTGGAACATTGCTAGGAGCCGAGGTTTGCGTGACATGTACCGTGGATATGGGTTCAGCAGAAGTTATTAGCAAGTGGCCACGCTCTTCACCGACTTCAGGTTTGCCTTGGTTTAAGCACTTCAGGTGGGTAAACTTAGTAATGGTAACTGTTTAAGGGAATGGCAGGGTTTATATGCATGTTATGCCTTATGGGAGGTGTAATAGTGGATGTTCATGTATAGTTAAGATAAGCTTACCTGTGGGAATGTCACCCTCTATGATTGATAGAATGCCTAATTTAATGTACAACCAATATGAGCGAGAGGTAAGCATGGAAACGGCCAAGATCATGTGGATTGATGCTTACCTGGTAATTGTACATGTATGTTGAACTAGAGACTTAGCATGTGGTAGACAGGTTATATTTATCCCACACTTGATGATATAGAGATCATACATGATTATTCATTGGCCTATTTATATGAGATTGGTATATCATAGTAGGAATACTTTAGTATGCCTTGCTATTATATGTTTCATTCTCTTTTATTGTTTCCAAGGACAAGAGCATGCTTGAATGGACATCTAGATAGGCCATCTTTTACTGCTGCACTACTTATTGGAACTTGACTTAGGAGAAACCATGTTATCCTTTTCTCCTTCTTTGTTAGTCAGGCGGTCTGTGTTGCTCGGGTGCGAGCAGGGGTCTGGGGTAGTGTAGCCGGGACATTTGTGTCAGGGACGGGTTGTGCTGGATAGCGGCTGGCAGGATTTTGCGGTGACCGCGGACTTTGGGCGGTTGACCGGAGGTCGGTTATAGGACTTGGTTATAGACGGCAGGGTATTGCGGCAACCACGGATATTGGGCGGTTGACCGGTTGTTTACTTTTGCATCAGATTGGGTATCAGTTTTCTATAGTGGACGGAGATTCCCACTATTTGAGTACTTTTGCATCTGATTGAGGACCGAGGCCCTCTTTAGTGGTTGAGCTTTCCCACTTTGATCAGAGTCATGATCAAGTCCTGCTGATTTATACTACTTATTATACTTATCACTGAGATACTTTACTCGTGTGGGTCGCTCCCCTCGAGTTCCACTCCGGAGTGTGTTACAGACAGGCTTTGAGTCCTTGAGACTCCTTTTCATCGGTGTTATGCGTCGGCCAGCATACCCGATACAGGCAAGGCACAGCAGGCAATACCAGTTTTACTGGTGGCACAAGATTGGGTTTATTACAGGCAGTCACTTTATTGTTGCACTCGTGTCAGGGGGACCGAGTGGAGTCTAGTAGCTGTGTTTAGACCAGTGCTAGTGTTGTTGGGAACCGTCTGGGGATTGACGGTGGTCCCGAGGTCGTTGTGAGTTAGTCGACCGTTGTGCGAGAGGTTTGGTGATCTTGAGGCTATCCGTTCTGAGATAGAGCGTGGATTTTGACTATAGCCTTCATGAGCCACTACTCGATAGCAAGTTAGTACGTTTGGATGCCCTACATAATTCCTGCCCGTCAGCGGGAGGTGGTTGTAGGTGGGCGCAGGTTTGACTGGACCAGATGTGGCAGTCAGCTCGATTGGGTCGATCGTGCACTTCATGTGCTAGTGGTTGCATACCATTCTTTGGTTCTCCCCTTTTGAGCATTTAGATAGAGGCATGGTAGCTGTTGAGAGTCTCCAGCCTTTCTAGTTCAGTTTTTTCTGCTTGTTTATTTATTGCCTCTAGTGGTCTTAATGGGCTAATCGTCGGGCCTGTCGATGGTACCCACTGAGAACTCCCTTGTTGGTGTAGTTCTCACACCCGCTGGGGGTTTTCCCCCTCTTTTCCCCTTTCTCTCCTTTATTTTGCAGAGTCTTAGCGGGTGCTGCTGATTCTGCGGTTGTTGATCGAGGCGAGGGAGTCGCGAGTTAGATCCCTACCCGTCGTTGGAGAGTAGCGGTACCCTTTCAGAGGAGGGCTTCAGTAGATTAGCTATTTTATTTTCCTTTTTTGAGAGACTGATGTAGTGAGGACATGATATGTATTGAGAGCCTGTACACTGATGTATTTATTGGAGATACCTACCTGTTGAGTTCTGATTTTGTATATGAGGCTATTGCATGATCATCATTTTGGGAGATGGACATTGTTTTATTATTTTCCAGTTGTACAGTGATTGATTTTAGTTTTAAAGCAGATTTTCATTTATAGCTCTGATTCTGTTAGCTATAGCACTTTTCTTGCAGGTAGGACGCTTCGCCTATGGCATAGGTGGCGGATCTGTTGGCGAGCCCGGGTCGTAGTTTCGACCCCGGGGCGTGACAAGTGTAGCCGGGACCTTGGGGTCGGGGACAGGTGGTATTTGATTATGGGTTGTGGGGTATTGCGGCTACCGCGGATAGTAGGCGGTTGACCGGATACAGATTATTTTACCCGATTTTGGATTGGGGGTTATTGTGGCTACCGCGGATAGTAGGCGGTTGACCGGATGTCGGATGTGGGACATGATCATGATTGTGGGTTATTTCGGTGACCGCGGATATTGGGCGGTTGACCGGGTGACGGTTGTTGGGCTTGATTGTTGACAGTGGGTATCACGGCGACCGCGGATATTAGGCGGTTGACCGGATGGTTACTTATGCATCAGATTGGGGATCGGGTTTCCCTTTAGTGGATGGGTTTTCCCACTTTGATCAGAGTCGTGATCCAGTCCTTCTATACTGAGATATCGAGTTCCCCTCTAGAGCGTTGGGGAGTTCCCCTCTAGAGCGTGGGGGTTAGACAGTGATTGAGTTTGTTATCACACCGGCGGGGCTTTATATGCCCGGTGATGCTTTCCTCATGTGGGTCGCTCCCCTCGAGTTTCCCTCCGGAGTGTCGGGGTCAGGTAGTTATTGAGTTTTGCTATCACATCGGCGCGGCTTTATTTGCCCGATGATGAGGGCGGCAGCAGGCTGTACCAGTCTTTACTGGTGGATAGATTGGGTTATCGGGACAGTTTGGTTACTGATGCATTTAGAGGCATAGTAGTGGTAGTTTCCTTTTTTAGCAGTTTTGTTGTTTACCACTATTCTTCTCCCTTTTTGCCTCTGGTAGATCTAGTGGGTGCGTCGGAGTTTGAGGCTTTACCCACTAGGGGAGGCTACTGGTTTACTAGTAGTTCTCACCCCCATTTTCCTTTCCTCTTTGTCTTCTCATTTGTTTTGCAGTGTCTTCTGCGGGTGCTGCTGGGTTTTCAGCGGCGGGTCGAGGAGAGAGGACGGCTGAGTAGATAGATCTCGAGGCAGGATGAGCGAGTTAGCTGGACTATTGGTGTACTTTTTTTCCTCAGACGGTTGTACTTTACTTTTGGGTCTGGTTTACTTTTGGGTCTGGTTTTAGCCAACTGTTTGTATTTTATTTGGTGAGCTGGGAGAGACAGATGTGAGGACCCGGATCCCCGCGTTGAGTTTTCTGGTTGTTTGGCAGCTTTCGGTGGCCTGCGTGGTGTCTCGTTGGAGTTAGTGAGCAATTTGGACACAAGTGGTGGACTTCGGGCTCAAAAAGGGATCACATGGGTAATTGGAGGACCCGTCGAGTGTTTAGAAGTGGTTCGGCGCGACTCGGATGTCAAATTTGGACTCAGGGCGAAGTTTGGATAAAAGATCACCTCTCCGGATGCTTTCGGCAATTTTTAGAGTTGGAATTTGGCAAAATGGACATCGGATTTGGATTCAGCGCGCGAAAACAATGAAAATGGACTATTTACTTGTATTTTTCGGAGCCCGGATGACGCGCACATTTTTCGAGGCAAGTGGTACTGTTCCGGCCGGCGGCGGGCGGCGGCGGCGGCGGCGGGCAGCGGCGGAGCGCGGCGGCGCGCGGGCGCGGGCAGGCGCGCGGCCGCGCGGGCTATGCGCGGTCCACCGCGCCGGCATGCACCGCGGGTAGGACACGTGGCGGGCTTGGAGTGGCCTGGTGCAGTGGACCGGGACCACGGTGCGGGAGGCGCTGCCTCGGGGCGCGTGCCTGGCAGGGATGCAGGCAGCGCGTTGACCGTATTTTCCCGCGCGAGGTGCACGCCATGCGTCGGCGATCCGCAGTGGCCACGTGTCGCCCGCGTAGTGGTCCGTTTCGTTGCGCGCTGTTTGGCGGGCGACGTGGAGGCCCAGGGAAGATTCGGGCCCGCACAGTGTTGGGCCGGGCCCAACACTGTAGCGGCCCGAATCGTGCGAGCGCCCGGAACCGGGGACTCAACCGTCATTTCTTCAATTGTTTTCTGGGCCTATTTAAGCGATCCGAGCCGCCTTGTTCACCCCTTTTCCGCCATTTCCAAGCTTCCCCTCACCCCGAGCCCCTTAGAAAAGTTGCTCCCCTTCGTGTGCTGCATCCATCTGTGGAGTTCGGAGATTTTACGTGGCATGCTTCCCGAGGTTTCCCTTTTTACGGCGCGGCGCGACGCTCGTCCATTTGTGTTCCCCTTCGTCGCGTTTCGGTACGCGAGCTCCCCCGGCCTACTCCGACCACCTTTTCGAGCGATTTCTTCGCCGTTGGATCCGAGACAGGTAAGGCTACGATTTTAGTTTTTCCAAATTTTCTCATTTTGCGTTTTTCGAGGAGATTTTCCATGCTCTGTGGGACCTATTTTTGCTGTGAGATCTTGTGAGGGCAGCGCCTTGTTTTGAGGATATCTCCGCGCACGAGTCTCGGATCCGGACGTGCTTATAGACTTTTTTCATCTACTCGACGCGAGGATCATCATAGTATTTTCCTTGGAATTTTTGGAGACCTTCCCGAAGGTATACATTTTCCTTTTTATCTGTACAAGAGTTTACAGTTGTATGGTTTTGGGATTTTGCGCACCGATACTGTGGAATTTGTAACTTGGCCTACGGTGCTCGGATTTGGACCCGCAGGTACCCGTTTCGAAGGTCTCGACGCGAGGATCGCTGTGATATTTATTTCAGAATTTTTGGAGCTCTTTCTACAGGTGAAAAATCAACTTCTTTGCGGCTGAAATTTCAGTGTTGTACTTGGCAGATTTTGGGATTTAAGTGTAATTGTAGCCTTGTGTTGTACCCAGGAGAGTTTGTGGACAGTACTGGACCTGTTGGATTTGAAGTTGCTGTTTCCTGGTATTTTCAGCTGTAGGACTTCTGACAGTTTGACTCTTCAGGTGGGTGGCATTGTCTCCAAGTTTTATGGACTGTACAGTAATTCTACTGATGTAGGATCATACATGATAGTGTATTTCTTGTGTGGCATGCTAGATTGTAGGAATTGTTATTCCTTTTATTATCTGAGGTCCTTGTGACCTCCTTGCTCTTTGTCATCTGTTAATGATGGTTATCTTGGAACTTGACCTAGCACCCCCGTCATATGTTGCATGTGTAACCAGACTAGTAGAAAACCCTCACTTGGGCTAGGGTTATTTATGTTTAGACATCCACACTGTTCTTTCATTCCTGGACATAGTGTTATCCTCGCCCGGGTAGTGGGCCGAGAGGTCGGGACTTTCTTTTAGTGTGGGATGCATTTGCACTCGTGCTTGGGAGCAGAGTGGAGTCTGGTAGTTGTAGTGGGTCGCTTATCTGTGCCGGGAGCCGTTTGGGTAAACGGTAGTCCCGGGAGGTCTTGTATCCCTGTTTGTGCTGTCGCCACTGTGTTAGTGGCAGTTGTGTGCTTGTGTTAGCTGTGTTACGGAATTTGAGTTGGCGTAGTTTCGTGAAAGTTTCAAGTCCTGAAGATTGAAGGTGAAGAAAGTTGGATCATTTAACTCAATCTCAAGAAAGAAGAATTCAAAAGGATCAGGTATGTTTAACTAAAGAATTTGTGTGATCCGAATACTTCTTGTAGTGTAGAAACACTTGGAAGAATCTTTCATTGCATAAAAATCAAAAACTGGACTTGGGACATGTTCAGGATCCGGATCAGGCTGTTCGATCCGGATCCCGAAGGTGGTTCGTTCATACATCGTCGCAATCCGGATCGTAGTCTCTTGATCCGGATCCCGAACGTTGAGTTTACCATCTACCTTGAACGATCCGGATCTTGCTTCGCAATCCGGATCCCGAACGTTGATGTTTGGTGAACTGTATGAACGATCCGGATCGTAGTCACATGATCCGGATCCCGAACCTTCGTTTTTCTGGAATTGGCTGTTTCGTTATGACGATCCGGATCTCAGTTATCACGATCCGGATCGCCGTCCGTAAAATTCCAGAAATGGCAGGTTTTTGATTCTTATCACCTTCCTAGGGTTTCTAACCTATAAATAGACCCTATGTCTTTCTTTCTAGGGTCAATCCACATAGCCGTCATTTTCATATATCATCTTATACGGCTATAGATCCACATATAGAGAAGAAAGGAAATCATTAGAGAATACTCTATGTTTCTTCATCTATATTGATTAGTTTGATTCTAGGTTTTCATACTCACATCTTGAGTTGAATCAAACTAATGAATACTTAGATGGTATTTCCGATCTATCTTTGATCTAAGTATTCGGCGGATCATCACCACCCAAAAACAACGATTACCCCAAAATCGGCGCGTGGATTCGCGTGTCCTTGTGGATTCAAGGTTCAATCGCTCTCGTGGATTCGGAGCGAGGCACGTTCGTGGATTCGAAGGGTGCTATTGGGTGAAGACCGTGGATTCGGTCGGACGTCGTGGATTCGACGTTGGACGCCGTGGATTCGGCGTTGGGCGCAGATCGTGGATTCGAGAAGCGTCTGGAGCGAGCGGAGAAGATCCTCTAGGAGCGTATGGAAAAGGTTGAGTCGTAAGTGTGTACGGTAAATCACCTTGTACGTGTTTTAATTCTAGTGGATTTCTGCCGTGTTATCGGTCCCGTGGTTTTTTACTCCGGTGATGGAGTTTTCCACGTAAAAATCTTGCGAGTTATTTTCATTTCCGCATTGGGTTTTTTATCGCAACGATTTTTGAGTGTTTATACGTTTACACCTATTCACCCCCCTCTAGGTGTTTCTTCCCCTATTTAGATCCGTATTATTTACGACCCAACAAGTGGTATCAGAGCGGGAATAGGGTTGTGAACAATGGTTGAAGGTGGAAACATCAATCGACCCCCTTTCTTTGATGGAACAAATTATGCGTACTGGAAAGTACGGATGAAAGCCTTTTTATCTTCCATCGACGAAAGGGTGTGGCATTCAATTGAATCAGGATGGACTAATCCAACTGAACTTATCTCTGATGTTCACACCTTAAAACCTAGGTCGAAATGGACCAAGGAAGAGTTTGAGTTATCTTCTTACAATGGCAAGGGAATTAATGCTATTTTTAATGCCTTATCTCAAACTGAATTCTCTCGCGTCTCGGCATGTGAGACTGCGAAAGAAATCTGGGATGTTCTCCAGGTTACACATGAGGGAACTAACCTCGTGAAGATTCAGAAACTGCAGATGCTTACGAGCAAGTTTGACTCTATCTTGATGGCAGAAAATGAATCTTTCACGGACTACTATACACGATTGCAAGACATCGTAAACTCATGTGCTAATCTGGGAGAGAAGATTCCAGAATTTAAGACTGTAAGAAAAATCTTAAGAACTCTTCCTGAACGATTTCGCCCAAAGGTTACTGCCATTGAAACTATTAAACACCCGGACGAAATACGTGTAGAAGAATTAGTTGGTTCATTACAAACTTATGAAATGACTTTTAATACTAACAATTCTTCTGGAAAAGCATCCACTTCTAAGTCTTCAGGTTATGCGTTGAAAACAACTAAGGAAGAAGACGCGGATACATCCTCCTCGGACGATGACGAGAACCTTTCTATGGAGGAATTTGAGAAGCAGCTCGCTCTCTTGACAAGGAATTTTCGCCGCAACTTTCGAAGGGGTAATTCAAGCAAATCTCCATCCTTCGGAAAGTGGAACAAAGGCAAGGGTACTCCAAGTCACAAGTCAAGAAAGCAGGAGAACTTCTCAAAGGATAAGAAAAGTTCAGAAGGACAACTGCAATGCTTCAAATGTCGAGGCTACGGCCACATTGCAACGGAGTGTCCTAACAAGTATCCGGCAAAGAAGAAGGCGATGCAAGTCGTCACTTGGGATGACAACTCAACGTCAAATGAGTCGTCTTCAAGTGATGAAGAAAAGAGCTCCACGGCATTCCACGCGTCCACATCTTCACCATTCATGTGCTTTATGGCAAGTACGTCTGAATCATTGTCCAACTCCACTGTTGAAAAGAATGCAATGGACAATGAATCGGATGATTCGGAAGGTGAAGAGTTTGCTCTAGCCTATCACAGACTTTTGAGGGATTCAAAGAAAGTGGCTAAGCAAAACAAGAGTTTGAGAAGGAGATTGCATGATCTCGAAGAAGAAGTAAAAAGGGCAACTTCTTTCTCAAACGCTCTTGAAGTGGAAAGGGAAAATCTGGTAAAAGTTAATGTTTCCCTTCAAGAGTCCAATGAGCTTTTTGAGAAGGAACATACAAAACTGGTGGATAAAGCGGATCACTTCTCAAAGCTCTACAACGAGGCTCGACAGGATAAGCTGGAAATGACTGAGACCATCTTCCAACTCAAGGATGACTTGCAGCGATTCTCTTCAGGAAGGAGTAAGTTGGATAGACTTCTTGGTCTTGGTCAAACAAATCGGTTCGGCCTCGGGTACACTCAAACTGGAAACAGTCCAAGTTTGAGTGGGACAGTTTTTGTGCCTCAGTCGGTATCTTCTCCTCCGACACCGGAATTCAAGACAAACAACGTCAACAAACCTACCTCATCCTCCTTGGGATCGTCTAGCTCTAAGGTATGTTTTCGTTGTGGTATTTCAGGGCACATAAGAAGATATTGCAAGACGGGAGTCGAACGCTCATCTCAAGCACCTCTTGCATCAACTACCAAAAAGGCTCCTTTCCGGAAATCAAAGCAAAACTTTTCAAATGAAAAGAGACTTGGTAGTTCACCGCGCAAGACGACTTCATCAAGGAGCAACAATCGTTTTAACAAGACGCTTTCACCTAGGCACAAAACTTCACGACCATTACAGACGCATTCCAAAAAGGTTTGGGTGCGCAAAGGTGAAATTTTCCCTTGTCTTGTTTCCAATATTTCCTTGCATGCATATGATAGCTCGTCTTGGTATCTGGATAGCGGGTGTTCCCGTCACATGACCGGTGACAAAAATAGTTTTCAAAATCTTGAGAAAATCTCCGGAGGACGCGTTGTTTTCGGAGACGGTCGTTCTTCCAAAATTATTGGAAAGGGAACAGTAGCTATTCCAGATGGCCCGGTTCTAAATAATGTGTTATTTGTTGATGGCCTTAAGACTAACCTCATAAGCATAAGTCAACTTTGCGACAATGGGTTTTCAGTTAACTTTTCTTCTGTTGAATGTGTTGTAACTGATAAGGACCAAGTCTTCTTTTTAAAAGGGGTTAGATCTGAAAACAATTGTTATGTTGTTCCTAATAAATTTTCTGAAACATGTAACCTAGTTTCTTTGGGTAATGAATCAATTTGGCATGAAAGGCTAGGTCACATAAATTTTAAGGAACTTGCTAAGATTTCAAATAAGGACGTGGTCAAGGGGATTCCAAAACTTTTATTTAAACAAAACATTGTGTGTGGTGGCTGTCAAAAGGGAAAACAGTCCAGGACTGCACACAAGAGCTTGAACCACATCGGTACAAAACGGCCTTTGGAACTTTTGCACATGGATTTAATGGGGCCAACTCGTCAACCATCTTTGGGAGGTAAATGGTATATTTTCTTATTGGTTGATGATTTCTCTCGGTTTTCTTGGGTAGCATTTCTGAGAGAGAAAGCTGATACGTTTGACTCTTTTCATGAGATTTGCCATCGTATTATGATTGAAAAGAATGAAAAGATCATTCGTGTTAGAAGTGATAGGGTGGAGAATTCATAAATTCAAAATTCATTGACTTTTGTACTTCAAATGGCATTAAACATGAATTCTCGGCACCCTATACACCTCAGCAGAATGGTGTTGTTGAGCGCAAAAACAGGGTTGTTCAAGAGATGGCGCGTGTGATGCTTCATAGCCGGAAATTACCGCTACATTTTTGGGCTGAAGCTGTGAACACCGCTGTCTATGTCATTAACAGAGTGTATTTGCGCCCAGGAACCTTGAATACACCATATGAGCTGTGGTTTAGTAGAAAACCGGATATCAAGTACTTTCGTATCTTCGGGAGTCGATGTTACATCTTACGTGACCGTGAAAATCTTGGAAAGTTCGACTCTCGAAGTGATGAAGGGATCTTTTTGGGTTATTCTACGAATAGCAGAGCATATCGAGTATTTAACATTGAATCTAAGACGATCGTAGAATCTATAAATGTTAAAGTAGATGAAGCTTCTCATTTTGAATCAGAAAAATCTACCCTCGATATCTCTCTAGATGATGATTCTCCTGCTAGTGCATCTTCTCATAATAATACTTCCAATATTAATGATGCATCTAATGGTTCTTCTAGTTTATCTGATGTGCAGGAATCATCTCGTGTACCTCCGAGTACTCCGTTTCAACAAACGCTACGAATCTCCAAGGATCATCCGGAATCGAACATCATTGGAGATCCACAAGAAGGAGTTAGAACTCGAAGGCAGTTGGTTTGCGGATTTGCTTGCTACGTATCTTTAATCGAACCAAAGACAATAGATGAAGCTCTTCAGGATGACTACTGGATTAAAGCAATGCAGGAAGAGCTTCATCAATTTGAGCGAAACAAAGTCTGGGAATTAACGAAGCCTCCAAAGCAACATAATGTGATAGGTACCAAATGGATCTTCAAGAACAAGAAAGATGAAGATGGTACTATCATCAGGAACAAGGCACGACTAGTTGCTCAAGGCTACTCTCAAGTAGAAGGTATAGACTTTGACGAAACTTTCGCCCCTGTAGCTAGACTCGAGTCCATTCGTATATTGTTTGCTATTGCTTGTCATTTTAAAATCAAATTATTTCAAATGGACGTCAAGAGCGCATTTCTAAATGGGTTTTTAAATGAGGAAGTTTATGTAGCTCAACCGAAAGGTTTTGTAGATCATAAACAACCTAACCATGTTTTTCGTTTGAAAAAGGCTCTTTACGGTCTGAAACAAGCACCGCGAGCATGGTACGAAAGGTTAACAAAGCACCTTTTGGAGAAGGGCTATACTCGAGGGGGAGCTGACAGGACTCTCTTTGTGAAGCATTATCAAAATAATTTCATTGTAGCACAAATCTATGTCGATGACATTGTATTTGGTGCAACAAAAGATAATGATGCTTCTAAATTCGCGGAGACCATGGAAAGCGAATTTGAGATGTCCATGATGGGCGAACTGTCTTATTTTCTTGGATTGCAAATTAAACAAAATAATGAAGGTATTCACTTGAGTCAATCCAAGTATGCACTGGAGTTGGTCAAAAAGTTTGATCTAGAAAATTGTAAAGATTTTTCAACTCCAATGGGAACTAGCCACAAGGGACTTGGAAGTGAATCACATAGTGAGAATGTAGACGAGAAACTGTATAGAAGTATGATTGGAAGTCTACTTTACCTCACGGCTAGTCGCCCGGATATATCCTTTAGTGTTGGGATTTGCGCGAGATATCAATCAGCACCAAAGGAGGTTCACCTGAAAGCGGTGAAACGGATCATCCGGTACATCAAAGGATCAATTAATTTCGGAATTTGGTATCCTATGGGAACAAGTCTGGACATTGTTGGATACTCAGATGCCGATTGGGCAGGATCAGTGGATGATCGGAAAAGCACGAGTGGTGCATGCTTCTATCTTGGCCATTGCCTTGTTGCATGGCACAGTAAAAAGCAGAATTGCATAGCACTCTCGACTGCCGAAGCGGAATACATTTCAGCTGGAAGTTGCTCAACTCAACTCATTTGGATGAAAAGCGTATTGAGTGACTTCCGCATTTCAGCATCTTCGGTAACAATTCTTTGTGACAACACAAGTGCAATTAACATTTCTAAAACACCCGGTGTTGCACTCTAGAACAAAACATATTGAACTTAGATATCATTTTCTTAGAGAGCTAGTTGAATCAAATACTCTTCAACTTTCATATATTTCAACTGAAGATCAATTAGCTGACTTTTTAACAAAACCTTTGGATCAAAAACGTTTTATTCATTTGCGAAAAGCAATTGGTATGCTTTCTTTGAAATAAACTTCTTTTGAAACCTTTGCTTAAAATAGGTTTTGTATTTGTTTTGTTCTATTCAATATCTATGTTTATACATATGATAGTAATTGAGCATAGATCTTAATTGACTTTAATTGCATCTGTTCACACATTTAGAAATTTATTATGCTTTTGCCATCATAATATTTCTTTGTTGCAATGATCGTTTATGTTAATTAAATCATCTTCTAAAGTGATCAAAGTCAATTTCTCTCTCAATGATCTCTTGGTATAGTCATTATCTTATTTGACTGTTTAGTCGAGTATGAAATCGAGATCAATTTTTGGTTGAATACTTTATATCTTAAATAATTGATAGCCAATTGAGGGGGAGTCAAAGATAATGTAAAATGCTCAAAAGATGTGGAAAGAGTTACATCCCAATGAGGAGTGTGAAAACTACCACCACATGGAGGAAAGAGCTACCACCTCGGTCGTCCGAGTATTGTGTGCAGCTACCACATGTATACCAAGCATGGTTGTTCAAATTTTTGATTAAGTAAAATGCATGTTGAAATACTTGACTCTGTCAAATTTCAAGGTTGGTATAAGGTGGGATTTTAAAGAAAGATGCTCAAAGAGCCACTCTCTTCAACAGATTGTCTAGAAATATTATCTACCATATTTGGGATTTCAAACATCTATTGATCTTGTATTTCATTTTCTTTACCGAATTGATTATTTGATAAAGGCATTACTCATAAGATCAAGTTAGATGTAATTGAAGGTGTTCAACTTTAAGGGATTTAATTCTTGTAAATTTTCGTTTCATTTTGGATATTACTGATAGATTTGGCATAATCTAATTCTTGTTGTGTGAAACGATGCGTTTTGTTTAAAGTTGATACACCTTTGTGCTTACAATCTTTTTCTGGTTTTTCTTGAATTTCTCTGAAATTTTCTAAAGAAAAAGTTGGGGCCGATCCGGATCGGGCAAGGTGATCCGGATCCCGAACGCAGGTTTTCTCCTGCGGGCTGACGATCCGGATCCCGAACGCAGTTTTTTCACTGCGGGTAGCCGATCCGGATCGCAAGCTCGGGAGGATCCGGATCGCGGCTAGGTTTTTATAAAGAACAAAAGGGTTTTGATTTCTTTTACTCCAATCTTTTGTTCAAAAGTTCCAGAGCGCTTCTCTCTAGATTTCATCCTCCTTGGAAGCTTTCTAACTCAAGTTCTTCAGTTCCAAGTAAGTTTTATTGATCAAAATCTCGGTTTTTCACCGTTTTTCTCTTTTTTCTCCTCAAACGTACGAAATTCTTGGATCGATTTTGTTTGTGGATGGTTTTTGATCAAATTTCTTTTGAAATAAGAACTCTGGGTTGTTTAGTTTTGATTATATGCTAGGTTTTCTCCTGATTAACGGATTTTTAGGCTTCGATTTCTAAAATTTCGGTTTTAGGGCATATAATAAGGATTTTCGAAAATCATGCAATTGATCTATTTTTAAAAGTCCTTTTGCAAAACTAATTTGATTCTTAGTCTCTCTACATGATTATGATTGTTTGGGTACAATTTTTTCAATTTTTGAAAATTAACAATTTTTTTTGTGTTCTTGAGTTGCTCACAGGAATTCTTTTCTCTAGAAACCATAAGCAATGGTGATCACTTGGATTGTTTTCCTACTTGCTGCTATGGTACATACGAGAGACACTGTAAGCCCAGAGGGCCAAGAAGGCTAAGAAAGCGAAGAAGACTAAGGATGATTCCGACACAATCGGAGACGGAATCAATTGACTGGGATGACCTGCTAGTTGAAGCAACGACTGTTCCAACTGCTTCAAAGGGAAAAGCGCCTGCGGAAACATCGAAGGCTCCGCCTACTGCTGCTGAAAAAGGCAAAGCTCCAATGGAAGAAACTTCTGGGAAGACAAGAAGAAAAAGTGTTGCTCGCAAGAGAGGAAGTGCTCGAGGAATTACCATTGAGCAACCAGCTGTTAGCGAACCATCCCCACAAGACTTTGTCAGCTCACAGGATAAAGGATTTTGAAACAGAGAATGCATTGGCGAAAGGCATGTTGATGTCAAAGCCTTGAAAGAGCGTTCTCGGCATTTGGGATTTTATTTGACCAGATAGGTCTTGCCCCCATTTGCGACTTCCCGGAGACCACTGGGTATTGTCTTCACTCAGTGAGGATGTTTTATCAGAATGCCTGCTATCTAGTTGATCAGGAAAGCGGGCGTCGGGATTTTCAGACATTAGTCAAGAATGTCAGAATAAAAGTAACGCCACAGCTAATTGGAGAGGTATTAAGGATGGACGCCCGAGCCGATGGCTCCCATTACTTGAAGAATCAATCCTTCAACACCGACTCCTGGAGAGTGGTAGTTGATGGACTCTGTGCTCCAAACACTCGGTCGACAGGAAACTCAGTTTTCTCGAAAGAACTACGACCAGAGTACCGCATCTTAAACTTCATTGCTTGTTTAATATCACCCCAAACATGAACACAAAGGTTCTTCGGTGGGAAAGGATGATATTCCTCTATCTTCTGGGAAACTCCACAGCAGCAATGGGAGCTAACTTAAGCATTCCCTACGTCATCTGGTCAAGGATGGCACGATATGTGGAGCAAGCTCATCCGTCAGAGAGACTACCTTATCCATGATCATCATGCGCATTCTTCGAAAATTTAAAGCTGACACAAATGCGAGTTCCTATATGCACAGTCTAGGAACGATCAATGATACAACAATTGTGAAGTCTCTTTCGACGAAGCCAGATGAACCTTTCATCTCCCCTCACAACGACTACAAGCACAACACAACGAGAACAACGACAACAACAACAAGCGACAACCTCGCAACGGCAGCATTCCTCCAGCGACAACCTCGGCACCACCACACAGCAGGCACCTCCGTCCACTTCTGACGATGATGCGTCGGTGAGCTCAATCTTTAAGGAACAACAGCGACTCTCAGACGAGCAAGAACGCATGGCTATTGATGTCGCTGAAATGAAAGAGGACATGAAAGAATTTAAGAAGGAACAAGCTTCTATAAACAAACGGATCAAGAAAATGTTTCAGAAGCTTGGTTGTATCAGCTCTGACGACTCTGCATAAAGTTTTTTTTTTCTAATCTTTCTTTTGCAGGTTTATAAGTTTTGTTCTTATCCAGTTCTCAGGTTTTTTTTTATTCTGATCTATTTAACTCTCCTTCAATTTATTGATTTTGGCTTTGTTTTGTGACAAAAAGGGGAGAGAGTTAGAGAGAACTTTGAACAATGTTGACTGCATGAAACATCAGGTAAGTGAACAATGTTGATATGAAAACTGGATGAACATCAAGGTAAGTATTACTCAACTTCATTCTCAACTTGAGGTTTTTCAGCTGTATGAATGCATGCCTCGACTAACTATTTGCTAACTATTTGGGCATGTAATATAACTAACAAGTTGATGTTCACTAACAAGTTTGTGACACTTGGTTTTTGATTGCATAGAAGATATGTTGGTTCTTAACTCTGATCAATTACATATCTATATATATATAGTTTGTCACAAACATGTTCATGACATTTGGTTTTTACGTGCAAAGAAGATATGTTGGTGTTTTTTAACTATGATCAGTTTACATATCTGAATATAAATGTCATGGTAAGTATAAATGAGTTTAAACTTCATCTCTGTTTGTGGTTTTTGAATGATACAAAATTCTTGAGGTATCTAACGATTTCTTTTGTCAAGAATGATTTCTTTTGCAGAGAGTACAGATGTCTAAGTCTAGAGTCTGTTTTAGGAGTTTAACTCATGTATTGTATTTTGGATCTCCATTGTAAATTTTTGTTGTATGGTGATAGCAACAAAAATATCTTTTTGAATTTTCTTTAGTGGATCTGTGTTTTGTCACGAAACCGCCAAAGGGGAGATTGTTACGGAATTTGAGTTGGCGTAGTTTCGTGAAAGTTTCAAGTCCTGAAGATTGAAGGTGAAGAAAGTTGGATCATTTAACTCAATCTCAAGAAAGAAGAATTCAAAAGGATCAGGTATGTTTAACTAAAGAATTTGTGTGATCCGAATACTTCTTGTAGTGTAGAAACACTTGGAAGAATCTTTCATTGCATAAAAATCAAAAACTGGACTTGGGACATGTTCAGGATCCGATCAGGCTTTCGATCCGGATCCCGAAGGTGGTTCGTTCATACATCGTCGCAATCCGGATCGTAGTCTCTTGATCCGGATCCCGAACGTTGAGTTTACCATCTACCTTGAACGATCCGGATCTTGCTTCGCAATCCGGATCCCGAACGTTGATGTTTGGTGAACTGTATGAACGATCCGGATCGTAGTCACATGATCCGGATCCCGAACCTTCGTTTTTCTGGAATTGGCTGTTTCGTTATGACGATCCGGATCTCAGTTATCACGATCCGGATCGCCGTCCGTAAAATTCCAGAAATGGCAGGTTTTTGATTCTTATCTCCTTCCTAGGGTTTCTAACCTATAAATAGACCCTGTCTTTCTTTCTAGGGTCAATCCACATAGCCGTCATTTTCATATATCATCTTATACGGCTATAGATCCACATATAGAGAAGAAAGGAAATCATTAGAGAATACTCTATGTTTCTTCATCTATATTGATTAGTTTGATTCTAGGTTTTCATACTCACATCTTGAGTTGAATCAAACTAATGAATACTTAGATGGTATTTCCGATCTATCTTTGATCTAAGTATTCGGCGGATCATCACCACCAAAAACAACGATTACCCCAAAATCGGCGCGTGGATTCGCGTGTCCTTGTGGATTCAAGGTTCAATCGCTCTCGTGGATTCGGAGCGAGGCACGTTCGTGGATTCGAAGGGTGCTATTGGGTGAAGACCGTGGATTCGGTCGGACGTCGTGGATTCGACGTTGGACGCCGTGGATTCGGCGTTGGGCGCAGATCGTGGATTCGAGAAGCGTCTGAGCGAGCGGAGAAGATCCTCTAGGAGCGTATGGAAAAGGTTGAGTCGTAAGTGTGTACGGTAAATCACCTTGTACGTGTTTTAATTCTAGTGGATTTCTGCCGTGTTATCGGTCCCGTGGTTTTTTACTCCGGTGATGGAGTTTTCCACGTAAAAATCTTGCGAGTTATTTTCATTTCCGCATTGGGTTTTTATCGCAACGATTTTTGAGTGTTTTATACGTTTACACCTATTCACCCCCCTCTAGGTGTTTCTTCCCCTATTTAGATCCGTATTATTACGACCCAACAAGCTGGACCTATAACCCATAACCTTTTGACATACACATGATTTTATCTATCGATTTTTCTTCCAAAGCATCGAAGTTACGTATGATTCTTTCTGTTTGATTGGAAAAGGCATCACCCTTCGGTTTGGTATAAAATAGTTGTTTCCTAACTGGTTTTTCCTAAAAAACTAAAATCATTTAAAATGGGTTGTTCCTAAATCAAGATAGTTTTTCAAAAAGGGAACTAACTTTTAGGGGGAGTCCTCGGCCTGCTGGGTTAGTGAAAATGGGTTTCAGTAACAAATTCACCTTTTTCCTGTAATTCCCCCACTCGACGGCAGTCGAATGGTCTGGGTTCTAGGGGGCCTTTCCTTTTCGGGACGAAGCCACAGGGTCGAGCCCTGGAACTATTCTTGTTGGATAGGGTTTGTAGGTGTTTGTTCCCGTCCCGGAACTTTTCGGCCCTGGTTGGTGGTCTTCTGTGAGTTTGATGTTTCTGTCGTGGGTATCCGTTGAGTAGACGGTGGGCCCTTCCGTGCCGTCGAGTATCTTCCGCCTGTGTTTGTTGGGAACCGTTGGGTTGACGGTGGTCCCGGGTCTTGAGTGTTTGTTCGGACCAGTTTTGTTAGCTCTTGAGTTGTGGGTCGATTCCCGGATTGGAGTATCTCCACCAGTGTGTTTGTCCTATGATTTGGTTGATCTTCTATGTCTTTTAGATTCGAGAGAGCTGACAGCTGAGTTCGTCGAAGTGCTCCGACAGTTGTCGAGATGTTTGGAGATTGATTCTTCCGTTCAGCGAGAGCTGGATTTCGACTATAGCCTCAGTGCCACTTGAGCGACAGAGTGCGCGGATACCTTTACTCGGTGGGTCGCGCCCCTCGAGACCACGCCTTGGTGGATTTGTTACTTTTGTATCGTGACTTGTCGACACAGTCCCTCATGGCGGTGGCCATTTGTTGCGGCAGCTATGACCGCCTCTACCAGTACGGTCCTCCGGGATGTACGGCAGTAGGTAGGCGATGATTGACTGGGCCCGAGGGAGGCAAGTCAGTGAGATTGGGTGACTATACTTGTGATTCATAGATGCATCATATTATCATCTGTTCCACTACTTGAGGATCTAGATAGGCTAGGTAAGCTGGTAGAGTTTTTTTTTTCCAGCTTTCCCCCTTCAGTCCTGCTTTTTGTACTTTTGCCTCTGGTGGACTTGGTGGGCACAACGCACCGTGGGCTTTTTGACGGCACCCACTGAGAACTACTGTGGGAAGTAGTTCCACACCCCGTGGTGTTCTTTTCCCCACCAGGGACTTCTTCTCCTGTTCCTGCTGCTCCTGTTGCTGATCCTTCTAGGGCGAGAGAGTCGCGAGCTAGTCCCTACCCGTCGTTGGAGTGTACGGTACCCCTGCAGGGAGAGCGTCAGTAGATTAGTTTATTTCTTTTTCCTCTTTTGAGAGACTATGTATTGAGGATATTTTGTATTGAGAGCTTGTACACTGATTATTTATTGGAGATATCTCCCTTTTGAGTTTTTGTTTCAGAGGACTTGTATATGATCGTATTTGGGAGAAGATGGATTGTATTGTATTATTTTCAGTTGTACAGGATGGATTTTAGCTTTACAGTAGTTTCTTTTCATCTCTAATATACTGTATTCTGTAGTTGACTCTTTTGCAGGTTTGTCGCT
>CM055067.1:16093770-16130150 GCA_029204045.2 Tillandsia leiboldiana | reverse complement strand
CGCCACGGTGTTAGGGGCAGTTAGTGTGCTTGTGTTAGCTGTGTTACGGAATTTGAGTTTGGCGTAGTTTCGTGAAAGTTTCAAGTCCTGAAGATTGAAGGTGAAGAAAGTTGGATCATTTAACTCAATCTCAAGAAGAAGAATTCAAAGGATCAGGTATGTTTAACTAAAGAATTTGTGTGATCCGAATACTTCTTGTAGTGTAGAAACACTTGGAAGAATCTTCATTGCATAAAAATCAAAAACTGACTTGGGACATGTTCAGGATCCGGATCAGGCTGTTCGATCCGGATCCCGAAGGTGGTTCGTTCATACATCGTCGCAATCCGGATCGTAGTCCTCTTGATCCGATCCCGAACGTGAGTTTACCATCTACCCTGAACGATCCGGATCTTGCTTCGCAATCCGGATCCCGAACGTTGATGTTTGGTGAACTGTATGAACGATCGGATCGTATCACATGATCCGGATCCCGAACCTTCGTTTTTCTGGAATGGCTGTTTCGTTATGACGATCCGGATCTCAGTTATCCGATCCGGATCGCCGTCCGTCCGAAAATTCCAGAAAGGCAGGTTTTTGATTCTTATCTCCTTCCTAGGGTTTCTAACCTATAAATAGACCCTATGTCTTTCTTTCTAGGGTCAATCCACATAGCCGTCATTTTCATATATCATCTTATACGGCTATAGATCCACATATAGAGAAGAAAGGAAATCATTAGAGAATACTCTATGTTTCTTCATCTATATTGATTAGTTTGATTCTAGGTTTTCATACTCACATCTTGAGTTGAATCAAACTAATGATACTTAGATGGTATTTCCGATCTATCTTTGATCTAAGTATTCGGCGGATCATCACCACCCAAAAACAAACGATTACCCCCCAATCGGCGCGTGGATTCGCGTGTCCTTGTGATTCAAGGTTCAATCGCTCTCGTGGTGGATTCGGAGCGAGGCACGTTCGTGGATTCGAAGGGTGCTATTGGGTGAAGACCGTGGATTCGGTCGGACGTCGTGGATTCGACGTTGGACGCCGTGGATTCGGCGTTGGGCGCAGATCGTGGATTCGAGAAGCGTCTGGAGCGAGCGGAGAAGATCCTCTAGGAGCGTATGGAAAAGGTTGAGTCGTCTAAGTGTGTACGGTAAATCACCTTGTACGTGTTTTAATTCTAGTGGATTTCTGCCGTGTTATCGGTCCCGTGGTTTTTTACTCCGGTGATGGAGTTTTCCACGTAAAAATCTTGCGAGTTATTTTCATTTCATTTCGCATTGGGTTTTTATCGCAACGATTTTTGAGTGTTTTATACGTTTACACCTATTCACCCCCCTCTAGGTGTTTCTTCCCCTATTTAGATCCGGTATTATTACGACCCAACAAGTGGGTATGCAGAGCGGGAATAGGGTTGTGAACAATGGTTGAAGGTGAAACATCATCGAACCCCCTTTCTTTGATGGAACAAATTATGCGTACTGGAAAGTACGGATGAAAGCCTTTTATCTTCCATCGACGAAAGGGTGTGGCATTCAATTGAATCAGGATGGACTAATCCAACTGAACTTATCTCTGATGTTCCAACACCTTAAACACCTAGGGTCGAAATGGACCAAGGAAGAGTTTGAGTTATCTTCTTACAATGGCAAGGGAATTAATGCTATTTTTAATGCCTTATCTCAACTGAATTCTCTCGCGTCTCGGCATGTGAGACTGCGAAAGAAATCTGGGATGTTCTCCAGGTTACACATGAGGGAACTAACCTCGTGAAGATTCAGAAACTGCAGATGCTTACGAGCAAGTTTGACTCTATCTTGATGGCAGAAAATGAATCTTTCACGGACTACTATACACGATTGCAAGACATCGTAAACTCATTTGCTAATCTGGGAGAGAAGATTCCAGAATTTAAGATGTAAGAAAAATCTTAAGACTCTTCCTGAACGATTTCGCCCAAAGGTTACTGCCATTGAAACTATTAAACACCCGGACGAAATACGTGTAGAAGAATTAGTTGGTTCATTACAAACTTATGAAATGACTTTTAATACTAACAATTCTTCTGGAAAAGCATCCACTTCTAAGTCTTCAGGTTATGCGTTGAAAACAACTAAGGAAGAAGACGCGGATACATCCTCCTCGGACGATGACGAGAACCTTTCTATGGAGGAATTGAGAAGCAGCTCGCTCTCCTTGACAAGGAATTTTCGCCGCAACTTTCGAAGGGGTAATTCAAGCAAATCTCCATCCTTCGGAAAGTGGAACAAAGGCAAGGGTACTCCAAGTCACAAGTCAAGAAAGCAGGAGAACTTCTCAAAGGATAAGAAAGTTCAGAAGGACAACTGCAATGCTTCAAATGTCGAGGCTACGGCACACATTGCAACGGAGTGTCCTAACAAGTATCCGGCAAAGGAAGAAGGCGATGCAAGTCGTCACTTGGGATGACAACTCAACGTCAAATGAGTCGTCTTCAAGTGATGAAGAAAAGAGCTCCACGGCATTCCACGCGTCCACATCTTCACCATTCATGTGCTTTATGGCAAGTACGTCTGAATCATTGTCCAACTCCACTGTTGAAAGAATGCAATGGACAATGAATCGGATGATTCGGAAGGTGAAGAGTTTGCTCTAGCCTATCACAGACTTTTGAGGGATTCAAAGAAAGTGGCTAAGCAAAACAAGAGTTTGAGAAGGAGATTGCATGATCTCGAAGAAGAAGTAAAAAAGGGCAACTTCTTTCTCAACGCTCTTGAAGTGGAAAGGGAAAATCTGGTAAAAGTTAATGTTTCCCTTCAAGAGTCCAATGAGCTTTTTGAGAAGGAACATACAAAACTGGTGGATAAAGCGGATCACTTCTCAAAGCTCTACAACGAGGCCTCGACAGGATAAGCTGGAAATGACTGAGACCATCTTCCAACTCAAGGATGACTTGCACGCGATTCTCTTCAGGAAGGATTAAGCTTGGACTAGACTTCTTGGTCTTGGTCAAACAAATCGGTTCGGCCTCGGGTACACTCAAACATGGAAACAGTCCAAGTTTGAGTGGGACAGTTTTTGTGCCTCAGTCGGTATCTTCTCCTCCGACACCGGAATCAAGACAAACACGTCAACAAACCTACATCATCCTCCTTGGGATCGTCTAGCTCTAAGGTATGTTTTCGTTGTGTATTTCAGGGCACATAAGAAGATATTGCAAGACGGGAGTCGAACGCTCATCTCAAGCACCTCTTGCATCAACTACCAAAAGGCTCCTTTCCGGAAATCAAAGCAAAACTTTTCAAATGAAAAGAGACTTGGTAGTTCACCGCGCAAGACGACTTCATCAAGGAGCAACAATCGTTTTAACAAGACGCTTTCACCTTAGGCACAAAACTTCACGACCATTACAGACTGCATTCCAAAAGGTTTGGGTGCGCAAAGGTGAAATTTTCCCTTGTCTTGTTTCCAATATTTCCTTGCATGCATATGATAGCTCGTCTTGGTATCTGGATAGCGGGTGTTCCGTCACATGACCGGTGACAAAATAGTTTTCCAAAATCTTGAGAAAACTCTCCGGAGGACGCGTTGTTTTCGGAGACGGTCGTTCTTCCAAAATTATTGGAAAGGGAACAGTAGCTATTCCAGATGGCCCGGTTCTAAATAATGTGTTATTTGTTGATGGCCTTAAGACTAACCTCATAAGCATAAGTTCAACTTTGCGACAAGGGTTTTCAGTTAACTTTTCTTCTGTTGAATGTGTTGTAACTGATAAGGACCAAGTTCTCTTTTTAAAAGGGGTTAGATCTGAAAACAATTGTTATGTTGTTCCTAATAAATTTTCTGAAACCTGTAACTAGTTTCTTTGGGTAATGAATCAATTTGGCATGAAAGGCTAAGGTCACATAAATTTTAAGGAACTTGCTAAGATTTCAAATAAGGACCGTGGTCAAGGGGATTCCAAAACTTTTATTTAAACAAAACATTGTGTGTGGTGGCTGTCAAAAGGGAAAAACAGTCCAGGACTGCACACAAGAGCTTGAACCACATCGGTACAAAACGGCCTTTGGAACTTTTGCACATGGATTTAATGGGGCCAACTCGTCAACCATCTTTGGGAGGTAAATGGTATATTTTCTTATTGGTTGATGTTTCTCTCGGTTTTCTTGGGTAGCATTTCTGAGAGAGAAAGCTGATACGTTTGACTCTTTTCATGAGATTTGCCATCGTATTATGATTGAAAAGAATGAAAAGATCATTCGTGTTAGAAGTGATAGGGGTGGAGAATTCATAATTCAAAATTCATGACTTTTGTACTTCAAATGGCATTAAACATGAATTCTCGGCACCCTATACACCTCAGCAGAATGGTGTTGTTGAGCGCAAAAACAGGGTTGTTCAAGAGATGGCGCGTGTGATGCTTCATAGCCGGAAATTACCGCTACATTTTTGGGCTGAAGCTGTGAACACCGCTGTCTATGTCATTAACAGAGTGTATTTGCGCCCAGGAACCTTGAATACACCATATGAGCTGTGGTTTAGTAGAAAACCGGATATCAAGTACTTTCGTATCTTCGGGAGTCGATGTTACATCTTACGTGACCGTGAAAATCTTGGAAAGTTCGACTCTCGAAGTGATGAAGGGATCTTTTTGGGTTATTCTACGAATAGCAGAGCATATCGAGTATTTAACATTGAATCTAAGACGATCGTAGAATCTATAAATGTTAAAGTAGATGAAGCTTCTCATTTTGAATCAGAAAAATCTACCCTCGATATCTCTCTAGATGATGATTCTCCTGCTAGTGCATCTTTCTCATAATAATACTTCCAATATTAATGATGCATCTAATGGTTCTTCTAGTTTATCTGATGTGCAGGAATCATCTCGTGTACCTCCGAGTACTCCGTTTCAACAAACGCTACGAATCTCCAAGGATCATCCGGAATCGAACATCATTGGAGATCCACAAGAAGGAGTTAGAACTCGAAGGCAGTTGGTTTGCGGATTTGCTTGCTACGTATCTTTAATCGAACCAAAGACAATAGATGAAGCTCTTCAGGATGACTACTGGATTAAAGCAATGCAGGAAGAGCTTCATCAATTTGAGCGAAACAAAGTCTGGGAATTAACGAAGCCTCCAAAGCAACATAATGTGATAGGTACCAAATGGATCTTCAAGAACAAGAAAGATGAAGATGGTACTATCATCAGGAACAAGGCACGACTAGTTGCTCAAGGCTACTCTCAAGTAGAAGGTATAGACTTTGACGAAACTTTCGCCCCTGTAGCTAGACTCGAGTCCATTCGTATATTGTTTGCTATTGCTTGTCATTTTAAAATCAAATTATTTCAAATGGACGTCAAGAGCGCATTTCTAAATGGGTTTTTTAAATGAGGAAGTTTATGTAGCTCAACCGAAAGGTTTTGTAGATCATAAACAACCTAACCTGTTTTTCGTTTGAAAAAGGCTCTTTACGGTCTGAAACAAGCACCGCGAGCATGGTACGAAAGGTTAACAAAGCACCTTTTGGAGAAGGGCTATACTCGAGGGGAGCTGACAGGACTCTCTTTGTGAAGCATTATCAAAATAATTTCATTGTAGCACAAATCTATGTCGATGACATTGTATTTGGTTGCAACAAAAGATAATGATGCTTCTAAATTCGCGGAGACCATGGAAAGCGAATTTGAGATGTCCATGATGGGCGAACTGTCTTATTTTCTTGGATTGCAAATTAAACAAAATAATGAAGGTATTCACTTGAGTCAATCCAAGTATGCACTGGAGTTGGTCAAAAAGTTTGATCTAGAAAATTGTAAAGATTTTTCAACTCCAATGGGAACTAGCCACAAGGGACTTGGAAGTGAATCACATAGTGAGAATGTAGACGAGAAACTGTATAGAAGTATGATTGGAAGTCTACTTTACCTCACGGCTAGTCGCCCGGATATATCCTTTAGTGTTGGGATTTGCGCGAGATATCAATCAGCACCAAAGGAGGTTCACCTGAAAGCGGTGAAACGGATCATCCGGTACATCAAAGGATCAATTAATTTCGGAATTTGGTATCCTATGGGAACAAGTCTGGACATTGTTGGATACTCAGATGCCGATTGGGCAGGATCAGTGGATGATCGGAAAAGCACGAGTGGTGCATGCTTCTATCTTGGCCATTGCCTTGTTGCATGGCACAGTAAAAAGCAGAATTGCATAGCACTCTCGACTGCCGAAGCGGAATACATTTCAGCTGGAAGTTGCTCAACTCAACTCATTTGGATGAAAGCGTATTGAGTGACTTCCGCATTTCAGCATCTTCGGTAACAATTCTTTGTGACAACACAAGTGCAATTAACATTTCTAAAAACCCGGTGTTGCACTCTAGAACAAAACATATTGAACTTAGATATCATTTTCTTAGAGAGCTAGTTGAATCAAATACTCTTCAACTTTCATATATTTCAACTGAAGATCAATTAGCTGACTTTTTAACAAAACCTTTGGATCAAAAACGTTTTATTCATTTGCGAAAAGCAATTGGTATGCTTTCTTTGAAATAACTTCTTTTGAAACCTTTGCTTAAAATAGGTTTTGTATTTGTTTTGTTCTATTCAATATCTATGTTTATACATATGATAGTAATTGAGCATAGATCTTAATTGACTTTAATTGCATCTGTTCACACATTTAGAAATTTATTATGCTTTTGCCATCATAATATTTCTTTGTTGCAATGATCGTTTATGTTAATTAAATCATCTTCTAAAGTGATCAAAGTCAATTTCTCTCTCAATGATCTCTTGGTATAGTCATTATCTTATTTGACTGTTTAGTCGAGTATGAAATCGAGATCAATTTTTGGTTGAATACTTTATATCTTAAATAATTGATAGCCAATTGAGGGGGAGTCAAAGATAATGTAAAATGCTCAAAAGATGTGGAAAGAGTTACATCCCAATGAGGAGTGTGAAAACTACCACCACATGGAGGAAAGAGCTACCACCTCGGTCGTCCGAGTATTGTGTGCAGCTACCACATGTATACCAAGCATGGTTGTTCAAATTTTTGATTAAGTAAAATGCATGTTGAAATACTTGACTCTGTCAAATTTCAAGGTTGGTATAAGGTGGGATTTTAAAGAAAGATGCTCAAAGAGCCACTCTCTTCAACAGATTGTCTAGAAATATTATCTACCATATTTGGGATTTCAAACATCTATTGATCTTTGTATTTCATTTTCTTTACCGAATTGATTATTTGATAAAGGCATTACTCATAAGATCAAGTTAGATGTAATTGAAGGTGTTCAACTTTAAGGGATTTAATTCTTGTAAATTTTCGTTTCATTTTTGGATATTACTGATAGATTTGGCATAATCTAATTCTTGTTGTGTGAAACGATGCGTTTTGTTTAAAGTTGATACACCTTTGTGCTTACAATCTTTTTCTGGTTTTTCTTGAATTTCTCTGAAATTTTTCTAAAGAAAAAGTTGGGGCCGATCCGGATCGGGCAAGGTGATCCGGATCCCGAACGCAGGTTTTCTCCTGCGGGCTGACGATCCGGATCCCGAACGCAGTTTTTTCACTGCGGGTAGCCGATCCGGATCGCAAGCTCGGGAGGATCCGGATCGCGGCTAGGTTTTTATAAAGAACAAAAGGGTTTTGATTTCTTTTACTCCAATCTTTTGTTCAAAAGTTTCCAGAGCGCTTCTCTCTAGATTTCATCCTCCTTGGAAGCTTTCTAACTCAAGTTCTTCAGTTCCAAGTAAGTTTTATTGATCAAAATCTCGGTTTTTCACCGTTTTTCTCTTTTTTCTCCTCAAACGTACGAAATTCTTGGATCGATTTTGTTTGTGGATGGTTTTTGATCAAATTTCTTTTGAAATAAGAACTCTGGGTTGTTTAGTTTTGATTATATGCTAGGTTTTCTCCTGATTAACGGATTTTTAGGCTTCGATTTCTAAAATTTCGGTTTTAGGGCATATAATAAGGATTTTCGAAAATCATGCAATTGATCTATCTTTAAAAGTCCTTTTGCAAAACTAACTTGATTCTTAGTCTCTCTACATGATTATGATTGTTTGGGTACAATTTTTTTTTCAATTTTTGAAAACTAAGAATTTTTTTTGTGTTCTTGAGTATTGCTCACAGGAATTCTTTTCTCTAGAAACCATAAGCAATGGTGATCACTTGGATTGTTTTCCTACTTGCTGCGATGGTACATACGAGAGACACTGTGAAGCCCAAGAGGGCCAAGAAGGCTAAGAAAGCGAAGAAGACTAAGGATGATTCCGACACGGAATCGGAGACGGAATCAATTGACTGGGATGACCTGCTAGTTGAAGCAATGACTGTTCCAACTGCTTCAAAGGGAAAAGCGCCTGCGGAAACATCGAAGGCTCCGCCTACTGCTGCTGAAAAAGGCAAAGCTCCAATGGAAGAAACTTCTGGGAAGACAAGAAGAAAAAGTGTTGCTCGCAAGAGAGGAAGTGCTCGAGGAATTACCATTGAGCAACCAGCTGTTAGCGAACCATCCCCACAAGACTTTGTCAACTCAGACAGGATAAAGGATTTTGAGAACAGAGAATGCATTGGCGAAAGGCATGTTGATGTCAAAGCCTTGAAAGAGCGTTCTCGGGCATTTGGGATTTTATTTGACCAGATAGGTCTTGCCCCCATTTGCGACTTCCCGGAGACCACTGGGTATTGTCTTCACTCAGTGAGGATGTTTTATCAGAATGCCTGCTATCTAGTTGATCAGGAAAGCGGGCGTCGGGCTTTTCAGACATTAGTCAAGAATGTCAGAATAAAAGTAACGCCACAGCTAATAGGAGAGGTATTAAGGATGGACGCCCGAGCCGATGGCTCCCATTACTTGAAGAATCAATCCTTCAACACCGACTCCTGGAGAGTGGTAGTTGATGGACTCTGTGCTCCAAACACTCGGTCGACAGGAAACTCAGTTTTCTCGAAAGAACTACGACCAGAGTACCGCATCTTAAACTTCATTGCTTGTTATAATATCACCCCAAACATGAACACAAAGGTTCTTCGGTGGGAAAGGATGATATTCCTCTATCTTCTGGGAAACTCCACAGCAGCAATGGGAGCTAACTTAAGCATTCCCTACGTCATCTGGTCAAGGATGGCACGATATGTGGAGCAAGCTCATCCGTCAGAGAGACTACCTTATCCCATGATCATCATGCGCATTCTTCGAAAATTTAAAGCTGACACAAATGCGAGTTCCTATATGCACAGTCTAGGAACGATCAATGATACAACAATTGTGAAGTCTCTTTCGACGAAGCCAGATGAACCTTTCATCTCCCCTCAACGACTACAAGCACAACAGCAACGAGAACAACGACAACAACAACAAGCGACAACCTCGGCAACGGCAGCAATTCCTCCAGCGACAACCTCGGCACCACCAGCACAGCAGGCACCTCCGTCCACTTCTGACGATGATGCGTCGGTGAGCTCAATCTTTAAGGAACAACAGCGACTCTCAGACGAGCAAGAACGCATGGCTATTGATGTCGCTGAAATGAAAGAGGACATGAAAGAATTTAAGAAGGAACAAGCTTCTATAAACAAACGGATCAAGAAAATGTTTCAGAAGCTTGGTTGTATCAGCTCTGACGACTCTGCATAAAGTTTTTTTTTCTAATCTTTCTTTTGCAGGTTTATAAGTTTTTGTTCTTATCCAGTTCTCAGGTTTTTTTTTTATTCTGATCTATTTAACTCTCCTTCAATTTATTGATTTTGGCTTTGTTTTGTGACAAAAAGGGGGAGAGAGTTAGAGAGAACTTTGAACAATGTTGACTGCATGAAACATCAAGGTAAGTGAACAATGTTTGATATGAAAACTGGATGAACATCAAGGTAAGTATTACTCCAACTTCCATTCTCAACTTGAGGTTTTTCAGCTGTATGAATGCATGCCTCGACTAACTATTTGCTAACTATTTGGGCATGTAATATAACTAACAAGTTGATGTTCACTAACAAGTTTGTGACACTTGGTTTTTGATTGCATAGAAGATATGTTGGTTCTTAACTCTGATCAATTACATATCTATATATATATAAGTTTGTCACAAACATGTTCATGACATTTGGTTTTTACGTGCAAAGAAGATATGTTGGTGTTTTTTAACTATGATCAGTTTACATATCTGAATATAAATGTCATGATAAGTATAAATGAGTTTAAACTTCATCTCTGTTTGTGGTTTTTGAATGATACAAAATTCTTGAGGTATCTAACGATTTCTTTTGTCAAGAATGATTTCTTTTTGCAGAGAGTACAGATGTCTAAGTCTAGAGTCTGTTTTAGGAGTTTAACTCATGTATTGTTTTTTGAATCTCCATTGTAAATTTTTGCTGTATGGTGATAGCAACAAAAATATCTTTTTGAATTTTCTTTAGTGGATCTGTGTTTTGTCACGAAACCGCCAAAGGGGGAGATTGTTACGGAATTTGAGTTGGCGTAGTTTCGTGAAAGTTTCAAGTCCTGAAGATTGAAGGTGAAGAAAGTTGGATCATTTAACTCAATCTCAAGAAAGAAGAATTCAAAAGGATCAGGTATGTTTAACTAAAGAATTTGTGTGATCCGAATACTTCTTGTAGTGTAGAAACACTTGGAAGAATCTTTCATTGCATAAAAATCAAAAACTGGACTTGGGACATGTTCAGGATCCGGATCAGGCTGTTCGATCCGGATCCCGAAGGTGGTTCGTTCATACATCGTCGCAATCCGGATCGTAGTCTCTTGATCCGGATCCCGAACGTTGAGTTTACCATCTACCTTGAACGATCCGAATCTTGCTTCGCAATCCGGATCCCGAACGTTGATGTTTGGTGAACTGTATGAACGATCCGGATCGTAGTCACATGATCCGGATCCCGAACCTTCGTTTTTCTGGAATTGGCTGTTTCGTTATGACGATCCGGATCTCAGTTATCACGATCCGGATCGCCGTCCGTAAAATTCCAGAAATGGCAGGTTTTTGATTCTTATCACCTTCCTAGGGTTTCTAACCTATAAATAGACCCTATGTCTTTCTTTCTAGGGTCAATCCACATAGCCGTCATTTTCATATATCATCTTATACGGCTATAGATCCACATATAGAGAAGAAAGGAAATCATTAGAGAATACTCTATGTTTCTTCATCTATATTGATTAGTTTGATTCTAGGTTTTCATACTCACATCTTGAGTTGAATCAAACTAATGAATACTTAGATGGTATTTCCGATCTATCTTTGATCTAAGTATTCGGCGGATCATCACCACCCAAAAACAACGATTACCCCAAAATCGGCGCGTGGATTCGCGTGTCCTTGTGGATTCAAGGTTCAATCGCTCTCGTGGATTCGGAGCGAGGCACGTTCGTGGATTCGAAGGGTGCTATTGGGTGAAGACCGTGGATTCGGTCGGACGTCGTGGATTCGACGTTGGACGCCGTGGATTCGGCGTTGGGCGCAGATCGTGGATTCGAGAAGCGTCTGGAGCGAGCGGAGAAGATCCTCTAGGAGCGTATGGAAAAGGTTGAGTCGTAAGTGTGTACGGTAAATCACCTTGTACGTGTTTTAATTCTAGTGGATTTCTGCCGTGTTATCGGTCCCGTGGTTTTTTACTCCGGTGATGGAGTTTTCCACGTAAAAATCTTGCGAGTTATTTTCATTTCCGCATTGGGTTTTTTATCGCAACGATTTTTGAGTGTTTATACGTTTACACCTATTCACCCCCCTCTAGGTGTTTCTTCCCCTATTTAGATCCGTATTATTTACGACCCAACAAGCTGGACCTAGAACCCATAACCTTTTTGACATACACATGATTTTAGTCTATCGATGTTTTCTTCCAAGCATCGAAGGGTCGTTGAAGTCTGTTCTTGTTTGATTGGACAAAGGCATCAGCCCTTCGGGGTTTGGGTATAAAATAGTTGTTTCCTAACTGTTTTTCCTAAAAGAACTAAAATCATTAAAAATGGGTTTTTCCTTAAATCAAGATAGTTTTTCAAAAAGGGAACTACTTTTAGTCCTCGCCCTGCGTGGGTTGAGTGAAAATGGGTTTCAGTAACAAATATCACCTTTTTCCTGTAATTCTCCCCACTCGAAAGGATTCGAATGGTCTGGGTTCTAGGGGCCGTTCCTTTGTCGGGACGAAAGCCACAGGGGTCGAGCCTGGAACCTATTCTTGTTGATAGGGTTGTAGGTGTTGGTCTCCCGGAACTTTCGGGCCCTGGTTGGTGTCTTCTGTGAGTTTGATGTTCTGTCGTGGGGAGCCGTTGAGTAGACGGTGGTCCCGGGCCGTCGAGTATCTTCCGGCCTGTGTTGTTGGGAACCGTTGGGGTTGACGGTGGTCCCGGGTCGTTGAGTGTTGTCCGACCAGTTTTGTTAGCCCTGAGTTGTGGGTCGATCCCGGCTGTGGAGTATCTCCAGCCAGTGTGTTTGTCCTATGAGTTGGTTGAGCTTGCTAGTGTCTTGAGATTCGAGAGAGCTGATCAGCTGAGTCGTCGAGAGTGCTCCGACAGTTGTGCGAGATGTTTGAGGATTGAGTCCTTCCGTTCAGAGCGTGAGCGTGGATTTCGACTATAGCCTGCAGTGCCACTTGAGCGACAGAGTGCGCGGATACCTTTTACTCGGTGGGGTCGCGCCCCTCGAGAGCCACGCCCGGGGTGGATTTGTTACTTTTGTATCGTGACTTGTCGACACAGTCCCTCTGGCTGGGCCAGTTTTGGCAGCTATGGACGCCCTACGTCAGTCCGGTCCTCCGGGATGTAACGGCAGTAGGTAGGCGCATGTTTGACTGGACCCGAGGAGGCAGTCAGTGTAGATTGGGTGACTATACTTGTGAGTCAGTAGATGCATCATATTATCATCTGTTCCACTACTTGAGGATCTAGATAGAGGCATAGTAGCTGTAGAGTTTTTTTTTTCCAGCTTTTCCCCCTTCAGTCCTGCTTTTGTTACTTTTTGCCTCTGGTAGACTTGGTGGGCAGACCGTTGGGCTTGTTGACGGCACCCACTGAGAACTACTGTGGGAAGTAGTTCTCACACCCGTCGTGGTGTCTTTTCCCCAGGGACTTCTTCTCCTGTTCCTGCTGCTCCTGTTGCTGATCCTTCTGACCGAGGCGAGAGAGTCGCGAGCTAGTTCCCTACCCGTCGTTGGAGTGTAGCGGTACCCCTTCAGAGGAGAGCTTCAGTAGATTAGTTTATTTCTTTTTCCTCTTTTGAGAGACTGATGTAGTGAGGATATTTTTGTATTGAGAGCTTGTACACTGATGTATTTATTGGAGATATCTCCCTTTTGAGTTTTGTTTCAGAGGACTTGTATATGATCGTATTTGGGAGATGGATATTGTATTATTTTCAGTTGTACAGGGATTGGATTTTAGCTTTACAGTAGTTTACTTTTCATCTCTGATATCTGTATTCTGTAGTTGACTCTTTTTGCAGGTTTGTCGCTTCATCTATACGGGGTTTCCGTATGGGCGGCGGATCTGTTGGCGAGCCCTGGTCGCAGTTTCGACGTCGGGGCGTGACAACAGATGTATTATTGTTTTACAGATGTACTGTATTTTATTTCCACCTTCAGTCTGAGATGTATTAGTTTTTAGTTCAGCTCTGTTTGATGCTCTTTTTATTATCTCTTATATCTGAGCAGGTTACTAGCGCTTCGTGTACGCGGGAAATACCGTGTGCACGGCGGATCTGTAGACGGGCCCGGGTTCTGGTTTACACCCGGGGCGTGACAATGCAACTCCACAAACCAATTATCTTCGAGTTCTAACTCTTTCTTGAGGATCTCCAATGATTTTTGATTCCGGATGGTCCTTGGAGATTCGAAGCGTTTGAGGTAACGGAGTACTCGGGGGTATTTGTGATGATTCCTGCACATTGGATAAACTAGAAGAACCATGAGATGCATCCAAATTTTAAGAAGAATTATCATGCAAAGATGCAATATCATTAGCAGGAGATTCATCATCAATAGACATATCAGGAGTAGATTTATCAGCAAAAAAATGAAAAGCTTCATCTACTTTAACATTGAAAGATTCTACCATCGTTTTAGATTCAAGGTTAAATACCCGATATGCTCTACTTTTGTAGAATAACCCATAAAAATTCCTTTATCACTTAGAGAGTCAAATTTTCCAAAATTTTCTCGATCGCGTAAAATGTAACAACGACTCCCAAAGATACGAAAATAATTGATATTAGGTTTTCTACTAAACCAAAGTTCATAGGGGGTATTCAAGGTACCCGAGCGCAAATAGATACGATTGATCACATAGACCGCGGTGTTAACTGCTTCAGCCCAAAAATGTAACGGGAGTTCCCGACTATGAAGCATAACACACGCAATCTCTTGTACAACTCTATTTTTGCGCTCGACTACACCGTTCTGTTGCGGTGTATAAGGTGCAGAGAATTCATGTTTTATGCCGTTTGAAGTGCAAAATTCAATGAATTTAGAATTGATGAATTCGCCACCTCTATCATTCCGAACACAAACGATCTTTTCATTCTTCTCAATCATAATACAATGACAAATCTCATGAAAAGAATCGAAAGTATCCGCTTTCTCTTTTAAAAATGCTACCCATGAATATCTAGAGAAATCATCAACCATGAGAAAAATGTACCATTTTCTACCCAAACTAGGTTGACAAGTTGGCCCCATTAAATCCATATGCAATAATTCTAATGGGCATTTTGTTCCTACATGGTTCAAATTCTTGTGAGTGGATCTAGTTTGTTTTCCATTTTGACAACCTCCACACACAATGTTTTCTTTGAAATTCAATTTAGGAACACCTCTAACTATGTCTTTGTTAGATATTCTAGATAGTTCCTTAAAGTTCATGTGACCTAGTCTTTCATGCCAAAGTGTTTCATTATCAAGTGACACTAGGTTACAATGTTCAGAAAATTTATTAGGAACTACATAGCAGTTATTTTGAGATCTAACCCCTTTCAAAAAGAATGAATGGTTTTCGTCAGTTACAATGCATTCAGCAGAAGAGAAATTAACTGAGAAACCATTATCACACAATTGACTAATGCTTATGAGGTTTGTCTTAAGGCCTTCAACAAATAAAACATTGTTCAAAACCGGGCCATCTGGAATAGTAATTGTTCATTTGCCAACTATTTTTTAAGATCGTCCATCTCCGAAAACTACCAGTCCTCCGAAGGTTTTCTCTAAAAATTGAAAATAGTTTTTATCACCAGTCATGTGACGAGAACAACCACTATCCAGATACCAAGACGAATTGTCATATGCATGTAGTGATGTATGAATGACAAGACAATGAAAGATTTTACCTTTGCGCACCCAAACCTTACGAGTTTTGGAATATGTCGGCAATGATCGTGACATTGATCTCCTTGGTGAACGCGTCTTGTACGTTTGATCACTTTTCTTTAAGTTCCATGACGATGTCGTCTCGGGTGGTGTACTACCATTGTTCTTCACCTTTGGATGGTTCTTGCGAAATTTCTGGTTGATGAACTTGTTGGTAGTTGTTGTAAGTTTTGCTTGATTGCTCCGCTTGACTCCAAACTTGCAATTCCGTCTTATGTGCCCTGCAAAACCACAACGATAACATACCTTGGACAGATTTGATCCTGACCGCAATGAGATAGACTTGTTAACGTTTGATGCGATGATCTTCGTCGGAGGAGGAGCAACCGACTGAGGCACAAAAACCGTCTTGCTCGAACTTGGACCCTCACCAGTTCGATCGTATCTAAGACCCAACCGATTCGTTTGACCAAGACCAAGCAATTTATCCAACTTGCTCCTTCCTAAAGAGAATCGCTTCAAATCTTCCTTAAGTTGGAATATGGTCTTTGTCATCTCCAATTTTTCTTGTTGAGCCTCAGAGTGGAGCTTCAAGAAGTGATTTGCTTTATCCACCAATTTGATATGTTCCTTCTCGAAATGCTCGTTCTTCTCTTGAAGGGAAGTGTTTATCTTGATCAAGTTGTCCCTTTCCTCTTCAAGAGCTTTTGAGAAATTGCTTTGTTGGATTGTTCTTCAAGATCCCACAAATTTCTTCTCAAATTCTTGTTATGCTTTGCCAATTTCTTTGAATTCTTTAATAATTTATGGTAGGCAAAAGCAAAGTCTTCACCTTCGAAATCGCTTGGTTCATCTTCCGTTGGAATTTTTTCATTCAAGGAGGAGATGGATAATGAACCAGAGGAAGTCGCTGAAAAACACACGAAAGGTGAAGTTGTGGGCGCAATAAATGCTGTGGCGTTGTTATCCTCATCACTGGAAGATGACTCATCAGAAGAGGAAGTGTCATCCCATGTGACGTGTCACGCCCCAGGTGTAAACCAGAACTCGGGCCCGTCTACAGATCCGCCGTGCACACGGAATTTCCCGTGTACACGAAGCGCCAGTAACCTGCTCAGATGTAAGAGATACAATAAAAGAGCAATAAAAATAGAGCTGAACTAAAATCTACTACATCTCAGACTGAAGCTGAAAATAAAGTACAATACATCTGTAAAAATGATAGATCTGTCTCTCCCAGCTCACCGGAAATAAATACAATCAGCTGGCTAAAGCCAGACCCAAAGTGAAAGTACAACCGTCTGAGAAAAAATGGGTACACCAACAGTCCAGCTAACTCGCTCATCCTGCCTCGAGATCTATCTACTCAGCCGTCCTCTCACCTCGACCCGCCACTGAAAGCCCAGCAGCACCCGCAGAAGACACTGCAAAACAAGGGAGAAGAAAAAGAGGAAAGAAGAATGGGGGTGAGAACTTCTAGTAAACCAGTAGCCTCCCCTAGTGGGTAAATCCTCAAACTCCGACGCACCCACTAGGTCTACCAGAGGCAAAAGGGAAAGAAGCGTGGTAAGCAACAAAGACTGCTGAAGAAAGGAAACTACCACTACTATGCCTCAAATGCAATCCCAAAATGGAATAACCGTATGCATCAGTAACCAAAGGACCCAAATAAACCCAATCTATGCCGCCCTCATCTCCGGGCAAGTAAGCCGCGCCGATGTGATAGCAAAAACTCCTGCTGCCGCTCTCATCATCGGGCAAGTAAGCCACGCCGATGTGATAGCAAAAACTCAGTAACTGTCTGACCCCCACGCTCCGGAGGGAAACTCGAGGGGAGCTACCCACACGAGGAAAGTAACCATGTCACAAGTATCATAAAACCAGGACTGGATCACTACAATGCCTAAGTGGAACAAATCCCTCCACTAAAGAAACCCTGATCCCCAATCTGATGCATAAGTGAACATCCGGTCAATCGCCCAATATCCGCGATTGCCGCAATACCCCATAATCCATAATCCAATAACCAACATCCGGTCAACCGCCCAATATCCACAGTTGCCGCAATATCCCACAATCCATAATCCAATAACCGACATCCGGTCAACCGCCCAATATCCGCGGTTGCCGCAATATCCCACAATCCATAATCCAGGCCCCGGCTACACTATCCTAAACCCCTGCTCAAACCCGAGCAACAAGAACCACCTGACTAACGAATAAGGAGAAAATAAGCAAACATGGTTTCTCCTAAGTCAAGTTCCAACATGATAGTGTAGCAATAAAAGATGGCCTAACTAGATGTCCATACAAGCATGCAAAAGTCCCCGGAAGATAGAAAGAATACAGATATCATTTTCTGACTTATGTTTTAGCATGATAACAATTCCTGGCATTCAATATAGCATGATATCCCAAGTCCTATAACCGTTCTCACATGAATAGCAAATATTAATCATAAATCTCACATAAACCGCTACTCGCCCACAAATAAACTATCCACCTATGCATGTCCAAAAATATCCCCAAGTGGTACCCACCATCCAGGTAAATTACATGGCCTCAATATTATAATCAAATCCACATGCAAGGTTATGTGCTAACATAGCAATCCATATGTCCAAACAAGCATGCATAATCCCAACCACGAGTATTGATCAATCAATAAGTACAATAAAATGATCTCTCTAATATTCCTAGTGAGTATGTCAGAAATAGAGGGATATAGCAACCACCCACCTGGAAACGCGCAATCCACAGCTGTAAAAGTCTCCTCCCTGTCCAACACTCTTTTCCCCGCAAAACACCCAAAAATTGCGAACCACAGCACAACAACTCACACGGCGTACAATTAATCCAAATAATGTACAATATGCCGCTGTCCATACAATCAGCCACGAAAATGGACAAAGTTTACCTACGAGATGACCTCAAAAAAATCTAAAAAAATATCCACTGCGATCCACACGGCGAGCCGATCGAAATGAGTACTTGTACGTCCAATTCTGACGCCTGTAGACCAAGATACAAAATAAACACCGCGGTACCTGCGAAACTCCCAAAAACACAAGTTTGTAATAATCCGCCCAGAAAAAGTAGGATGTTCACCTTCGTGCCAACCTCCAAAAATTCCAGAAAAATCACAGTGATGTTCCCTACGTCGCGTAGATATGAATCGAGTACTTCCACACCTCAATCCGTCGCTCGAGCGCGGAGAAAACCCATAAAAACTCCAATACTGTCCAAAACTCCGCCCTAGAAAAAGAGGTCACAAAATGATCCGTAAAACCCATGAAAAACTTGGAATAGAGGGAAGACATAAATACAAGAAATGTAGCCCTACCTGTCGTGGAAACACCGGCGCAAGAATCACTCAAAAATACTATCGGAGTAGCCCGGGGGAGTCCGCGCACCGAAACGCGACGGGAAGGGTTGCCGTAGAAGAAGCGTCATGACGCGCCGAATCGGTGTAAACCTCGATGTACGAGCCTCCTAAAATCCCAAGAAATCTCCACATGGTGTAGAACAGATTGAGGAAGAAGTCTCCTAAAGAAGTCCCAGAGAGAAACAGGCCAGAAAACCCTGTAACCAAGCTATACTGGGCCTATTTATAGGCCCAGCCCGACAAATTCAGAAAGACCCGAATTGTCCCCGGATTCGGGCGCTCGGGCCGAATTCGGGTGCCCGAATCCGCTGGGAGACCACAAACAGGAAGCTCCCGAATCTCCCTGGTTGCGCCACGTGGTCCCAAAACAGCGAATAGCGGGCCGGCCCACCCGGCCGCAACGCGTGTCCCGCGTCGGTCAACGCGGGTGGGTGGCGTCCGCGTATCGGCGGGCTCCACGTGGCCCGCTCTGACAGGCCCCCGACCACACCCACGTGCTCGCCTGCCACGCCGGCTGCCCCCCTACCGTGCACGCTTTCCGAGGCGCCCCTCGTGCACCCCGTGGACCGCGCCCTCGAGAGCCCGCCAATCAGAAGCCGCCACGTGTCCCCGCCGGTCCATGCGCCACCCCGCGCCTCTCCATGGACCGCGCCTCCTGCACCAGCCAACCTGCAGCTGCCACGTGTCCTCCATCAACCAATGGGAATCCGCCACGTGGCACACCCGCTCCACTGCACCGCGTCAGCCTGCGCGCCCTACCCGCGAGCCTGCCCGCGCCCGCGCGCTGCCAGCGCCTGCTCCCGTGGGCCGAGCCCACTGCGCCGCGCCTCCCGCTCCTCCACATGGCGTACGACACCAATGGGAGGCCACCATATGGCACCGCCCCCGGTCCACCGGTCCACCATGCACCCGAAAACACTGAAAACTTCCGGGTGTCCGTTTTCGGGCGTCCGGACTCAGAAAAATACCACCAAATAGTCAATTTCCATCATTTTCCCGCGCTGAATCCAAATCCGATGTCCGTTGTGTAGTGGTCCAGGTCCCATGCAGTTTTTCCCATGAATCCACAGTGTGAAACACCTATTGTTGGTGTGTCTGGCCCATCGTGCATCAAGGGATGCCACATATGGACCCAGTGAGGTATCTAGTGCTGGATTGGCCTTCGGCTGCTTTTGCCGAATTTTAGAAAGGGTTTTGGGCCAAACAAAGGTTGGATTTGGATTCAGCGGAAAAACTCTTAAAAACGGCTATTTGCTTGTTTGTTTCTGAGTCCGGAGGCCCAAAAACGGACTCTCGGAAGTTCTCAGTGGTTTCTGGTGCATGGGGGGGGGACCGTAGACCGCCGGCATGCCACGTGGCGGCCTATCATTGGCCGGCTTGCAGCGCTCGGTCCACAGAGCGGCGCGGCATGGTGCATAGACCCGGCGCGGGACACGTGGCGCCACCGGATAGGTGGGTTCTTGGTGCGCGGTCTACAGAGCGGGGCGCGGCGGTGCATGGACCATGGCGGGGGACACGTGTCCGTTCCCGGTTGGTCGGCGCACGCGGCGCGGTCCATGGAACCCGAAAGTAGGTGCGTGGACCGGGCGCAGGGGACAGGTGGCGGCTTCTGGTTGGCGGGCTCTCACTGGTTGCGGTGCACGGAGGCGCGGGGGGCTGCCTCGGGGCGCGTGCGTGGCAGGGCTGTCAGACGGCGCCTGCCCGCACGTGCGGCCCGTGACGCGGGGGGGGGCACGTGGCGCCCCGCTATTTGCGGGCGCCACCTACCCCCGTTGACCGCCGCGACGCGTGGCAGCGCCCGGCTGGGCTTGCACGGCTGTCCCGTGTTCGGGACACGTGTCAAGCCCAGGAAGATTCGGGCGCGCACTGTGGAGGGAATATTCCCACGGATTCGGGCGCCCGAATCTAGTCCAAGCGCCCGAATCCGGGGACATATCCGGCATTTTTCAAAATGTTTTCTTTGGCCTATAAATAGGCCCGAGCTACCTTCCTCTTTCTTTTTTCTTCCTTTTCGAGCCATTTCTCACTAAGGTTCCTTCTGCAAAGTTGCTCCCCCACCTGTGCTGCATCATCTAGAGGTTTTCAGTTCTTCGGTGCATCGCGATGTTCCTTCACCGGTGATCTTCTCCGTCGCGTTTTGGTGCGCGGGCTCCCCCGGCCTACTTTGACCATCTTTTTAAGCGATTCTTACGCCGTTGACTTCACGACAGGTAGGGCTATGTTTTTTATATTTTTATCTCCCCCTCATTTCGAGTTTTTCTTAGAGTTTTCTGAGCTTCTTGTGACCTCTTTTATGCGGCGGAGTTTTTGGACAGCACCGGAGTTTTTCAAGGATTTCTCCGTGCTCGAGCATCGGATTGAGGCGTGCCTATACTCGTTTCGCATCTACGCATCACAAGGATCATTATCGTATTTTTCTGGGAATTTTCTGAGGCTTTCCCGAAGGTATAAATTCCATCTTTTCTGGGCGGAGTGCTACAGTTTTTGTGTTTGTGGAGTTTCGCGCTCACCGCGTTGTGGATTTTGTAACTTGGCCTACGGGACTCGGTTTGGGACGTGTAGGTACTCGTCTCGAACGGCTCGACGCGACGATCGCAGCGGTATTTTTGTCGGAATTTTCGAAGTCCAACCTATAGGTGAAAACCGAGCTTCTTCAAGACTGTTTTTTTGGACAACAGTTAAGTGTTGAATTGTATGTTTAATTGGGCACTGGTTGGTACTTTTGCAATTATTGCGGCGGGCGACGTTTTCTTGGGAGAGAGTGCTTCCTGGATTTGGAGTTAGCGATTGAGGTGGGTGTTGTTGCGAACCTCTTACTTTTGACTACCCACTAGGCATATTGGAGTAATTCCTATGTTAAAAGGCTAATTACACCCTAGGAATGATAATTGCATACTTATTGAGATAAAAAGGACAGTATGTTAGAACTTGCTTGTATGAGGGTTTTGGTTATTAGAAGGGGTATTATCATGTCAAAAAGAGAAGGCCAATTTTTATCTTGTAAGCATGGTGCTGTGGTATAGGCAGGCATAGGCTATTTTGTACTTATTATTCTTATGCAATTATCAACATCTCGGAATATTATTGTGGGGATACATATGCATGCTAGTTAGTACTTAGTTGTTTATGCAAAAAGGGATTATCATGTTGGGGCAATTGATCTAGCCTATATGAGAGTACTATTAGATGCTTTCCTTTTATTCTACATGAGAACACTTGCATGCTTGTAAGGTCATCTAGATAGGCCACCTTTTTCTGCTACACTATCATGCTGAAACTTGACTTAGGAGAAACCATATTTTCTGCTTTTCTCCTTTCATGCTAGACTCTGGGTATTTGTAGCTCGTGCGCGAGCAGGGGGCTTTGGGATAGTGTAGTCAGATTCTTGGGTTCTGGGAGAGGCTGGCTTGAGGGCAGGGTATTGCGGCGACCGCGGACATTGGGCGGTCGACCGGGTAGTTTCGGTTGCATCAGATCGGGGGGATCGGGCTTTCTTTAGTGGATGGGTTATTCCCACTTTGATCAGAGTCGTGATCCAGTCCTGCTAGTTTATGATACTTGTTACTGAGATACTTTACTCGTGTGGGTTTGTCACGCCCCGGCGTCGAAACTGCGACCCGGGCTCGCCAACAGATCCGCCGCCCATACGGAACCCCGTATAGACGAAGCGTCTAACCTGCAAAAAGAACCAACTACAGTATACAGATATCAGAGCTGAAAGTAAACTACTAAAAAAACTAAAATCCAATCCCCGTACAACTGAAAATAATACAATATCCATCTCCCAAAAAAAAAGAACGATCATATATAAGTCCTCTGATACAAAACTCAAAAGGGAGACATCTCCAATAAATACATCAGTGTACAAGCTCTCAATACAAAAATATCCTCACTACATCAGTCTCTCATACTGTAAAATAAAATACAACTCTATACCTCACAACAAGGATCTCTCAACAGAGGAAAAGAGGTAAACTAATCTACTGAAGCTCTCCTCAGGAGGGGTACCGCTACACTCCAACGACGGGTAGGGAACTAGCTTGCGACTCCCTCGCCTCGGTCAGAAGAAACAGCAACTGGAGCAACAGGAACAGGAGAAGAAGTCCCTAGGGAAAAACACCACGACGGGTGTGAGAACTACTTCCCACAGTAGTTCTCAGTGGGTGCCATCAACAAGCCCAACGGTCTGCCCACTAAGTCTACTAGAGGCATAAAGTAACAATATAAAACTGAAATGAAAGGGCTGGAAAAGTAACTCTACAGCTACTATGCCTCTATCTAGATGCTCAAAAAGTGGAACAGATGGAAACATGATGCATCTACTAATTCCCAAAGTACAGTCACCCAATCTACACTGACTGCCGCATAGGGTCCAGTCGAACCTGCGCCTACCTACTGCCGTTACATCCCGGAGGACCGGACTGACGTAGGGTGTCTATGACTGCCACTAACTGGCCCAGCCAGAGGGACTGCGTCCGTAACTGCCACTAACTGGCCCAGTCAGAGGGACGGCGTCGACAAGTCGCAATACAAAAGTAACAAATCCACCCCGGGTGTGGCTCTCGAGGGGAGCGACCCCATCGAGGAAGAAGGTATCCGCGCACTCTGTCGAGCTCAAAGTGGCACTGCAGGCTATAATCAAAATCCACGCTCACGCTCTGAACGGAAGGACTCAATCCTCAAACGTCTCGCACAACAGTCGGAGCACTCTCGACGACTCAGCTGATCAGCTCACACGAAACACGAGACACTAGCCTCACCAACCGCTCACAGCACAAACACACTGGCTGGAGATACTCCATAGCCAGGACCACCGTCCACCAGACGGCTCCCACATCAGAACACTAAACTCACAGGAAAGACCGACACCATAAGGGTGCGGAAACCCGATAGACCGGTGCTAAGAACCCTATCAAACAAGAACAGACTCTAGGCTCCGCCTATCGAAGTTCCCGACCCCCTTATAGTTCGGGAACACAATAACCTCGGTACAACACGCAGAAGACACCAACCAGGGCCCGAAAGTTCCAGGAGACCTACACCTACAACCCTATCAATCAAGAACAGGTTCCAGGCTCGGCCCCCGTGGCTTTCGTCCCGACAAAGGAACGGCCCCTAGAACCCAGACCACTCGAATCCTTTCGAGTGGGGAGATTTACAGGAAAAGGTGACATTTGTTATTGAAAACCATTTTCACTCAACCCACACGGGGTGAGGATCAAAAGTAGTACCCTTTTGAAAAGCTATCTTGTTTTGAGAAGAAATCCATTTTTAATGATTTTTAGTTCTTTTTAGAAAACAGTTAGAAAACAAGTGTTTTACCCAAACCCCGAAGGGCTGATGCCTTTGTCCAATCAAACAAGAACATACTCCAGCGGCCCTTCGATGCTTGGAAGAAAATATTGGTAGACTAAATTCATGTGTATGTCGAAAAGGGTTCTGGGTTCTAGGTCCGGCTAACACTAGTAAACTACTGCCACTAACACAGTGGCGACAACCCAAACAGGGGAAAGCAAGACCTCCCGGGACCACCGTTTACCCCAAACGGTTCCCGGTACAGACAAGCGATACACTACCTCTACCAGACTCCACTCTGCTCCCAAGCACGAGTGCAAATGCATCCCACACTAAAAAGAAGTCCCGACCGCTCAGCCCACTACCCGGGCGAGGATAACATTAAGTCCAGGAATGAAACATAATGTGTGGATGTCTAAACATAAATAACCCTAGCCCAAGTGAGGGTTTTCTACTGGTCTGGTTACACATGCAACATATGACGGGGGTGCTAGGTCAGGTTCCAAGATAACAAATATTAACATGTGGTAGGAAGCAGAAGAGATCATACGATCATCAGATAATCACAAGAATAATAACATTCAAATTCTAGCATGCTACCAAGTCCAAACACTATCATGCATGATTCTATATCAATAGAATTAGTGTTCAGTCCATAAAACTTGGAGACAATGCCACCCACCTGAAACTGGACGATCCGATGCCCGATCTGGCTGAATTTTGGCGTGAGTAATCCTTATCCTCACAGAAGTCCGATGCCATGAAAATCATCCAAATCCGCCTCACGGATTGGGCACAATCACAGAAACAATGCACACCGCGCAATCAAATTCCAGAATTTCAGCAATTGAAATTAAGTTAAAGAAAATGTAGGTGCAGCCCCAAATACCTCAAGATGAAGTTCCTAGCAGTAAAACAAAGATGTCCAGCTCCATACAAACATCTTCAAGTCCTCAAAATCCACCATTAATTTTCCTTAACATTCAAACACCACAAATATCACAATGCTGTCCAAAACTGCTAACATAAACTTGCTAGCATTTCCAAGCTTAATTAGGGGCTTTTCCAAAGGGATTTATCCACAAATCACAAAAGCGAATTTTCTCACCTTGAAGTTAAGAAGAAGTCTCAACTTGAATTTCTGAAAAAGACCTTATATCCACAGAGTTATCTGCATTCCAAGGTGCATTGCTCGAATCAAAACTAAAACAGGGACTGCAGTAATCCCTATAACAGCACTTGGAAAGATCATTAAATTTACCTAACCAAACTTGCTCCAAATCCTGCAAGAGAGGTACCATTCGATTCCTTGTCGAGAGTAGATACAATTTGAGCTAAATAACTCCAAATTTCATGCTCGGATGAATGAGAAAACCCATAAACACTTTGAACTATCCACCCAGTTCCATCTGTACACGAATGCAGCAAGGTGTTCCACAGATCATGCATAAACCCAAATAAAAACTCATATCTGTGGAGAATGGTACTTACCAATATTGTAGATCTTCGAGTCCTGGAAATTTCCCCGCAAAAATCATCCAAAAATTCTCATCCTACTGCCCAGAAAGGCCAAAACACTGAGGACTGCTCAGGATTCCAGACTGAAATGAAGGGTCCCAAAGATGGCCTTAAAACACTGTAAAATCATGAGATCTGAGGGAAGAGTTGAATACAAAGATTGTAGCCTTACCTCTTGTGAAAACGTAGAACCAAAAATGAGCTCAAAATTCCAAGAAATGAGTCCTGGGGAATTTTCGTACTGAAAAGCAACGGAGAAGGCTGTGAAGCAGCAATGGTGATATCCTCAAGTGTTGGTGGAGAAGATGATCCAAATGGCCTCCAAAAATCCTCCAAAATTCTAGTGTTGTAGAAGAGAGGTTGGAGAAGCTCTGGTAAAAATCCCACTGAGAAAAACTTCTCCAAAAGCCCCAAAATGGAGAAAGAAAACTCCATTTAAACAATGAAGAAGAAGAATCCCCAGGATTAACCTCCTGTCGCTACAGTGTTGGGCCGGCCCGCGGCCTCAATGCGGGCCGCCACGCGTCGCCCATCTAGCGGCCGCGCCCACCCGCGCCAGCCACCGGACGCACGCCACGCGTCGCGTCCCGACAGGGCGATCGCGCCCGCGAATGGGCGCGCGACGCGTGGCGGGACCTTATCCGCCCGCGCCTCTGCCCGCGCCTGCCCGGCCTGCCCGCGCCTGCTGCGTGGGCCGGGCTCGCTGCACCGCGCCTCCGCTCCTGCCACGTGGCGTAAGGACCCAATGGGAAGCCGCCACGTGGCACCCCTTCCGGTCCACCGGTCTACCATGCACCCGAAAACACTGTAAACTTCGGGTTGCCCGTTTTCACGCGTCCGGACTCAGAAAAATACATGCAAATAGCCGATTTTCAACGTTTTTCCGTGCTGAATCCAAATACAAAGTCCATTTTGCAAGAATCCATTCCTAATTTTCGGCGAAACTCCCCTTTAAGCAATCTTGATCCATTTCTCGCACTGAGCCCGTTTCTCGGGTCCGATTTGCGCGCAACCAACACTATCCACAGAAATAGGCCTCCACAAGCTGTCGATCACGCTGTAATGACCACAAATATCCGGGTCTTCACAGGTCGCTCCCCTCGAGTGCCACTCCGGAGTGTGCGACATGCAGGCTTTGAGTCCTTGAGACTCCTTCTTTGCATCGGTGTTATGCGTGGGCTGGCATACCCGATGCGGCAGGCAGAGCAGGCAGTACCAGTGTTTACTGGTGGTCGGATTGGGTTATTCTGGCAGGCATTTAGATATTGATGCATACTTTTAGCTATTCTTATTAGCTTGCCATTTAGAGGCATATTAGTGGTAGCTATCTTCAGCAGTTATATTCATAGCATACCACCTCTCTTTCCTTTTCGCCTCTGGTTATCCTAGTGGGCTTGTTAGAGTTTGAGGTTTAACCCACTAGGGGAGGCTACTATTTTTATGGTAGTTCTCACCCCTATTGTCCTTCTTCTTTTTGTTCTCCCCTGTTTTGCAGAGTCTTCTGCGGGAGTAGCTGGACCATCTTCGGCAGATTGAGGTAAGAGGATAGCGGACTAGATAGTCGTCTACCCCGTCTGCGAGCTTAGCAGTATTTTGATTGTATCCCCTATACACTCAGACAGTTGTATTTTCTTTTATTTTGGGTCTGGCTTCAGTGTCATGCCCCGGGATCGAAACTGCGACCCGGGCTCGCCAACAGATCCGCCACCTATGCCAACCTGCATAGGCGAAGCGTCCTACCTGCAAGAAAAGTACTACAGCTAAACATAATATCAGGGCCATGAGTAAAAACCTGTTGTATAACTAAAATCAATCACTGTACAACTGGAAATAATATAACAAGTCCGTCTCCCGAAATGATAATCATACAATATCCTCAGGTACAACTCTGATATCAACCGGAAGATATCCCCAATAAATACAACAGTGTACAGTCTCTCGATACATAACATGTCCTCACTACATCAGTCTCTCAAAAGAGAAAAAGTAAAACAACTAATCTGCTGTAGATCTCCTCTGAAGGGGTAACGCTACTCTCCAACGACTGGTAGGGATCTAGCTCGCGACTCTCTCGCCTCGATCAACAACCGCAGAATCAGCAACTCCCGCTAAGACTCTGCAAAACAGAGGAGAGGAAGGAAAAAGAGGGGGGAAGCCCCCAGAGGGTGTGAGAACTACACCAAAAAGGGAGTTCTCAGTGGGTACTACCGCCAGTCCCGACGGTCTGCCCACCAAGTCCTCAAGAGACCAAAAAAAACTAACCAAAGCCGTAAAGACTGAAATAAGGAAGCTGGAGACTCGCAACAGCTAACAAGCCTCTATGCCTGCTATGTCCGCCGTGCCTGCCTGTGCCTGCCATGCCTGTCGTGCCTGCCTATGCCTGCCTATGCCTGCCTATGCCTGCCATGCCTGCCCTGCCTGCCTATGCCTGCCATGCCTGCCTATGCCTGCCTATGCCTGCCATGCCTGCCTATGCCTGCCTATGCCTGCCATGCCTGCCATGCCTGCCTATGCCTGCCATCCCTGCCTATGCCTGCCTATGCCTGCCATGCCTGCCTATGCCTGCCTATGCCTGCCATGCCTGCCCTGCCTGCCTATGCCTGCCATGCCTGCCTATGCCTGCCATGCCTGCCATGCCTGCCTATGCCTGCCTAACTCATAATGACCCAGGGACCACCGTATCCCCAAACGGTTCCCAACAACACTAGTACTGGTCTAACACAGCTACCAGACTTCACTCGGTCCCCCTGACACGAGTGCAACTATAAAGCAAAAGTCTGTAATAAACCCAATCTAATGCCATCAGTAGAACTGGTACTGCCTGCTGTGCCTGCCAAATCGGGTATGCCAGCCTACGCATAACACCGATAGGGGATGGGAGTCTCAAGGACTCGAAGTCTGAATATCGCACACTCCGGAGTGGCACTCGAGGGGAGCGACCCACACGAGTAAAGTGCCTCAGTAACAAGTATCATAAATCAGCAGGACTGAATCATGACTCTGATCAAAGTGGGAAAGCCCAACCACTAAGGAAAGCCCCGGTCCTCAATCAGATGCAAAATACTCAAATAGTGGGAAACTCTGTCCACTAGAGAAATCAGATACCCAATCTGGAGCAGAAATAAATGTCCGGTCAACCGCCCAATATCCGCGGTTGCCGCAAATCCCCACAACTAATCCAACCTGTCCCAGACACCAAGTCCCGACTACACTACCCAGAACCCCTGCTCGAACCTGAGCAACATAGACCACCTGACTAACAAAGAAGGAGAAAGAATAACATGGTTTCTCCTAAGTCAAGTTCCAAAAGTAGTGCAGCAGTAAAAGATGGCCTAACTATATATCCATGCAAGCATGCTTTGTCCTCAGAAATAATAAAAGTGGGTGAAACATATATTAGTAAAGCATGCTAAAAATATTCCTACTATGCTATACCAATCTCACCCAAGTAGGTCATTCCTTGCTTACCTCTCACTCATATTGGCTGTATAACAATATGCCTGTTCTCAATCATAGAGGGGTGATATCCTCACCTGTGCACTTTCATTCACCATAATATAAAAATCTTATACAGTTACCAAATTAAGCTTACCTACCTGAAGTGCTCAATCCAAGGCAAACCTGGGGTCGGTGAAGAGTATAGATGCTCACAGTCCAACATCTGCTAAAGCTGCTCCCTCGGTACACGTCGCGCAAGCCTCGGCCCCAAACAGCTGAAAACACCCGGAATTCACTATCTCCAATTTCAACAGGTTCAGAAACACTCGCGAACCCTCCTGGGGACAACAAAAGGTCCGAGGTTACACTTTATTCCCCAAAATATCCAAGTATATACAACATCAGAAAACAGCCCCGAAGATGTAATTATTTCACCTGCAGCGAGAACTCAGAAAAATCCAACATAAATACTGGTGCGTTCCTCGCGTCGATACCTTCGAAACGAGTACCTGCACGTCCAATTCCGAGCACCGTAGACCAAGTTACAAATTCCACAACACAGGGTGCGCAAAACCACACAACAACATAACTGTAAAACTTTGTACAGTAAAGGGGAAGAAGCACACCTTCGGACAAGCCTCATAAAAATCCAATAAAAATACTGGGACAATCCTCGCGTCGAGTAGATGAAAAGAGTCCAAAGGTTCAACTCCATCCGATGTCCGGTTGCGGAGATAAAAATCCGGCAAGGTGTCGCTGTCCAGAATTCCTCACAGAAATGGGGTCCCAAAGATATAGAAATTTAACAGCTTCTAAGCAATATTTAGCCTTTCCCTTCAATATGAAAGATGTAGGTCTCTGAGTCCTGATGAATTCCCCGCAAAAATTAGCTTAAAATTCTTCTTCTTTAGCCCTAGGGAGCAAAAACACTAAGCATTGCTCAAAACCACATCCAGAATCTCAGCTGTACACAACAATCCCAAAGATGGCTTAATTTACCTGACTTAGAGTCCAAATTGGAAGTTCCACAAAATACAAAAATTGGATCTCTGTAAGTCCTGGAAATTTACCAACAAAAATCAACTTAAAATTCCATTTATACATCCCAGGGGAGTAAAAATACTAACCTCTGCTCGAAATCCTCCACAGAAAATAAGTGTCTCAAAGATTGCTATATTTACCTGGTTTAGAGCCTCAATTAGGTCTTCACCTCAATACCAAAGTTGTAAATCATGAAGTGTTGAAGAGAACCACCTAAGAATCATCCCAAAATTCCATTTCTACACTTCTGGAGACCTCCTGGAAGAAAAAGCGACGAAGTGGAATCCGAAACCAGCAAACTTCAAGCTCCACTCAAAAATGCTAAAAGATGGTATTTTCCCTTGATAATTGCTGGAGAAGAAGATAACCCCTTAGGAGAATTTTTGATACAAAAATTCCCTTTTTACAGCTCTCAAAAAGCCTTCCAATTGATGAAGAAACCTCTCCAAACCATCAGCCTTAGCTCAAAAACTCCCTTTCGCAACGAATCCCTTGCACCCGATCCGGTGCAAGGCGGGTCGGACCCCAACCGTCCGACCGACCACATGTCGCGAGGGCGAGGCGCCAGCGCACCCTGCCCATGCGCGGGCGCGCGCCACGCGTGCGCGTGCATGCGCGGTGCACCGCGCGTGCACCGGCCGCCTGCGTCGCCTCCTGCACCGGGTGTACGCCCACCCCGTGCACCGCGCTGCACCAACCGGTCCATGGGCCGTGAGCCAGCCGCCGTGAGCCCGGCCCACCATTCCAGCAACACCAAAAACCTTATTTTAAGCCCAAATAGTCCAGAAAGAGTGTATTTCGCACCGTTTTTCGCGCTGAGTCCAAATCAACAAACCGATTTGCCAAATTCTCACTCTAAAAATTCCCAAAGGCAACCGGAGAGGTAATCCTTTATCCCAAACTTCGCCCGGAGTCCAGATTTGACATCTAAATCGCGCGAAACTACCTCTAAACACTCGACGGGTCCACCAATTACCCACGCGATCTCCTAATAAGCCCAAAGTCCAACACTTGTGTCCAAATTGCGCGCAAACACCACCGACACACCACGCAGACCTCCAGTGATGCAACTAAATTCCAAATTGCATCACAAACCCATTTCTCGGGCCCGACAGGTGCACAAACACTCCCAACGGCCACTAAAGGCTGCCCAACCACCAGCAAACCCTACACGGGGAATTCCGGGACCTCACATCCTCCCCCACTAAAAGAAAGTTTCGTCCTCGAAACTAGATCAAGACCATCAGGAGTCACAAATACCACGGGTAGGTATCCAACGATACGCCTCCAGCTCCCGAAACACCACTCACTCCCCGTGATTACTTTGCAACAACAACAACAACAACAAGTACGGTATGGCCCGATGTGCAATTCTTCCATCTCTCAAGCCAGAAATTGCAACGGCCGTCCCTCGTACTCCAACACTCACAGATCTCAAAGGGCAAGTCAATCACGGGCGAGGAATCCAAAAACACATCACTCCTGAGCTGAGACGTGAGATACCACAGGGCTCCAATAAAAAGCCGGGGGAAAACTGGAATAACCTCTAGTGCAACATGCACCAACCACATCCTGGGTCAACTCAACCAAGGCTACCCTCAAAAGGACTCCTCAAGAGACACAATCTCAGGCCACAGTTGGTCACTCAGCATGCCAACATAACCCCAACGGATCCACGGGTCGAAGTCGATCTCTCAACAAATAAAGAATACCCTGACGGGGACCACACCGTCAGTGAACGGGACCGACAACTGGCTCGTAAGGCGAACACAATGCTGATACTCAACTCGCGGTCTAAAAGTCAAAGGAACCCACAGCGACACAACCATAAGCCATGTTTGCCTCAACAGTCCACACAGCGCTAGCTGTGGAATCCGCAAACTCAATCCCCAGGCAACTCTCCCGCTCCTGGTATCTGCCATCACAATGGCGCTGTCGTGGTAATCCGAAATGCTCAACAATAATCCACCAGTAATGCAACAGTCGCCATAGAAGGCATCACTCAAGCACACCAATCCATCTCCCAACACTGGAAACACTAGTATTGGCGCTGGTATCAGTCTCATTATCCATTGGCCATGCTCTTTCGGCACTGCCAAGTATAGGAAGCTCCTCACCTCAAAAAAAAAAAAAATGTTGGTCTCAGCCCATACTTGAATAACATCCATTTGACCTGGTTCCACCACCGCTCCAACGGCTAGAATAAGGTGGCCAAGAAACAAGCTTCTAAAGCTAACACTTGCACCTCAATAATTGGCATACAGCTTCCTCCACACGGGCTTGGTAGTATATCCGCAAGTGCTCCTTGTGTCCCCAATCGCTCCAGGAGTAAATCATAATATCCTCGGGGAACACCACTCTCAATCCGTCCAAGTACAACCAGGACACACAATTCCTCAAATCTTGGGGACAACAGGGCATTAATTATTTCATTTGCCCTCACTATGAGCTCAGAATGCCCCTATCGTGTCCCGAACGCCATCTAGGCGAAGTCCTCGGCTGTCTGATTCCAAGTAGATACCCACATCATATTCTAACTGCCGGAGTATAACTCCATCAAAAGGTCCTAGATACCACCCGGACCTGTCTACACTCGAACCATAAGAGGACCCTCACAGGCGTGTATCAACGACGTGGCATCACCACCGTATACCAACGGCGTGGCACTAGGTCAAGCAGACCTCTCGATCCATCAGATCCAGCAACTGCGCCATCAGCTCTCCCAGCTCTACAGGCGATATCCAATGGGGTGCTGTCGAGGGTGGTGCGGTTCCCTGAACCACGTCAAACACAAACTCTATCTCTCTAATCGGCATCTCTAACAGCTCAAGTGAAATCACACCCGGAGTCTCATGGGAAAACAGAGATATCCCTGAGTCCCGGTGCCGCCGAAAGCACCTCTCACACTGTCGCTATAACCTGCGTACTCTAATAATTTCAACCAGCAAGCCTCCCCCTGTCCGCCTTGCCGAAGGTCAAAGTCCTCTCTTGCCGCAGTCAAGCATTTTGTGGCATTGTGCCAATCAATCTCAAGCACAGGGTCACCCATAATCCTTTTTTTCCAATAAGTCTGCCGATACAACTCACGGCCTCTACTGCATTGGACATAATCCAGGAGCCTCCCCCACATGCACAACATCAACAGAACCCTGTACCTCTAGTGCACGTGGTAACAAATCTGCCTTTAGTCCATGCAGGAATGCAACATGCTCTAACTCCGGCTGTTGTGATGCAATCACACTTGCAACACTCGATCCGCTACCGTGGCGCCCTCCAACCGGGCGGCACAGATTCATCCGCTCAAAGCAAGTGGTTGCCGCTCAATCTGCCTGAAAATCAGGACTATCCACAAGGGAGCACGACCTCTGTCTCTGATCCCACATTGAGGCAACGAATATGGTCCCCCGCAGATAGCAAATCCACGCTACCGCCGCGCTACTCTGATACAAACGCTGATACTGCCATCGGGGTCCACCCGATCCCGAATATCTTAGAAATCCAATACCTTGGAAAAAAAAGAAATCAGAAATGCCTCTGCCGGTCGATCTGTCCTCCATCATCCAGCGCCAAGCGCCAAATCCAAATCTCGCCTCCGGCGGCAGATCCCTATCCAAGGGAACTGCAACGCCACGCCCCAAACACAACGCCTACACCAACGAGGCGTCAAAACCTATAACGGAGGGACTGAATAAACGGAAAGGTGTCCTGGCACAAACCACTCCCAGTCTCACATATCCTATGCGCCTCGTCCCCCGAAACCTGGAGCGCGCAGTTCAACAACTGCATAAACTCTCTGGCAAAGGGAGGCTCTCAATTGATCACTCCATCACCACCAACGACGACTCTGCCTCCAAAGGCTCCAAACTCAATCTTACGAGTCGGGGTGGTTCGACTGCCAAATTTGGCTCAATAGATCGATCATGTCCCACAGCTCCTCTGCTGTCAACTATCCACCCTGCCTCGGCGCCTCGACACTATACATTGGCACAGAGGGGGTTACTCAGTGCTCCGACGACTATGTCACCCAGACCAGCTGATCACTCTGCCGCTGATATGCCTCAGACAATCCTGTCATCTGGGTCCGGAGCTCTTTGACCTCAATCTAGGTATCCAGCCCAAAACCAACCGCTCGAGCTCAATCACTCTGACAAGATGCCCACGGTCAAACCCAGCGTCGGGGAGACACCACACGCCACGGTGGAACCACAAACAGCACACAAAAGGCACTCGACCAAATCCAGCGAAAGTCTAAGGCATGTCACCCGCCCCACAACATTATGTTGTCTGCAGCCAACATAATTACTTAGGAGAATAAACGTGCCAATCATTCCTCCCGTCCCTTGGGAGAGATATAAAACTCAATCAGGACTCTCGCTAAAAGTCACGACTCTCACGAAGTCAACCAAGGGTCAAACCATAAGCCTAGGGTTTCTAAGTCCCAGCCGACCTATCCCTAAGCTCTGATACCACTCTAATCTGTCACGCCCCGGGATCGAAACTGCGACCCGGGCTCGCCAACAGATCCGCCACCTATGCCAATCTGCATAGGCGAAGCGTCCTACCTGCAAGAAAAGTACTACAGCTAAACATAATATCAGGGCCATGAGTAAAAACCTGTTGTATAACTAAAATCAATCACTGTACAACTGGAAATAATATAACAAGTCCGTCTCCCGAAATGATAATCATACAATATCCTCAGGTACAACTCTGATCTCAACCGGAAGATATCCCCAATAAATACAACAGTGTACAGTCTCTCGATACATAACATGTCCTTACTACATCAGTCTCTCAAAAGAGAAAAAGTAAAACAACTAATCTGCTGTAGATCTCCTCTGAAGGGGTACCGCTACTCTCCAACGACTGGTAGGGATCTAGCTCGCGACTCTCTCGCCTCGATCAACAACCGCAGAATCAGCAACTCCCGCTAAGACTCTGCAAAACAGAGGAGAGGAAGGAAAAAGAGGGGGGAAGCCCCCAGAGGGTGTGAGAACTACACCAAAAAGGGAGTTCTCAGTGGGTACTACCGCCAGTCCCGACGGTCTGCCCACCAAGTCCTCAAGAGAGCAAAAAAAACTAACCAAAGCCGTAAAGACTGAAATAAGGAAGCTGGAGACTCTCAACAGCTAACAAGCCTCTATGCCTGCTATGCCCGCCGTGCCTGCCTGTGCCTGCCATGCCTGTCGTGCTTGCCTATGCCTGCCTATGCCTGCCTATGCCTGCCCTACCTGCCATGCCTGCCTATGCCTGCCTATGCCTGCCATGCCTGCCTATGCCTGCCTATGCCTGCCATGCCTGCCATGCCTGCCTATGCCTGCCATGCCTGCCTATGCCTGCCTATGCCTGCCATGCCTGCCCATGCCTGCCCTATGCCTGCCATGCCTGCCCTGCCTGCCTATGCCTGCCATGCCTGCCTATGCCTGCCTATGCCTGCCATGCCTGCCATGCCTGCCTATGCCTGCCTAACTCATAATGACCCAGGGACCACCGTATCCCCAAACGGTTCCCAACAACACTAGTACTGGTCTAACACAGCTACCAGACTTCACTCGGTCCCCCGGACACGAGTGCAACTATAAGCAAAAGTCTGTAATAAACCCAATCTAATGCCATCAGTAGAACTGGTACTGCCTGCTGTGCCTGCTAAATCGGGTATGCCAGCCTACGCAAAACACCGATAGGGGATGGGAGTCTCAAGGACTCGAAGTCTGAATATCGCACACTCCGGAGTGGCACTCGAGGGGAGCGACCCACACGAGTAAAGTGCCTCAGTAACAAGTATCATAAATCAACAGGACTGAATCATGACTCTGATCAAAGTGGGAAAGCCCAACCACTAAGGAAAGCCCCGGTCCTCAATCAGATGCAAAATACTCAAATAGTGGGAAACTCTGTCCACTAGAGAAATCAGATACCCAATCAGGTGCAGAAATAAATGTCCGGTCAACCACCCAATATCCGCGGTTGCCGCAAAGCCCCACAACTAATCCAACCTGTCCCAGACACCAAGTCCCGACTACACTACCCAGAACCCCTGCTCGAACCTGAGCAACATAGACCACCTGACTAACAAAGAAGGAGAAAGAATAACATGGTTTCTCCTAAGTCAAGTTCCAAAAGTAGTGCAGCAGTAAAAGATGGCCTAACTATATATCCATGCAAGCATGCTTGTCCTCAGAAACAATAAAAGTGGGTGAAACATATATTAGTAAAGCATGCTAAAAATATTCCTACTATGGTATACCAATCTCACCCAAGTAGGTCATTCCTTGCTTACCTCTCACTCATATTGGTTGTATAACAATATGCCTGTTCTCAATCATAGAGGGGTGATATCCTCACCTGTGCACTTTCATTCACCATAATATAAAATTTGCTACAGTTACCAAATTAAGCTTAAC